>CM054157.1:40068433-40100933 GCA_028751875.1 Rapana venosa | reverse complement strand
GTCAGTCTGTCTGTCTGTCTGTTAGGCTGGCTGGCTGGCTGTCTCCTTCTTTTCTTGTCCTTCTGTGTCTGTGTCTGCCTCACTGTCTCCCAAGATATTCCTCATTGAGAGAGAGAGAGAGAGACAAACAGACAGACAGACACAGACAGAGAGACGTTTGGTTTTGTTAGTTTTTATATTGTTATTTTTCATGTTAGTTTCTCTGTTGTTACGTTTTGGAGGTGTTTCGGCTTTCTCCCCTTTCTTTTTTGTGTGTAATTGATATCGTTTAATGTGAATTGACATTAAACTGAAAAACACGCACACATGCATGCTTGCGTACACAGACACACACATACACACACACACACTATCCCTCATACCTGACACTACCATAGCACAGCACACACACACACACACAACAACACACACAACAGCACAACACTCTCACACACAACTCAGCCTACCTACCACGATCACACTCCACACCCCACCACAAACTACACACACACCACAACACAACTACACAACACAAACACACACACACACACACACACAACACACCACAACACAACACACACCACAACACACACCACACACAACACACACACACACACACAACCACACACACCACAACACACCACACACACACACACACACACACACACCACAACACACACACACCAACACACACACACACACACACACACACCACAAACACACCACAACACACACACACCACAACACACACACACACACACACACACAACACCACCACAACACACACACCACAACACACACCACACACACACACACACACACACACACACACACACACACACACACAACACACCACAACACACACACACACCACACCACAACACCACCACAACACACAAACACACACACACACACACAACACAACACCACCACACACACAACAAAACCACAACACACACACACCACAACACACAACCACACAACACACACACAACACCACAACACACACCACACACACACACACACACACCCACACACACACACAAAACACACCACAACACACACAACACACACACACAACACACACACACACACCAAACACACACCACAACACACAACACACAACACACACACACACACACACCACAACACACACACACCAACAACACACACACCAACACCACAACACACACTCAATCAATACAACTAGACGGACCAGCTGTGTCTCTATTGATCCCGGGACTATTGATCGGAAACCAGAAGATTTTCAATGATTTCTGAAACGCGCGTGTGTGGAATCAATTTCCCCCACACCCCTAGGTAATACCTTTTTAAAAATGTTTACATGCTAACCCCTTCTGGCTGTGGTCCAGTGGAGGAAGCTGGCGTAAAGTGGAGAAACTGGCGTAAAGTGGAGAAACTGGCGTAAAGTGGTGGAAGCTGGCGTAAAGTGGAGAAACTGGCGTAAAGTGGTGGAAGCTGGCGCGGTTTGGGCGCAGCACGTATTCCAGCTCTTGCCATGTCTGCCCTGCCAGGGAACGCTTTTCATACCACTTTCAGTCACGGCACATTTCTCTCCGTGAAATTCGGGCTGCTCTCCCCGCGGAGAGCGCGTCGCCACAAGAGCAGCGCCACCCATTTTTTTTTCTTTTTCCTGTCTGCAACTGTATTTGTTTCCCTATCAGAGTGGCTTTTTTTTTTTCTACATAATTTTGCCAGGGACAACTCTCTTGTTGCCGTGGGTTTTTTTTACGTGCGCTAAATAATTATGTGTAACACACGGGACCTCGGTTTATCGTCTCATCCGAAAGTCTAGCGCCCAGACCACCACTCATGGTCTAATGGATTGGGAAAAAGTTTCGGGCCCAAACGGGATTCAAACCACCGCACACTTCCGACCCGGACTTTTCGCTTTCTAGACAGGCGCGTTACCTCTAGACCCCCGATCCACCATGGGGAGGAAGGGAAGGGGGGTGCTGCCAGTATTAATACCATCCCCACCTTCTGGAAATTCTGTGCTAGGAATTCCCTATTTTCTACCCCTCTTTGTTTTTCTGCCTTGTTCCTTTTCTTCTTCCTGTCATCACCTCCTTCTCGTCAACTTTCTGTCTTCTTGGTCCAGTCTCCTGCCTTTGTCATTTTCCTGCAAGACTTAAAAAGTAATAATTCTCTCCCATGCTGAGGTCTGACGCGCTGGGCCGGACTTGTCAGGCGCTTAACGGCAGCGCAAGGCATTTTCGCTGATATGACCGGTACTAGCTGCTGTCGGAGTGTCCGACGAAGAAGAAGACTCAGTAGGAAAAACACCCTGTTTCAATCAGACTTTCAATGACACGCCATGTATCAGGGCTGCAGGAACATCGTTTATGATCATGGATATCACCAGAAATTACATCACACTACTTCCAAGACAACGTGGATCGGTGGTCTAGAGGTAACGCGCCTGTCTAGAAAGCGAAAAGTCCGGGTCTGAAGTGTGCGGCGGTTCGTACCCCGTTTGGACCGGAAATTTTTCCCCCATCCATTAGACCATGAGTGCTGGTCTGGGCGCTAGTCTTTCGGATGAGACGATAAACCGAGGTCCCGTGTGTTACACAAAACTTTCAGCGCACGTAAAAGAACCCACGGCAACAAGAGAGTTGTCCCTGGCAAAATTCTTAGAAAAAAGCCACTCTCTGATATGGAAACAAATACAGTTGCAGACAAAAACACACAAAAATGGGTGGCGCTGCTCTTGTGGCGACGCGCTCTCCCCGGGGAGAGCAGTCCGAATTTCACGCAGATAAATCTCGTGACTAAAAGTTGTATAAAAAAAATTATTTAAAAAAAAGACAGTGTCTTACTATCATGGTAGCTTCGCAAAATTAATATTGGAGACATTTTTATGTGAAAGAAATGTCATTTGAATAAAAGCAATTCCTTGTCTGTCTGTCTGTCTGTCTGTCTGGAGATGCAGCGACTTTGGTTTCCTGAGAGAGAGACACCGAGTTTTTCCAGCCTGATGCCAGTAGTTAACTCCGGAATTTTTTAAGACAATTATCATGTAGCATGTAAAAGAAAGGGTGACGGGAAGGCTATTAGGGCCATGGCATATACACACACGCACTCACACACGCACGCACACACGCACAGACGCACGCACAACCCCCTATAATTATCTATCTATCTATATCTATCTATCAATCTATCAATCTATCTATATATCTATCTATATATAGATAGATATATAGATATACGAGATAGCTCAGTGGTCGGAGCACTCGCTTTCCCCCAGCCAAGTTAAGCAGCGTCGAGCGTGGTTACCAGTTGGATGGGTGACCGTTTGCGCGCCTTGGCTTCAGTACAGTTCCCCCAGTTCACCCAGCTGTAAATGGGTACCTGCCTTCTTTAGGGTCAGGGAAGGTAAAGCAGCGACGGAGAGGAGATGGGCGCCGCCCTCACTATGCTGGCCCTTGAGAAGTGAGGTCTCTGACGCCTCGCTCCCCTACGACCTTATAGGTTATGGGACTCCTTTACCTTTACCTTTCTTTTATATATAGATATACAGATATATCCAATGTCGGAGAGCGACTAAATAATCTAAAGTGGTGGTGGTGGTGGTGGGGGGGGGGGGGGGGGGGGGGGATGGACTCTCATTGTTGATGAACTTCGTGGTTCTAGTCGAGGTATGTAAAAAACAACAACATCCAAACAAGTATATCTATACACACTCAGTGTGTGTGTGTGTGTGTGTGTGTGTGTGTGTGTGTGTGTGTGTGTGATGTGTCTGTGTGAGTGTGCGTGTGTGTGTGTGTGTGTGTGTGTGTGTGTGTACTCCTGCGTGCAAATGTGTAGTGGCAGTCTTACCAGCAGTAGAATTAAAATCAGGTGCAGTAATAGTGTTAGCAGTAGCAGCAGAAGCAATAATAGAAAAATAGCAGCAGTAGCAATATCAGCAGCAGCAATAATAGTTATAGCACAAAAGTAGTAGTAGTAGCAGCAACAGCAGCAGCAGTATCAGCAATAATAGTTATAGCACAAAAGTAGTTGTAGTAGTAGCAGCAGCAGTAGCAGCAATAATAGTTATAGCACAAAAGAAGTAGTAGTAGCAGCAGTAGCAGCAGCAGTAGCAGTAATAGCAGCAGCAGTATCAGCAATAATAGTTATAGCACAAAAGTAGTAGTAGTAGTAGCAGCAGCAGTAGCAGCAATAGCAGCAGCAGTATCAGCAATAATAGTTATAGCACAAAAGTAGTAGTAGTAGCAGCAGCAGTAGCAGCAATAATAGTTATAGCACAAAAGAAGTAGTAGTAGCAGCAATAGCAGCAGCAGTAGCAGCAGCTCTGTGTGAGCTACTTGATCTGAATATTCAAAAGACAAGAAGACACTGGCCTCCCTCCCTGCCCTTCTCTTCACTTTGCCTCGCTATCTTCATCTTCCCCTGTTTGTTCAGCCAGTCTCTGTAGTCCCCTTCCACCACAACACACACACACACACACACACACACACACACACACACACCACAACACACACACCAAACACACACACACCACACACACACACACACGCAAACACATACATACACACACGCACTATCTTTGATCACACAGCAGCACAATGTATTTTCCCTCCTATAACAACAGACAGACAACAATAGTATGAGCGTTTAGCGATGACAAACAAAGAAGAGGATCACAGTCACCAAGTAAGTCCTCATCACCTCGCTCTTCACCTCGCTCTTTGGGGGACGGGATAGCCTAGTGGTTAGAACATTGCGCTCTCAATCTGACGCCCCGGGTTCGATTCCCGTTCAAGGGGATATTTTCCCCTGGAGTTAACATCAGTGCCGACTCCACTCTCCCCAAAAGTCCTTCGGATGAGACTATAAACCGAGGCCCCGTGTGCGATCGCACGCAGAACATCTTGCGCACACGTTAAATCCTGTCCCGCATTTCGTAAGAGTAGGCCATTGTGTGCCGGTGGGAACAGATGACAAAATTGACAAAACCGCATACACACGGGGACTGGATGTGAAAAAGCACATAAGTGCCTATTCCATTATCCTCGATATAAAAGAATAAATTTTTTAAAAAGAAAAGAAAAGTGTCAGGGAAAGAAAAGGACTGGAGATTGGGAAAGAGTGGACAGCCAGCCATCCTGCCCTTAGCTCCGTTAGCCAGCCCCTTAGCTCCGTTAGCCAGCCATCCTGCCCTTAACTCCGTTAACCAGCCCCTTAGCTCCGTTAGCCAGCCAGATTCATGAAGAAGTGTTGGTGAAGGTGCCACGTTTAGCATTACATTCAGAAAAGCTCTCTCTGATATTCGGGCTTCTTTTCTAGTGGAGTGGCCTTGTGGCCTTACAGAATAAGGGAGAGGCGGGACGTGGGGGGGAGGAGTAAGGGAGGTGTTTCTTGTGGTTGGGTGATGGTGGGGAAAAGGAAGAGAAATATGGATGAGGCACCTGTCTTCTGATTCCAGGAATGCCCAGACAGCACCGACTCTTCTTGTCTGTCACCATGTTTATTAGCAACAAGGCGTTTTGCGCTGCTGTAATGCCTGCTCAGCACACCCACCTTCAGCGTGGGCAGCTCGCTAATGCAAAGAAGGGTGTGTGCATGTTCTGAGGGGATGTCAAGCACTACATGAGCACGGCAGAAGGCATGGGAGGGATGGATGAGGACAAGTTGGGAGAAAGAAGATGGTGGCAGCGGGAAAATGCCGTGACACTGCAGATGATGATGATCTTGTTGTCCAGGAGCAGTTTGATTGGCTGGTTAGCCCTGCAGTAGACAGCACTAGCTGTGAACTCATAAGGCCTACACTTGCTGTGGATCTTATAGATAATGCACCTGCCTACACAGTGAAAGTCTGGCTGCAAAGTGTGTAGTGGTTCCATTCTCATTTGTGTCCACACCATTCCCTCTGGGACTGGATGTAAAAAAGCTATTGTTATGCTTATTCTATAACCCTCTATAAATAAAATTTATTTGTTCATTGTTCATTGTTCATTGTTCATCCACTGGACCGTGAGCGGTGGTCTGGGTGCAAGACTTTTGGATGAGGTGATAAGCTGAGGTCCATTTAGCACATGTAAAAGAACCCACAGCAACAAGAGAGATATCTCTGGCAAAATTATGCATAAAAAGCCGCTTTGCTAGGGAAATAAACGACATGCATACAGCAGCAAAACCAGCAAAGGGGAGGGGGGGGGGGGGGGGAGCAGCTCTGTGGCCACATGTGCTTCCCAGGGAGAGCAGCCCGAATTTCACACAGAGAAATGTGCCATGACTTAAAATGGTATACATCATCATCATCATCATCATCATCATCATCAATGCCTTTGTGCCTTATTGGCACGTAGGGCAGCAACAAATGTTCTCCACTCCTGTCTGTCCTGGGCCAGCTTCCGAATGGTTCCCCAGGTATGTTGGAAGGTCTTCAGCTGTTTCGACAGTCCGACGCCAAGTGTTCTTGGGTCGTCCTCGTTTGCGTTTTCCCTCTGGTGTCCAGTGGAGGGCTGTATGGTATACAATACAATACAATGCAATGTAATATAGTACAACACAATACAAAATTATACAATACAATATGATACACTACATTACAATACAATACAATGTAATATAGCACAACACAATACAAAATTATACAATACAATATGATACAATACATTACAATACAATACAATGTAATATAGCACAACACAATACAAAATTATACAATACAATACGATACAATACATTACAATACAATACAATGTAATATAGCACAACACAATACAAAATTATACAATACAATATGATACACTACATTACAATACAATACAATGTACTATAGCACGACACAATACAAAATTATACAATACAATATGATACACTACATTACAATACAAATCAGTACAATGCAAAAGCTGGCCCAGCAGAAGTTGACTGTTGTCCATATTGGCGTTATCCTCTCCTCTCCTGCCAGACCATCCCCAGTCCTTCGTTAAACAGACATGTTCATGCAGAAGTCGGGGTTCTTCACCCGGGGCCTCCTCACCTCTCCCTGTGTCAGGAGAGCACAGGGCAGATTGGGAAACGCCGATAGCCATCTTGTCCTGCAGCTACAGTGGCAGAGTCATGAAGACGTTGATGACATTGCCACTGTCAGCATTTCAGAATAGCGCTCTCTCTCTCTCTCTCTCTCTCCTCTCCTCTCTCTCTCATCCTTCCTCTCTCTCTCTCTCTCTCTCTTCTCTCTCTCTCTCCTCTCTCTCTTCTCTCTCTCTCTCTCTCTCTCTCTCTCTCTCTCTCTCTCTCTCTGTGATATTCAGGTCTGTCTCCTTAGTGGAACATCCACATGAAGCAAGGTGGGGGGAACATTCATTTGTTTATGGTAGGGTGAGGGAAGGGGGAAGGATGAGGAAATATTGATTATGCGACTTAACAATGGAAAATGAGATGGTGTTTTGTCTAAGCATACCTCGAGCAATAGGGATATCAAGGGCCTCAAGACACACCCTTATTTCCCACACAGGATTTTCCTCACTTCTTTTCCTTGGCTATTCTTCTTTTCTTTTCCTTTTTTCCCTCACTGTCTCCTGCTTGACCAGACAATCCCTGCAGTCATTCTTGGCCTGCAGGCCTGCAGTCATTCTTGGCCTGCAGTCATTCTTGGCCTGCAGTCATTCTCGGCCTGCAGTCATTCTTGGCCTGCAGTCATTCTCGGCCTGCAGTCATTCTTGGCCTGCAGTCATTCTTGGCCTGCAGTCATTCTTGGCCTGCAGTCATTCTCGGCCTGCAGTCATTCTTGGCCTGCAGTCATTCTCGGCCTGCAGTCATTCTTGGCCTGCAGTCATTCTTGGCCTGCAGTCATTCTTGGCCTGCAGTCGTTCTTGGCCTGCAGTCATTCTTGGCAGTCATTCTTGGCCTGCAGTCATTCTCGGCCTGCAGTCATTCTTGGCAGTCATTCTTGGCCTGCAGTCATTCTTGGCCTGCAGTCATTCTTGGCCTGCAGTCGTTCTTGGCCTGCAGTCATTCTTGGCAGTCATTCTTGGCCTGCAGTCATTCTCGGCCTGCAGTCATTCTCGGCCTGCAGTCATTCTTGGCCTGCAGTCATTCTTGGCAGTCATTCTTGGCCTGCAGTCATTCTTGGCAGTCATTCTTGGCCTGCAGTCATTCTTGGCCTGCAGTCATTCTTGGCCTGCAGTCATTCTCGGCCTGCAGTCATTCTTGGCAGTCATTCTTGGCCTGCAGTCATTCTTGGCCTGCAGTCATTCTCGGCCTGCAGTCATTCTTGGCAGTCATTCTTGGCCTGCAGTCATTCTTGGCCTGCAGTCATTCTCGGCCTGCAGTCATTCTTGGCCTGCAGTCATTCTTGGCCTGCAGTCATTCTTGGCCTGCAGTCATTCTCGGCCTGCAGTCATTCTTGGCAGTCATTCTTGGCCTGCAGTCATTCTTGGCCTGCAGTCATTCTCGGCCTGCAGTCATTCTTGGCCTGCAGTCATTCTTGGCCTGCAGTCATTCTTGGCCTGCAGTCATCGGTGGATCGGTGGTCTAGAGGTAACGCGCCTGTCTAGAAAGCGAAAAGTCCGGGTCTGAAGTGTGCGGTGGTTCGTACCCCGTTTGGACAGGAAATTTTTCCCCCATCCATTAGACCATGAGTGGTGGTCTGGGCGCTAGTCTTTCGGATGAGACGATAAACCGAGGTCCCGTTTGTTACACATAATTATTTAGCGCACGTAAAAAAACCCACGGCAAGAGAGTTGTCCCTGGCAAAATTCTTAGAAAAAAGCCACTCTGATAGGGAAACAAATACAGCTGCAGAAAAAAAGAAAAAAAAAGGGTGAAAGGGTGGCGCAGCGCTAAGTGGCGACGCGTTCTCCCGCTCTCCCCGGGGAGAGCAGCCCGAATTTCAACTTAAAGTGGTATGAAATAAAATCTGAGCGCTTTGATTTGTTGCTTTACAAGATTCAGCGCTATATAAATTCCATACATTATTATTATTATTCTTGGCCTGCAGTCATTCTTGGCCTGCAGTCATTCTTGGCCTGCAGTCATTCTTGGCCTGCAGTCATTCTTGGCCTGCAGTCATAATTATGTCAATTCGGAGGTCATCCTTCATGCCAGTCCCTCCTGTCCTCATCACCTCACTTCCCTCAGTGTCAGGGAAAGGAAAGCATGGGGAGATTGGAAACAGTTGATAGGCATCTTGCCCTGAGCTACAGTGCCCAGATTCATGAAGAGGTCGATGACGTTGCCACTGTCAGCATTGCAGAATAGCTCTCCCTGACATTCATTTCTGCCTCTCTTGCCAAAATTATGAGGTAAGGGCTAAATGAAACACTGTTGTGATGGGTGGGGATGGTGAGGAGGTGGGGATGGGGATAAAGGGGGGGGGGGGGGGGCAAGAAATATTGACTGGGTAAAGCGAAGAGAAAAGAGGATTTATTCTGGTGAATATCCTGCAATAGAGGCTGTAGAAGAAGCAATCAGAATATTGAAGACAGTTGGAGCAAAACGGGGTCATGGGAAAATGAGATAACACTTCAGATGATATTTTTTATTTTTTTTTAGGAATTTTGATTCCACAAATTTATGATCTCACCAAATAGATTCTTTTCATTCAAAGTATTTTCACTCGTGGTAATATTAGACTAAAACCAGAACTGAAATGGAAACTGACAAAAATCTACCGACAAACAAAATTATACAAAAAATTAGATGCAAACAAACAAAACCCACCAGTCCTGCTGAAGTCGGATGCGCTGGGCCTGACTTGTCAGGCGCTTCATGGCAGCGCGACGCATTTTCACTCCTATGACAGACAACACTAGTTGCTGTCTGAGCATTCCCCAATGAAGAAGACGACATCCGCAGTAGTGTCTGCCAATAAAAGTGGGGTTGCCTTACGAATTTTGCCTACGTCAATTTTCACTTGTTGTCATGGGCACACTCACACAATGTATATCCCACATGCAGTTTTGATCATCTTTCCAACACACTAGTGCCCAGACCGCCAAGTGGGGTTAAAGAGAACATCTAGCTGGATAAATTCAAACCCACACACCTCTTCTTTACAAATACTTGGGAGCGTTACGATTTGACCACCAACAACAACATCAGCAGTATACCACAATTTTTAGTCAGACCTTGTAGATTCATATGTTGCTAAAAAAAAAAAAAGGCATAGAAAGGAGACACAACCCCCCAAAAAAAGATAAAAGAAAGGAAAGGTTGAAAGTTTTTAAAAGTTGTATGCATGTTAGAATAACCCGAAGACTTTTTATTCAACAAACAAAAGCCTCTACCCCCCCCTCCCCCCCACCCCCCCCCCTAATATTTCACTTTTCTAAAAGCCTGATTTCAACCCTAACCCATAATGCACCATTTCTTGCCAAGCTAACACAAACAGCGAACTAAAAATAGCAACAGAAAAGGGGGGAAGTGGAAATGAGGGAGTAAAGAGGGGGGCTGTCTCAAGCTATGCTCTGCTATGCAATGTTGGCAACTGTGACAAGGTATGAGCCACTGGAATCAAAGCAGCGGAAGAAGAAGGCTCGAAGATTGGGGCTTCTGCTTTGCATCACTATCTCTTCCTGCTCAGTAATCCCTACAGTCATCCTCCATCATCCTCAACCCCCCCTTCACCCCTCCCCCTCCCCAGGTCCTCCTCACCTCACCTCTCTCAGTGTCACGGAAAGCGCAGGGGAGATTGGGAAAGGGCCGATAGCCATCTTGCCCGTCGGCTACAGTGGCCAGATTCATGAAAAAGTTGATGAAGTCGCCACGTTTAGCATTTCAGAATAGGCCCAGCCCTCCCTCCCCGATAATGCCCGGCTTCTCTCCCTTGGGGAGCAGGCGCGCAAAGCTGGGAGGATTGGAGCATGGGGAGGAGAGAGTATGTAAAACTGTCTGTAGGCAGCTCTCCAAGGATTGGACACAGAGAGAGACAGACAGACAGACAGAGAAAGAGAGAGAGAGAGAGAGAGAGAGAGAGAGAGAGAGTCAGAGACAGAGAGAGAGAGAGAGAGAGAGACAGACAGACAGACAGACAGAGAAAGAGAGAGTCAGAGACACAGAGAGAGAGAGTCAGAGACAGAGACAGAGAGAGAGAGACAGAGAGAGAGAGAGAGAGAGACAGACAGACAGACAGACAGACAGAGAAAGAGAGAGTCAGAGAGAGAGAGAGAGAGAGAGAGAGAGACAGAGAGACAGAGAGACAGAGAGAGAGAGAGAGAGAGAGAAGAGAGAAAAGAGAGAGAGAGATGCCTGAGAGAGGCCTTGGTTGGTGGAGGGAGGTTCAGGGAAGATGAGGTGATGATGAAGGAGGAGGAGGAGGGGAGAAGTACAGGGGGAAATATTAGATGGACAAGTGATGAACATGGGAGAAGGAGGGGATTTGTCTGGGCTTGGGTCAGGCCACAGAGGTCTAGGAGAAATAATGGGATGGGCAGGACTGGGAGGGAGGTAGGGAGAGGGGGAGAGGGTGTGGGGGGTGAGGACGTGGGGTGGGGGATGTCGGGCAGGGTGGGGGGAGGGAGTGGGGGGGGGAGGTTGCTGATAATAACTGATGTCCTCTTCTCCCCCCCAAAAAGATGAGTAACGACCGTTTGGCAGTTCATCCGACTGTGACCGAGGTTAGCGCAGCAGACATGGTTGATAAATGGTGTTGACTTTTGACTTACCCCCCCCCCCCCCCCCCCTCTCTGTCTTTCTCTCTCTCTCTGTCTCTCTCTCTCTCTCTGTCTCTGTCTCTGTCTCTATCTCTCCTCTCTCTCTCACTCTCTCTTTCTCTGTCTCTCTGTCTCTCTCTCTCTCTGTCTCTGTCTCTGTCTCTATCTTTTGTCTCTCTCTGTCTCTGTCTCTCTCTCTGTCTCTGTCTCTCTCTCTGTCTCTCTCTGTGTCTCTGTCTCTATCTCTGTCTCTGTCTGTCTGTCTGTCTATCTGTCTCTCTGGGTCATCTTCTACCCTCATTTTTTTAGGTGGTTTTGTTGTTGTTGTTGTTGTTGTTGTTGCTTCTTTATTTTGTGATGAAAAGAAGAGTGTTTTAGCTGTGGGTAGTTTTGGCTGGACGCAGCTTTTTGGAGATTTTTATATTGATGTACCTTGACTAACTTTCTTTATTTATTTTTCTTTCTTTTTTCTGTCTTGTTTTCCTTGTTTGCTAGATTTTTTTTTCTTCCTCTCTTTTTTTTGTTGTTGCTTTGTTTCAACTTCCCGTCTTTTTTCTTTCCTTTCTTTATATTTCGTTTCTTTCTTCCTTCCTTCCTTCCTTCCTTGTGTTTCTTTCTCAGTTTTTTTGTTGCTCGCTTCCTTGCTTTGAGTTAATTCTTTCTTTCTTTTTTCCTTTCTGTCGTTCTTTCTTTTTCTTTTCTCCTGTCTGTGTTTATTTCTTTCTTTCTTAAATCCGATCTCATACGGTTTACTGAGTGAGTTTACCCTGCGCAGATACCCTGTGCTTACAAATACCTAGATTCAACCAGTCCACCGTTGGCCGTCGCTCTTTCTCTGTTTCTGGTCCAGCGATCTGGAATGACCTCCCTCTCTCCCTTCGCGAAAAGCCTACTTACAACACTTTTAAATCCAGCCTCAGGACATACCTATTTCAAACCTAAGACCTCCCCCTACAGTTTCATCTCATAATTATCTGTCCTTGCCTTCAGTGGCCTAAATTCTCATCACCCTGCTGAAGCATATAACCTGTGTGTGTGTGTGTGTGTGTGTCAAGTCAAGTCAAGTCAAGTCAAAATTTTATTTCCAGATGGTACATTGAATAAGCAATGCATTTGCTTTTTTTCATCAAGCCATCTATCTAAGAACAAATTTCGTAATGATTATACTAAGACACTACATTATTGCATCGTTTACCATTAAATTAAACCAAGGAAAAAATCGATAAGGAAATACATTGAAAATACAAATTACCACATATAACATATACACGCACACACATACTCCCTGCAACACCTGAGCGCGTGCGCGCTCACGTCCACACACACATTTAAATAAAAAATGCCTCAAGAATTAAAAAAGAAAATCATAAAACGTCAGGACACACAAACCACTTCACCTACTGTTTTCATCCACTTTTTCACGTTTACACTTTAGATAACAAAAAAGATACAGGAACAAAACGTTAGAAAATACTAGGCATTCGTCACTACTGACAATATTGCCTTCAATGACCTCCCTCCTCTCCTCCTTCCCCCAGCAAACGTGTGCTTTTTTTTGCGCTCATACTTTTCAAATAGCGCTTTTTTAAAAAATGACATTCACACAATAACTATCCAAGCAAGAGAAGTCAAATAAGATTACAATAATGATTATTATAATAGCGATACAATTATAACAACAATCACCCATCACCATGAGACAACAATATAACAAATGATCCCCATCACCATGAGACAATAACATAACGATGATAACAGAAAAGCATTGGAAAGGATGGGGGTGGGGGAGGAGTATCAAGGGGGAAGGGGAAATACACCTTCAATCAATAGAGAAATAATAATTTAAAAAACAAACAAACAATTATTCAAACAAGTAGAACCCCTATATGATACAGAATTCAAAAGCCCATAATCAACTGGACTATCAAAACTAAAACAATATCAAACTAAAACAGTATCGCTTATAATAGTACTAATAATCTCATCTCTAACTGCAATAAAAACAACATCCACGATAAAATCTATTGAATTAGACAAGACAAAGGGCATGAGGAGAGGAGAGGAAAAGAGGAGAGGAGAGGAGAGGAGAGGAGAAGAGGAGAGAGAAGAGAGAGAGAGAGAGAGAGAGAAGAGAGAGAGAAAAGGAGAGAGAGAGAGAGAAGAGAGAGAGAGAGAAAAGAGAGAGAGAGAGAGAGAGAGAGAGAGAGAAAAAGAGAGAGAGAGAGAGAGAAGGACACACTATCAGCTATCAGGTCTACCATAAAAAGATTTTTTTTTAAAATTTCCTCCTTTTCCACCTGTTTCAACATTGCAGATTATTTACTAGCTGCATAGATTCTCTTACTTCTTTGCATAATTAGTGTGCCTCTTTCCTGCCTCCCCCCTCCCTCCACACATATAGAGTGTGTGACTGTAGAATTTCTAGTCACAGTAAGATATACTTGAATTTTTGTTGTTGTAGGGAATACCATTAGTGCTGTGTGTTTTGTGTGTGTGTGTGTGTGTGTGTGCGTGCGTGCGCGCGTGTGCGCGCGTGTGTTTGTGTGTATTTGAACTTTTTAAACTATTAACCATTGTTGGTTGCATGTGTAGGAGTGGAATGGATGCAAGCGCTTTGATTTGTTGTTTTTTACAAGATATAGCGTTATATAAATTCCATTTATTATTATTATTATTATTATTTACTGAATGTGACCAAGAGTCTGTTTAAGACTTGGCGACTTCTGCAATTCTGGACATTTTCCTCTCTTTCTCTTGTTTGTGTGTTTGGGTTTTATTGTTGCGCTTTGTTCTAGTTTTTTGTTTCATTTGTTTTGTTTTGTTTTCGAGTGTTAGAGAACTAGCAGGGTTTAATTGTTTTTGTAGCTGTTTATGTACTTATCTATCTATTATATATCTATCTTTCTTTTCTAAACTAATCTCTTTCTTAAAATTTTTTTTGAGGAGGGGAGAGGAGTACAGTGGGAAATTTATTAGTATGGGACAAGTGAATGAACCTGGGCGAAGGCACCCCCGGCCCGCTCTTCTGTCATTTGCTTTGTTCCAGCTCACAGCGGACCAAGGTGTGGAAAATAACATGGGGTAATGGTCAGGACTGGTGAGAAGTTATGTTGATCGGTGAGCTGGGCCTAGAGGTCGTTGCTCTGCGGGGTGAGCGACGCCCCCTCGGTTGGGGCGGATGTCGGGCATGTGTTGGGGGCTGTGGACGGGAACTGTGGGGGGCGGTGACGGTTAGAGCTGTTAAAATACTTAAGTTCCTCATCTCGCCCACCCACAAAAAAAGTTGCAGCGAACAGCCTACCCACCGCCTTCCCCCCACCTTAGGCTAAGGTTCATCCTACTCTGACCCCGAGCTAGTTAGCGCAGCTGAGACAGGTGATAAATTGTGTTGATTTTGCTTACCTCCTGCACCCAACACTCTCTGGTGTCTTCTCTCTCTCTTCTGTCTCATCTTCTCTCTCTGCTCGTGACTCTGTCTCTGTTTCTCATCCTCTCTCTCTGGTCTCTCTCTCTCTCTCTCGTCTTTCTACTTGGCTCCTGTTCTCTCTCTCTCTCTGTCTCTGTGCTCTGTCGTCTGTCTCTATCTCTGACTTCTCTCTGTCTCTGTCGCTCTCTCTGTCTCATGTCTATTCTCTTGTCTCTCTCTGTGTCTCTGTCTCTAATATCTGTCTCTGTCTGTTGTCTGTCTAACTGTCTATCTGGGTATCTTCTATCCTTCCATACTTTTTCAGGTGAGCTTTTTGTTGTTGTTGTTGTTGTTGTTGTTGTTCTTTATTTTGTGTTGAAACGGAAGATGTGTTTATTGCTGTTGGGTAGTTTTGGCTGGACGCAGATTGTTGGAGATTTTTATATTGATGTACCTTGATAACTTTTCTTTTTTTTATTGTTTTCTTTCTTTTTCTGTCTTGTTTTCCTTGTTTTGCTAGAATTTTTTTTTCTTCCTCTCTTTTGTGTGTGTGTTGCTTTGTTTCAACTACCCGTCTTTTTTTCTAGTTCCTGTCTTTATATTTCGTTTCTTTCTTCCTTCCTTCCTTCCTTACTAGTGTTTTCTTTTCTCAGTTTTTCTGTTGCTCGCTTCCGTGCTTTATTGAGTTATTTCTTTCTTGCTTTTTTTCCCATTCTGTTCGTTCTTTCTTTTTCTTTTCTCCTGTCTGTGTTTATTTCTTTCTTTCTGTAACATCCGAATCTCATACGGTGTACGAAGTGAGTTGACCACTGCGCAGATACGAGAATACCCTGTGCTTACAAATACCTAGATTTCTAACCAAAGTCACTGTGAGCCGTTCGCTCTTTCTCTGTTTCTGTCCGCGATCTTGGAATGACCTGCCTCTCTCCATTCGCGAAAGTCCTACGTTACAACACTTTTAAATCAGCTTCTAGGACGATACTATTTTCTCAAACTAAGACTCCTACAGTGTTTTCATCTCTTAACTTGCTTGTCGCTTTGCCTTCAGTGGCTAAATTCTTCATCACTCTTGCTTGAAGCATTATTAACCTGTGTGTGTGTGATGTGTAGTGTTGTGTGAATAATGGCGCGTGTGCTCAAAGTAAAGTGTCCAAGTCATTGTCAAATTTCTATTTCATATGGTACTCAATTGGAATATAAGCAATGATTCTGCTTTTTTTCATCAAAGCCATTATCCTAAGAACAAAATTTTGTATGATTATACTAAGACATACAATTATTGCATCGTTTACCATTAAATTACCAACCAAGGAAAAAATCTATAAGGGCAAATTACATTCGAAAAATACAATTACCACATAACTTATATAGCACACACATACTCATGCACTCAAATCTGGTGTCTGTGCGACGCTCAAGTCACAAACATTTAAATAAAAAAATGCCTCAAGAATTAAAAAAAGAAAAATCTTAAATCGTCAGGAACAATAAACCACTGCAACCCTACTGTTTAAATCACACTTTTTAACGTTCAAACTCTTTAGATAACAAAAAGTTTCAGGAACAAACGTTAGAATATAGGGCATTCGTCACTACTGGACAATATTGCTTCCAATGAACCTCCACCTCCTATCCTCTGCCCCTCCAGCAAACGTTGTGCTTTGTTGCGCTCATACTTTTCAAAAATGCGCGTTTTTTTAAAAAATGTATTCACACTAATAAACATCCAAGCAATTTGAGAAGTCAGAATAAGATGTACAATAAAGATTATTATGAATAGCGTTACAATTAATAACAAAATACCCATCCAGAGACAAACAATATCAACAAATGAATCCCCATCACCATGAGCCATAACATAAACGATGATAAACAGAAAAGCATTGGAAAGGATGGGGAGTGGGGGAGGAGGTATCAAGGGGGAAGGGGAAATCCACCTTCAATATAGAGAACAATAATAATTTATAAAACTCAAATTCACAACAAATTGTATTCAATACATAATAGAACCTATATGAATACAGAATTCAAAAGCCCATAATCACTGGACTTCTCAAAACCCTAAAATATATCAAAACACGCTAAAACAGTATCGCTTATAATTAGTACTAATAATTCAATCTCTAACTGCAATAAATCAATATACCCACGAATAAAAAGTTTATTGAATTAGACAAGACAAAGGGCTCTTTATGAGGTAGAGGAGAGGAACCTCCGCGTCGAGGAGAGGAGTGGACGCCTCCGAAAGGGTACAGGACGAGAGAGAGAGCGACTACCCCCGATCGCCTCGTAAGCGACTAGAGAGAGCACGAGCAGAGAAGAGGCCACGATGACGTTGAGAGTGATACCATAAAGAGATGAGAGAGAGTGAGATGAGACAGAACGAGTCCGCGACGAGAGCAACGAGACCCCCTCGCTGCGAGTGAGACCCGCAGAGAGTGAAGGACACCAACTATACAGCTAATAAAGGTATACCATAGAAAGATTTTTTTTTCTAAATTTCCTCCTTTTCCACCCTCACTGTTTCAACATTTTGCAAGATTATTTACTAGCTTAGCATTGATTCTCTTGACTTGCGTTTGCATTAATTAGTTAGTTGCCTCTTCCTGCCTCCCCCTCCCTCCACACATTAGAGTGATGTGGACTGTTAGAATTTTAGTTCACAGTAAAGATTATACTTGAATTTTTGGTAGTTGTAGGGAAATACCAGTAGTGCTGTACGAAAATTGTGAGTGTGTGTGTTGTGGTGTGTGTGCGTGCGTTGCGCGCGGTGTGCGCGCGTGTGTTTGTGTGTAATTTGAACTTTTTAAAACTATTAACCATTGTTGGTTGATGTGTAGGAGTGGAATGGATTGCAAGCGCTTTGATTTTGTTTGTTTTTTTTTACAAGATATAGCGTTATTATAATTTCCTTTTATTATTATTATTTATTATTATTTACTGAATGTGACCAAGAGTCTGTTTAAGATTGGCGACTTCTGGCAATTGGACATTATCATATCTTTCTCTTTGTTTGTGTGTTTGGGTTTTATTGGTTGTGCTTTGTTCTAGTTTGTTTGTTTGATTTGTTTGTTTTGTTGTTCGAGTGTTAGAGAACTAGCAGGGTTTTTAATTTGTTTTTGTAGCTGTTTAATGTACTTATCTATCATATTATATATCTATCTTTCTATTATCTATCTTATCTCTCTATCTTTATTGCTTCATGCTATATTATTTGTAAATTTTTTCTCTCTTTTTAGGATGAGATGGAAAAAAAAACGTCGTGGATAACTTAATCTACTACCTCTCTGTAAGATGTAAAGAAATTGTATTTCGTATCTATTCTGTCTATCTATCTAGTCTTTCTATCTATCTATTATTCTATCTATCTATCTATCTATCTATCTATCTATCGTTTGTTTATGTCAGTCTGTCGACATATTTCGCATACCTACTTCCGTATCCTAATACTTACCGACTACCTACTCCACCCTATTCTGTCTATCTATCTATCTATCAATATCGACTCTTCTCTCTGATCTTCTACCGTATCTCTCTCCGACCTTCGATTCGCTACGCCAGATACTTTCTTGACGCTGACTCGGTTACATGCTGTTCCGCTTTTCGTAAGAGTAGGCCATTGGATGCCGGTGGGAACAGATGACAGAATTTACAATCCGCATTACAGGGGGACATGGATGAATGTAAAAAAAAAAAAGCACTAAATGCTTATTCCATTATCTTCGATATAAAGATAAAATAAAATAAATACCTTTCTACCTATCTCTCTACTATCTCTCTATCTCTCTCTCTCTCTACCTCCTCTCTCTGTTATCTCTCTCTCCCCTCTCTCGCTTCTCTCTCTCTCTCTCTCTCTCTCTCTCTCTCTCTCTACTATCTGCCTATCTGCCTATCTGCACCTAGCTGTCTATCTCTCTATTATCTCTTTATTCGTTGATTGTGCAGACGCATTTGATTTCATGCACATGTTACCAGCCTCCCTCGCTTCCACTGGTGGTGGCCAGTGACATCTCAGCTCCTACAGCGCTTTCGCACCTTCGTCTTCATGGATAAAACCGAGTTCATCGCGTCTACTGCCTTTGTACCTGAACGAAGAGGTGCGGCGGTGTTGTGTCGTGTTTTTGGTGGTGGTGGGTTGTGGTGGTGGCGGTGGTGGTGGTGTTGGTGGTAGGTGTGGTGTGTGTAGGCGTTGGTAGGTGGTGGTGGTGGTGGTGGTGGTGTGGTGGGTGGTGGCACTGTGTGGGTGTGTGATGTGTGTAGTGGTGGTGGTGGTGGTGGTGGTAGTGATGGTGGTGGTGGTGGATGGTGGTGTGTCGTGTGTGGTGAGTGGTGGGTGTAGTGTGTGGTTGGTGGTGGTAGGTGGATGTGTGTGTGTAGGTGGTGGTGGTGGTGTGGTGGTGGTGGTGGTGTGTGTTGTGAGCGTTTGGTGGTGGTGGTAGGTAGTGGTTATGGTGGGTGGGTGGTGGTGTTGTGGGTGGGGTGGTGGTGTGTGGTATGTGTTTGTAGTGTGTGTGTGTGTGTGTGTGTATGTGTGTAAAGTGTGTGTGCGTGTGGTAGTGGAGTATGGTGTGGTGCGTTGTGACTGTGTGGTGTGTTGTGGTCTCTTCTCTCTTCTCCTGTCTCTCTCGTCTTCTCTCTCTATCTCTCTTCATCGTCTCTCTCTCTCTCTCTCGGGGCCCGATCACGTAATGCGAGGTGAAGACGTAGGGAAATTGCTCTAGTTTTTTGTGAATTAGTAGCTAGTTTAAGTGAGCCTTAGTTTTTCTCATTTTAGATACAGTTAGATAAGGAGGCTTGGGAATCTCGCTGCAGTTGTACAGGGCTGTACTATGGGACATTTGCAGGCAATATTCGCTGCTTTCATTGCGTAAACGGCAGATTCAAATCGCCATGGCTGCAATCCATTCTGGACGCTACGAAAGTGGGCTGAGACGCGTGTCTTGTTAGGACTGACCCTCACCTATCTATCTGGGGGGCCTTTTTGCATCGGTGTGGTGTGACTGTGTGAAGACGAACTCCCATGGACTAGGTCTAATGGCGGAAAGCTGAGGCGAAACAGCTGACTGATGTGTGTGTGCTGGGAGGCTCGTAGCACTATGTACAGGTAAAATGTGTCAGGGAATAAACCAATGTAAGTGCAGATATGGCCGACAGCACACCTATCAAACTTGTCCACAGTAGACAGGAAGTGTGTCTCCTGTGTGATGTCTCCTGTAGGAAAACATATTTTACCAGATGTAGTGGCCAAGATGGATAAAGTGGGAGAACTGCTTAAGGTCTAACAAACAGAGCAGAGACTATGAAAGGCGTCAAATAACAAATGTTGACAAACACAGTGTTGATGCCTTGAAAGAAAGGAAATTGTGGTGAATATTAGACAAGACCCCCTCCCCTGCCCAACAATCCATAGCATACTGGAAAATTTAGCGTTAAAGCAATCAAATAATCAGTGAATGCAAGGGGTCTATGGATTGTGTGGTAAAGTAAATACTAGTGAACATATGATTCAGACGAATTGTGTGTAAAGGACTGCACTGTGTGACGGATGTAATGTATCATTATATCAAATAGGTCAGTGCTGATTAAATGAAAAGTTATGAGACTGGAGACTGAGTGTGGATGAAAGGTTCGACTGAAAAATCTTCTCTTCTTGAAAATATGGAAGTTATGCAGATTTAAGTTGTGTTAGGTGTGTTGGAATAAATTCTAATGTTTGTGTGTCTCCCAAATTATTGCCTGGGATGTTGATTTTAATCAAGATAGTTGAAATATTGTGAAGGTAAAACTCGTTTGAAAGTTTCAAAGTATAATATTGTGTGTCTCGCAGCTCTCTCTCTACAAAAACTGTTGTGTGAGGTATTAGGTCACAATATGGACCATACTGTGAAGAGTGTGTGTGGGTGAACAGAGGGAAAAGAATGTGCGAATGGTACTTTGATCATTGTGATTTCATTAATGCGAAAGGATGGCCCTTAATGATTATTTATAAAGAAGGAAATAGCTTAGTTGGCTGGCCCAAATAACAATGCTTATGCATAGTCTCAATTTTACAGGGGGGTAGGAAAAGTAGTAACAGGACCTACCAGTCACTCAGCTCTGTTAGACACTGATGTATAGGGCTTAGCCCTAAGTGAGGCTCAGTTGTGATGAGTGAGGCGTTGAGACACATCACCATGTGAAGGTCTAAGATCTCAAGACAGGTAATTGACCTGTTGGCTAGTTCATAACACAGCTGACTAATATGTGTGTTGTAGGCTGTCTTCTTTAAAGTGTCACATTCTTTATGGTGTGTGTGTGTGTAAGCTAGTGTAGTGCTGTAGTGTCTGTGTGTCATGTTCAATGTGTGTGTGGATTGAAAAGTGTCAGTATTGAGGCGTGTGGACTCAAATATGACTATGTTGTCAATGATTCAGTGATAACAATACAAATAAAATTTTTGTCAGCTTTTGTCTTGGGAAGGTAAATGGATTGTTGTCTCAAAACTGTCTAGATAGAGATTTTTGTAATTCATTTGTGTGTGCGTTTTTTTGAGATTGTCTTATAATGTCCTCGAAGTATACATTCATGGAAAGAATGTACCTGTGGTGATGTTTTTAGACTTGCGATAGTGAATGCCTTTCTGTGAAGTCGGCTCTCATATTAGTGTGTATAGCAAACAAGGGATGCTTGTGTACTAGTGGTTTTAGTATGTTTTATACTGTGTGCCATGATGTTGTTATAGTTACGTGTTATTTGTGAATTGTTTATATATGTGATCCTGTGTCTCCCTTAAAGTTGGTGCATTTTCTCTGGCGTGCAAGTTCTTGTGTGTTGTGACATGAAAGTGGAAATGTTTTGCTTGTCTAGTATGTGTGTATCTCCCACTCCTGAAGGTTCGCCTTGTTATATAACATGTGGACATGATAATGGAAATTGCTATGTTAGGCAAGAACAAGAGATAGAGATGATAGATAGAGCTGTGTTGTAAGGTGACACTGTTTAATGCGTGATAAAATATACTATGTGTGAGTGACATTAAGTAATCAGCAGTGGACTCAAACTTTTTATGTCAGCATGTAGTAGAAAGAGATTTATTCAGATGAGAGCCAATGTTAAATAGTATGTCTCTACAAGCAGTTGGTAACTTCTGAAGATTGTGTTATCATACTAATTATGGGTGAAATTTACTAATGAATGATAGATGTGCTCTGCTTGATTATGTTTACAAGTGGGTCAATAAAAAGGATGTAATTGGAGACTCAAACAAGGACGCTATACTAATACATACGCATCTATTCTACTGACTAGAGAAGGACTGTAGTGTAAATGTTTATTTTTTAGTGTCAGATGATTTGGTTTCTTCAGATTTGTGATCTGCATGCGTCGTTTGTTATTGTTGCCAGCGTTGGATTCGCATACATTCCTGTTGTATCTTATATTAATTCAGTAATGTCATAATACGTTTGAGAGGTAATGTTAAGCCATCTGTTATTGGAAATAGTTTGTATGGGATGGGAGGTGTGGGGGGAGGGGGGTGATGGTGTGGGAGTGAGGAAGAGGGGGGAAAAAAAAAAAAAGATAAAAAAAAAAAACAAAATCTTCAGTTTATAAAGAAAATGCTCAGGATGTGCTACAGGTCGTCGTGAAATTTTTTAATCAATGCCTTCAGATGAATATGTTGAGAAACAGTAATTGAAGCTTTAGATTTGTTTAATGGTTTCTATTCAAAAGCGCTAGTGCTGACATGTATGAAGAAACAGGAACATATCAATAAAGGTCATGCAAATGATACTTTGGTTTGATAAGAAGTAAAAGTATATTAAATATTAAGGTCAGAAACTTCTAGAAAACTCTTCCGAAAAAATTAAGAAATGAGGACAAGTGTGTGTGCGTTCTATGATACTGAGAGTCTCAAGATGGGAATAAGTAAATGCATGCTTGAACGAAAAAAGGAATCCAAGATTATAATAAGACCTTACTTGCAGATATGATGTCAATCTAATCTTATTCTCAAATCCAGTTCTGAAAAAGTGTTAAGAAGGGTCATTAGAAAAAGTCAGACAAAGAATAGTAAATCACGCGTGACAGATGGTTTAACATTTCAAAACCAGAAGAGAGAGATGATAAGACTCAATTAGCCAACCTCATGATTACTGATGTTGACAGTGATGGAACTGAGGCGATTTTGATTCGTCCTTATTAAAGATGAGATATTAGGAGGCATCTATAGAAAATTAAAGAGTGAAGGAAAGAGCCGGTCTGATCAAATCTTGTGTGAATTGCTTAAAATATGGAAGTGTTGAAATTATTGTGCTTTTCCTTCTAACAATCTATTCAAGCCAAAAATTTTGTTGATGGGTCATGGATTTTCCAGATTACTGGGATGAATATAGAATTCTAACTTAGCATAAAAATGGGTGATGTTGATAACTAATAAACTACCGGGGAATTTTCTCTTACTGACATAAGCTTGTAAGTTATATAGTAAATATTTAAGTTAACAATAGTTACAAGATCTGGGTTATGTAGAATTAGAAGATTACAAGGTGAGCTCAAGCTGGTTTTAGAGAGGAGGTTACTCACTATAGATCATATGTTTACTCTGCTTGCGTTTGTACAGAAACAGTTTGCTCATAACCGTAACGTCTATTGTAGCATTATATGACTTTGAAAAGCATTTGATTCTGTTAACAGGAACTTGTTGTGGCCTATTCTCCTAAAAAAAATGTGTGAAGGGTAAAACTTATAACGAAGTTGAGAGGCCATGTATCAGAATGTCAGAGCAGAAATAAGATGTGGAACTAAAGTTGATGACTTAATATACTGTTACACTGGGTTAACAGGGTGATGTATGTTGCCCCTATATTGTTTTTCTGTTTTTATCAATGAGTTAACAGAGACATCATCATAATGTAGACTTGGTGCCACGTTCCCAAGATTTCTCAGAGTTGTTTTTCCTTTCTGCTTGCTGATGATGTTATTCTTGCCTTATCTGAAACAGTCGTAGGTTTACAAAAAGCAGTTAAAACAGCTTAAACAGTGTGCTGCAAAGCACTGGGATTTAAGGTTAATCTGGTATGAGTAATATACGTTGTATCAGAAAAAGGTGGCAATTATGTAGCTGCTCATGAAAAAATGGATTGTACAATGGAAATATCATGCCTTGTGATTAATGTATATAAATTATTTAGGGAATCTGTTTTTCTACTAAGCTTAGTGTTCACAACTGCATGTAAAGATATGGCAGTGTGGTAAACGAAAGCTTTGTTATTTGTGGTCGAATGGGGGAAATAACTACGAATATTGAATAATAACTCTTTTTGATTTGTTCATTAAGATATTTGTTTGCACAAATATACCACTGTGTTATATGGTGCGAAATATGGGGCTGGATGCAGCTGTAAACACATTGTGCTAATCAGTACCCTCTTTGCTTTAAAGCAGTTTAGATTGGCTTAGATAGACGTACACCTAATGATCTTGTTTATTAGTGAAACTAATAGAACCCTCTCTCTGTTAAATGCTGCTGTACAGATGCTTTAGATATTGGATTAAGATTCTGCGTATGAAAGAGAGCAGGATACCTTGTAAATCCTTCAAGATGCTTTATGATCTAGATGTTCAAAGGAAAAACAATTGGGGCAACAAAATACGTACTGTTTGTGAGAACTAGGGTTTGATTTGTTTGGCTCAATCAAGGAGTCGGAAATTGGCGTAGAGAGTTTATTAACGCTTTCAGGCAAAGATGATTGGTCTGCCGATGGCAGCAATGGAGTAATATATACAGATCTGTGAAAGATATCAAATGTGACAGACATTTATAAGGTTTGCATGATGCAAACCTTATCTAAATTGATATGATATAACATTTGAAAGAAAAAATGTCTCTAAGTTTAGCCTTGGTGTATCAGATATAAATGTGCATAAATTCAGATACAGAGAACATGATATTGACGTCGTCAGGCTGTTATGCCATTATGTAAGGCAAGCTCCGGAGGATGAGTACACTTTGTCTGTGTGTCCAGTATTTGAGGATGTTAGGCAGAACTACATCCTGTTAATATAGTAGACAGCCTTATATATTTAGGATCTGTTTACTCTAGGCATCAAGTCATCTGGAGGTTGTGCGCCAGCCTCACTTTATATTGTGTAAAGCCTTCAGAAAAGAGAGATAATGTTATCTAAGTGATATTTTTGTAGTGACTTTGGGTTATACAGTAACATGTTGGTCTTGTGTGTGTTGTGTGTGTGTGTGGCGTGCGTGCGTTGCGTGCGTGCGTGCGTGCGTGCGTGTGTGTATGTGTTGTGAGTATGTGTTAAAACTAAAAATACTAAGCAGTTCGGCAACCCCTTCTGTATGGGCCAATGGCCTTTGTGTGAAGAAATCGTTCGAGTTCGAGTTCGAGTTCTCTCTCTCTCTCTCTCTCCCTCCCTCTTCCTCCTCTCTTGTCAGGTTTGGTGTAGTAGTGGTGCGCGAGGGTTGTTTTTGACGGACAACGATGACAGGACGACGACGACAACGACGGACGACGACGACGACGGGATGATGATGATGATGATGATGATGGTGATGGTGATGGTGATGGTGATGGTGATGGTGATGGTGATGATGATGATGTTGCATGATGATGGTGGTGGTGGTGGTGGTGGTGGTGGTGGTGGTGGTGATGATGATGATGATGATGTTGTTGTGATGCTGATGATGATGATGATGATGATGTGGACGCGGACGACAAACGACGACAGACCGACGGCGGCGACGACAACGACGCGACGATAATGATTACATACCTCTATTAGACAACGGTTCATTCCAATTGTTTTCAACATGCTGTTGTCCTCTTTCTGCAGATCACCCAGTGAAGATTGACAACAACCCTTTCGCCAAAAGGCTTCCGAGAACCGAGCACTGGGAGGAGGGAAGAGAGAGAAAAGTGAGTGTTTGAATATCACATTTCTCACGTCTTTCGCGTCGTCGTCGTCTTCTTCTTTTTCTTTCTTCTTTTTCATCCTTCTATCTTCTTCTTCTTCTTCTTCTTATTCTTCTTCTTATCTTCTTCTTCTTCTTCTTCTTCTTCTTCTTCTTCGTTTCTTCTTCTTCTTCTTCTTCTTCTTTTCTTCTCCTTCTTCATCTTCTTGTTCTTGTTCTTGTTATTCTGTTCATGTTCTTCTTCTTCTTCTTCTCCTTCTTCTTCTTCTTCTTCTTCTTCTTGCTTCTTCTTTTTCCTTTCTCCTTCTTCTCTCTTCTTATTCTTCTTCTTCTTCTTCTTCTTTTCTCTTTCATCTTCTTCTTCTTCTTATCTTCTTCGTCATCTATTTTATTCAAGGATATAGAATTAAGCAACTCAAGTGCTTTTCTTTTACATCCAGTCCTCGGTGTACGCAGTTTTTTGTTAATGTTGTCATCCGTTCCCAACCGAGCACACAATGGCTCATACTCATCCTCGAGAAAAGTGAACGATGTTTTACGTGTGTGCGCAGATGTCTGCGTGCGTTTGGCACACGGGGGCCTCGGTTTATAGTCTCCTCCGAAGGACTTTTTGGGGAGCGTGGAGTCGGCACTGTTGTTTACCTCCTGAAGAAAAACACTCTTGAACGAGACTCGAACCCGCGATCAGCAGATCACGAGCGCAGTGCGCATCACTCTAACCACCAGGCTACCCTGCCCCTTCACAAGGGGATGAAAACGCTTGATTCTTTGACAGACGAGATCTCTACAACCAGAAATTCGTTCTCTCTGCTTTCCATAACTATGAACTCTCTGAGGAGTCCTTTACGTACGGCACTGAAACTTGTGTCTATTGTTTTCTAGGACAAACTGAATCTGGCAGACCCCTGTCCATCTCCAGAATACAGTTTTCCACATTATGCCACTCTGTATCACGATCATAGATGAATGGAGTTTTTAACCATTATGCCATCTATATCAAAACGATCATAAGATGATGGAGTTTTCCAATTATTGCCCATTGTATCAACGATCAAAGGAAGATGAATGGAGTTTGTAACATTATCGCCATCTTATGTCAAACGATTATAAGGATGAATGGGAGTTTTCCGAACATTATGCCATCTGTATCAACGTCTAGGATGAATGGAGTTTTTAACAATTATGCCATCTATGTCAACGATCATAAGTATGAATGGAGTTTTCCACATTATGCCATCTATTATCAACGATCATAAGATGAATGGAGTTTTCCACAATTATGCCATCTATGTCACGATCATAAGTGAATGGAGTTTTCCACCATTATGCCATCTATGTCAACGATCATAGGATGAACAGGTGTTGTCCACATATGCCATCTATGTCAACGATATAAGATGAATGGAGGTTTTCCACATTATGACATCTATGTCAACCGATACATAAGTGCTATATATCATAAATGAATGGAGTTTTCCACATTATGCCATTATATCAACGTTCATAGATGAATGGAGTGTTTTCAACATTATGCCATCTATTTCAACGATATAGGATGAACGGAGTATTCCACATTATGCCATCTATATCAACGATCATAAGATGAACGGAGTTTTCCACATTATGCCATCTATATCAACGATCATAAGATGAATGGAGTTTTCCACATTATGCCATCTATATCAACGATCATAAGATGAATGGAGTTTTCCACATTATGCCATCTATATCAACGATCATAAGATGAATGGAGTTTTCCACATTATGCCATCTATATCAACGATCATAGGATGAATGGAGTTTTCCACATTATGCCATCTATGTCAACGATCATAGGATGAATGGAGTTTTTAACATTATGCCATCTATATCAACGATCATAGGATGAATGGAGTTTTCCACATTATGCCATCTATATCAACGATCATAAGATGAATGGAGTTTTCCACATTATGCCATCTATATCAACGATCATAAGATGAATGGAGTTTTCCACATTATGCCATCTATATCAACGATCATAGGATGAACGGAGTTTTCCACATTATGCCATCTATGTCAACGATCATAAGATGAATGGAGTTTTCCACATTATGCCATCTATGTCAACGATCATAAGATGAATGGAGTTTTCAACATGCGACAAAGATGTTATGCCTTTTTCGTACAGGAGATGTTTGCTGACAGTATCATGTTTAGAGTTCCTCAGCTAGAGCTTGGAGGGTCACCAATGGTGAGACTTTTCCGTGAGCGACCGTTTGCCGACCATGAAGGCAGCCGTATTGTGACTTCGGGGATAATGTCTGAACACAACACCACTGCGTATACGTTTACCAAGTGGTGCCATCCGCTCCTACCGACACCCAATGATGGCCTACTCTTCCGAAAGGAGGAAGGTGTGCACAAGCTGTCTTACTTGTGTTCATACACGGGACCTCGGTTTACAGTCTCATCCGAATGAGTTTCGGGAGATGCGGTTGGAGCTGGAGTTCACTCCCGGGTAAAAATCTCCGCCAACAGACAGGCGTCTTGGTCGTGGCTCAAACCCTGCCTTCAGATCCCGAGTTCCCCTGTGGAGATGCCGGGGGCCTGTGTGTCAGTATAAACAGCATCTCCAGCCTCTGCAAATACTGTGCTTGGAACTCCCTCTTTTCTATCCCTCTTTTCGTGTCTGCCTTGTTCCTTTTCTTCCTGGCGCCGCCTTCTTTGTCTGTTTTCATCCTTGTTGTCCAGTCTCCTGCCTGGTTGTTTTTTAGAATTAGAAGATAGCAATGCTGTTCCACGCTGAAGTCGGATGCAGGGCCGGACTTGTCAGGCGCTTCACGGCAGCGCAACGCATTTTCACTGACATGACAGACAGCGATAGTTGTTGTCTGAGCGTTCAACGACGAAGAAGCGGATTGCAAGCACAACACCCTTACCACTAAGCTACGACCCCCCCCCCCCCCCTTCCTGGATAGTTTATATGAATTCTTTGTCGTCGAACGCTCAGACAGCAGCTCCGGAGACCCTGACAAATGCTGCCGTGGTACGCTGAAGGCCCTCCCTCCAGGGGTCCGAAGAGTTTGTCCCTCATCGGCAGATAGGTCAGTAGGTCAGATATTGACCCTCACGTTTTGGTGTGTTGGACAGGTCTAGAGGAAGTGATCTACTGCCATGGGAGAAGTACCACAGTGTTATATAAATGACTTATGCAACTTTTGAGAGAGAAAAATCGGCTAGACCAGCTAGAGCTGGTGGTATGGATCTTCTTTAATTTAACGTCTTTTCACATTACGTGATATTAGTGGTGGTATGGATGGCAGGGGCACACTGTTCAACAGGTAGCATTGACCTGCACAGGCAGGGCACACTGTTCAACAGGTAGCGTTGACCTGCACAGGCAGGGCACACTGTTCAACAGGTAGCGTTGACCTGCACAGGCAGGGCACACTGTTCAACAGGTAGCATTGACCTGCACAGGCAGGGCACAATGTTCAACAGGTAGCGTTGACCTGCACAGGCAGGGCACACTGTTCAACAGGTAGCATTGACCTGCACAGGCAGGGCACACTGTTCAACAGGTAGCATTGACCTGCACAGGCAGGGCACACTGTTCAACAGGTAGCATTGACCTGCACAGGCAGGGCACACTGTTCAACAGGTAGCATTGACCTGCACATGCAAGGGTTCTGCCTGATTCAACTTTAGCGCTCAAAGAAACAGCTTGCCCAATTCTATACAATACCTCCATCACTCCGCAAAGTTTTGAGAAAAGTCAGTACACACATATATGCACACACGCACGCACGCGTACACACACTACCACACACACACGCAAGCACACACTAACACATTCTCACGCACGTGCGCGCGCGCACGCACACACACACTGATCCCAGACACATACACCAAACACAACGCAACACAACACACACACACACACATACACACACACACACTCACACACACACACACACACACACACACTCACACACACACACACACACACACACACATACACACACACACACGTAGACGCAAACAGAGAGATAGACAGAGAGACAGACAGAGAGACGGACAGAGAGGTAG
Organism: Rapana venosa; assembly: GCA_028751875.1. Taxonomy (NCBI): domain Eukaryota; kingdom Metazoa; phylum Mollusca; class Gastropoda; order Neogastropoda; family Muricidae; genus Rapana; species Rapana venosa. The sequence goes on along the minus strand of CM054157.1, from coordinate 40,070,935 downwards.
ATAGATAGATTGAAATATATAGATAGATAGATAGATAGATAGATAGATAGATAGATAGATAGATAGATAGATAGATAGACAGACAGACAGACAGACAGATTGATAGACAGATAGATAGATTGATAGACAGACAAACAGGCAGACAGATAGACAGATAGATAGATAATAATAATAATAATAATAATAATAATAATAATAATAATAATGTATGGAATTTATATAGCGCTGAATCTTGTAAAGCAACAAATCAAAGCGCTCAGATAGATAGATAGATAGATAGATAGATAGATAGATAGATAGATAGACAGACAGATAGACAGATAGATAGATTGATAGACAGACAGATAGTAGATAGATAGAAAGATCACAGAACCACAGACAGACAGACAGAACCAGACCAAAGGAACCTGTCCCTCTTGGCCAGACAGATACCTCAGGTGGACCACCAGACACATCAGAATCCCAGTGCAGCCAGGTCACTGGGCAGGCCAGCTGTCGCCAAGAGCAGCCTCTCTCTTTGCCGGGCAGCCATCACCTTCCCTCTCTCTCTCTCCCTCTCTCTCTCTCCCTCTCTCTCTCTCTCTCTCTCTCTCTCTCTCTCTCCATTCTTCACACTCCTGTCTCCCTCCTACTCCTCTCTCTCTCCCTCTCTCTCTCTCCCTCTCTCTCTCTCTCTCTCTCTCTCTCTCTCTCTCTCCATTCTTCACACTCCTGTCTCCCTCCTACTCCTCTCTCTCTCTCTCTCTCTCTCTCTCTCTCTCTCTCTATGTATGTCTCTCTGTCTATCTGTCTCTGTCTCTCTCTGTGACTGTCTTTCTCTGTCTCTCATTCTCGCTCTCAGTCTCTCTTTCTCTCTGTTCCCTCTCTCTATCTGTCTGTCCCTTTGCCCCCCCCCCCCCCCCCCCCCCCCCCCCCCCCTCCTCTCTGTCCCTCTCTGTGTCTCTGTTCTTGTGTCTCTGTGTCTCTGTCTGTCTGTGTGTCTGTCTCTCCTTCTATCTCTCTCTTTCTCCTACTCTCTCTCTCTCTCTGTCCCTATGTTTCTCTGTCTCTCTTTCTGTTTCTCTGTCTCTCTGTCCCTCTCTCTGTCCCTCTCTCTGTCTCTCTCTCTCAGTCTCTCTCCCCCTACCTTTCTCTCCCTGTCTCTGTCTGTCTATCTTTCTGTCTGTCTCTGTCTCTGTCTCTCTCTCTCCTCCTCCTCCTTCTCCTCCTCCTCCTCCTCCTCCCAGACTTCCCCTTATCTCCATAAAATGTCTGGCACCCCCCCCCCCCCCACCCCACCCCACAAGAAGCCGTTGTCCTGGAGGCGTTGGGCCTAGTCTGCTCCTCCGGAACTTCCGGTGCGTGCCACTGGCACCGTTTGAAAAGAGGTTCCTCATTCTCCCTCCACCCCCACCCCTCTTCTCTCTAGCCACCCCCCTACCCCCCCCCCTCCTCAACCCCTCACACACACATGCACACACACACACACACACACACACACACACTGAAAGCGATTGACAAGAGAAAATAGGGTTAGGCTGTTTCCGTCAAGCCCAGTGCTTTAACTCTTTTCAGAGACCATCAGTTGAGGTTCTCGTTTTCTTCTTTTCGTCCTTCTTTCCACCAGCAGTCGAGAGAGAGAGAGAGAGAGAGAGAGAGAGAGAGAGAGAGAGAGAGAGAGAGAGAGAGAGAGAGAGAGAGAGAGAGAGAGAAGAGAGAGAGGAGAGGAGAGAGAGAGAGAGAGAGAGAGAGAGAGAGAGAGAGAGAGAGAGAGAGAGAGAGAGAGAGAGAGAGCGAGCTTGCCTTGCCTGCCTCGTTAGCTCTGATTTAGAATTACTCCCCTTGTTCTGCCCCTAATCCGGGCTAGTCGTCTGCGGGTCTAGTGGGAGGTTTCCGGGTCTCAGAGCTGTCCAATTTGCTGCCACCCTGCTCGCTAAATTAAAGAGCACTTTCTCGCTCTTCCTCCCACCACAACTCCTAGGCTACTAGCTAGCTACACTACTCGGTGAGGGATGGGAGGGCGGGAAAGGTCTGGCAACTTTGGCTTGAAACGTTTGATTGGAAACGGCTACGCTTGTGAAGCATTTGTCTGGCTTTGCCACTGTGTAGTTTTCGGAATAATACGGTTTCTTCTCCTCCTCCTTCTCTTTCTCCTGAAAAAGGCTGTAATGTTAACGAGGAGTGGGTGAAGCCGACCCTGCTCAATGACAAGGGAGGTGTTGGTCTTAGGGTGGACGCGGGACTAAGCGAAAGGTGCTAATGGTCAGTGGTGGTCAGCTATCGTCTGATGATCCTCTCCAGCAGAGCAGAAGAAAGAAGCTGATGAGAGATATTACTGAAGGTGAGGACAAGTCAGGAGAGTTATGGGAGAACGCGCAAAGACTATTACAGACAGAAATATGTAGAGACAGACAGAGAGACAGACAGGTGTCAGAAAGTTACAAATTGAAATCATATAAAAATCATAAAATCATATAAAAGGTAAAGGTGTCCTATAACCTAAGTGGTCGCAGGGGAGCGATG
>CM054157.1:40045933-40060933 GCA_028751875.1 Rapana venosa | reverse complement strand
TCATTCCGTAGGTTAAGGTGTCCTATAAGCTATGTGGTCGTAGTGGAGCGAGGAGTCAGAGACCTCGCTTCCTAGGGGCCAGCATATTGAGGGCGGCGCCCATCTCCTCTCCCTCGCTGCTTTACCTTCCCTGACCCTAAAGAGAGAGGCAGGTACCCATACACAGCGTTTTTACTCGTAAGCAAGGCGCGTTATCTCCACCCCCCCACACAGCATCAAGGTGTCTGGCTCTGTCTCCAGACAAGCCCTCACCGGACTCGGGCGCGGACAGACTGGGGCGTCTGTCTCAGGCCATGTCCAGGGACGAGGAGGAAGGGGGGAGGTCTGACCTGCGACACCGCCACCACAGACCCGACAACACCACCAGCACCGCAGCCACGTCCTCAACCACGCCCGGAGGATGTCCACAGCTGAACGTGAAGAACCTCATCGAACACAGACCTCGCTCTGCTAGTCCGGCGCCTGGCAAGGCCGCCAGCGGCGCTGAGGGTCAGCCAGAACCCCCGCAAGTGTCCAGCAGCTCCGAGGCCACAGCGGAAGCAGCCGACACTGCCGAGGAGCGGGCGGGTTCCTCTTCCCCTCCCAGGTCCGCCAGCGTGAAGAAAGGTCCGCCTCAGGAGGTGGACGGGGCTGTGTGTGACTCCAGGGACAAGGCTGAGGTGACGGGTAGCGCCTTTCAGGTGCTGGAGGACAGCAGGGGAGGTCCCTCAGAGCGTTACCGGAGACAGGGAGAGGAGACCTCTCCTAACATGATGGTCCTGAGGCCCACCCTGGGTCACCCCCACCTCTTCCCTTACCTCTGTCCCCCGGGTATGTACTCTGCTTCCTCCCCCTCCTTCCCCTTCCCTTTCAACCCCTTGTTGCTGTCGTCAGGGAGCTCCTCCTCCCTCCAGCACCCTCCTTCCCTGGGTCTGCCTCCCTACCTGGCCTCAGGAGGCCCCGACCTGTGCCACCTGCCGCCCCTGTCCCTGGCTGGCTGGGGTTCAGGGTCTCTGTTTGCCGGGGGCCTCTTTCCTCCTCCCCACCTCCTCCCACCCGGTCTCCATCCTCTGACGTCCTCAGCCACCAGACCTGCAGCAGCGGCTTCTCCTCCCAGCGGCGGGCACGGGCACGGGGTGAGGTCCACCTCCCCCTCACGGGCACCAGGCGTCTCGGGGTCTGCCCGGGAAGGCGCCCCTTCTCCCGCTGGTCAACGGTGCACAGCGGGGCCGCTCTTGGCGCCTCACAAGTCGCCCAGTCTTCGGTACAGACCGTACCACCTCCCGTCTACCTCGCCCTCCTCGTCTTCCTCCCGCTCCCCGCAATTTTCCTTCCCGCCCTCTTTCTCCTCCTCTGTCTTGAAATCGCGGACGGATGTGACGTCATCTTCACAACGGTCGTCCCCTCCAGCGCCCTCTGTGCCCCCGTCAGGTCCTGGCAGCTGTCCCCCAGGTCCTGGCAGCTGTCCCCCAGGTCCTGGCTTTCCCGGGCCCAGCCGCTCAGCCGCCTCCTCCATCAACCTCTTCTCCAAGATGGATGCCGCCCAGCGCGCCTTGTACAGATCCCAACTGTTGTCACGTGACGCCAGAATCAGCCAATCGACGGACAGAAGCAGCCACGAGCTGCAGAGCATGGAGCGCATGCTGACGGGGTTGGATCCTTCTCGTCACGTCAGCCGTAACTCGGCCAGTCACGTGGTCCGTGACCCAGCCAATCATATGAACCGTGAGGTGGAAGAAGGCTTCCTCCCACTTGATGAACGGACTGCATACTGCCAGTGTAGAAGCAGTATGGTGAAGTATACTGAGATGTTTGATGTGTTTGTTTTCATTCTTTTTCTTTTCCAGATGGCATGGTCAAATCCATAATCCAAATCCGAACGCTGCTGCTCTTATATCTAATCTCTGTGGTTGAACAGACAGCAAACCACATAAACTTCAGCTTTTCAGTGGAACACAGATGTGTTACGGCAAAGCAAAAACAGTGTGCACAGCATGTTCTGCCAATGTGTACAGCTGATTCACTCTGCGTTGTCCAGAACAGCCAGAACAGGACCAGTGGCAGGACAGGGTGTCTTGTCTTTGCAGTTTCTGCCTTCCGCGGTCAGTGTCCAGGGCAAGGACGCTACTAGACGTGCAATACTTCATGCAACTCAGATGAGATCCGCTACAGCTTGGGTTCACCAGTAATTGTCCCGCTTACGAACGATTAAGCTCTCTGCAGGAAGGAAAGACAGAAGTGACCTGTTGAGCTGAATATCAACTGTATACATCCTCTTTTGGTGATATGTGGAACTCTCTTGCAGCTGAAGAAAACTGTTCTACACCTACAAAAAGACCTGAAAGAATGTTTAAGTCAGCTGAGGTCAACAGGGCTAAGGTTGGCTTCTCCTTGAATAAACTCTTTGAGAAGTCGTTCGGACTCCCCACTGACCCTTTCAGGCAGTGTGTCATGGGCAAGTTCGACCTGGTGGGGCCCAACCCTCTCCAGGAGAATGGGGGCTGAGGTTAGAGCTAAACCCAAGCCCTTCAGCTACTCTTTTTCTGAAGGGCAACAGCCTAGCAAACTTTAACCCAAAACCCTAACCTTTTTTCCCCCCGATTTGGTTTTTTTTCTGTAATAGTCGTCTTCAACCATGTGGGGACAGACAGACAGACAGACAGACCTTCTTTCCTAACTCTGGGTTTGAGTTATGAAGACGAGAACACTTCAGTGCGTATTCCGCTGTTCGACTGTGCAAAACTGGTTGACTGTGTTACGCGTACTGCGCTTGGCAAATCTTTTAAAGACAAGAGTATTGAAGTTTTACAATGTCGAGTGTTTGCAGCTGTTTAGGTCTTGCTGTCTATGTGGACGCAGTATATAATCATCAGGGTATATGTCAGTAAATACTACAGTAGATATGTGTCAGTATTATCAAAGTGTACATTCCCACACAGTTCAAGATGCTTTTTGCACAGATGGTTGTTTGTTACGCTTGTTTGTTGTTTTTGTTTTTGAAAATAATGCACTATCGGTGGTACATGGAGAGCGGTGTCATAGCTGATGATGTTGCACTTTGTGTGATGAATGCAAGTCTGTCTTTTCGTCTTGGTGTGTGTGTGTGTGTGTGTGTGTGTGTGTGTGTGTGTGTGTGTGTGTGTGTGTGTGTTGTGTGTGTGGGCGTGTTTCCATGGTGAACTTTAATTTTTGTGATTTCCTTGACAGTAGCTCCCTCCACAGATAGTAATTTTATTTGGATTAGAGGTATACATTTTAAATTTGTATTTATATATTAATCCAATATAACACCCCCTGAAAGAAAGCAAAAAAGAGAAAAACCCACCCCAAAAAAAAAATGAAAACAAGCAAAAAAAGCCACAAAAACCAACTGAATCAAAACAAACCAGATATAAAACTCCAACAGCAAAGCGCTCGAGAAGGCATTAATGCTCGATGGGAGATAACCTCTGAAGAGAAAAGATTTTATGGGATGAAAAGGAATGTTCTCTCAAATAAAAATTCGTTCACTTTTCTTTTCGTTTTCATTTTTCATTCATCTTCGATTTTGCCGATACATATTTCAGTCATCATGTCACAGTTTCTTCTGACAATTCAAGACAGTTTCAAATTACGAAAGATACTTACAAAAACTTGACAGGGATGTAACAAAGTATTAAGTAGATTTTTTTTAAGTAGAAAGATACTGGTGAAAAGGTTAACAGACATGTACCAATTGATGAAGCAGTTTACACAGAAATATTCTCAAGGGGAAGTGTTGCTACTAAAAATTAACAAAACAAAAACAAACAAAAATAACCTGCAACTTACTTTCTTTCATTCTGAGAGTCAACAAGTAGTAGGTTCGCTAACAATATACTGGATGAATGTTCATGATCTATCAATCCCCGAAGCCGAAATGCAGCTACATAAATGGTGCATATAACCGGTCTCTCATACGGAAAACATTCACCATGTTGAACCCCGCAGCCCTAGCTGAGGAATGAGGAAAAAGTACTGGTGATAATTGATCACTGTGTTGAAGGGAAAGGACAAGCAGAGGGACCAGTGGCCTGATGGCTTACACACCTATCTACAAACGAGAAATAGCAGGTTTCATTCCCCGTCTGAACTCTTTTTTTTTTTTGCCATCCCGTAGACATTGAGTTGTGGCCTGGGTGCTTGTCTTTGGGATGGGACAATAAATCGAGGTCGGGGTGCAGCATTGATTCAGCGCATGTTACAGATCCCTCAGCGACCAAAAGAGCTGTCCGTGGCAAACAATCTGTAGGAAAAAAAAGCCAGGGTTGTTGGGTTTTTTTGACTAGGCTGCTTTGTTTTCTTTCTTTCTTTCTTTCGTTCTTCCATTCATTCATTCTTTCTTTCTTTCTTTCTTTCTTTCATGTTTCCCTTCTTTTTTCATTTTTTCCTTCTTCTTGTCTTGTTGCTTTATTCATTTTATCTTTCTTTTATTTGTTTTGTTTATTTCTCTGTCTGTCTGTTCTTCCTTCCCTCCTGCTGTCTCTCTTCCATGCATTCTTTCTTCCTTTATTCTGTTTCTTTTTCTATGAGGTTTTTTCTTTCTCTTTCTTTTTTTTTTCCTTTCTTTCTCCCTTCCATTCTTTAATTTTTTTTAATATCTTTCTTCTTTCTGACTATTTTTCTCTTTTGTTGGTTTGTTTGTTTATCTCATAAAAATGTTATAACATTAAGCGCTGTTCTTTCATAACAATCAGCCTGAATCCATTATCAATGCCTATTCTTTTGTTACTTTAATTTAGATTTTGTTTTAGATTTCGTATTCACAATTCGTTATAGTTTGCAAGAAATATTTGTCGGGTCTGATTTTATTGTAACAGATTTGTCAGAATATGCACTGATTTAGTAAAAGAATATAATTATGTCATGTACTAATTACAGTAAAAGGTAATATATCATTAAAGTGGGTACACTGTGCTATAATTAGAATTGATATAAACCACTGAAGAACAGTTTATTATCGTTATACTCATTCAAACAGCCCTTTAGAAGAAAAAACAAAAAAATGTTTATTAAAGTGAGTCGCTCTGTGTTATTTTCGAAACCCGTATGAACCACTGAAGAATTATTTATTTATTATCGTTGTATTGGGTTTTTTTTTTAAAAACAACAGTATTGTATTCCAGTTTGGCCACATCAGCAGAGACAATGTTGATTATCTTGACAGGATGACAAGCCATCTTACTGAAGTCCTATCCATTATCCTCCAATGTATTGTATGCCATCCTTTTCAGCCTTGAGAATCATGAAATCCATCGAGAACTTCAAGGACTGTCTCATCATCTGTCTGTTTCTTTGTCTGTCTGTCTGACTATCTGTCTGTCCTCTTTCAACACACACACACACACACACCACACACACACACAATACACACACACACACACACAAACACAAAATATATACATTATATATATATATATAATATATAAATATTTATATATATATATTATATATAATATATATATATATATATATATATATATATATATATTAATATATATATATATATATGCGCGCATGCGCTCTTTGTTTCTACCTGCCTGTCTTTTTGTCAGCCTGTCTGTCTACCATCGGCCCTTTCTGTCTCTGTCGACTCTGTCTGTCTGTCTGTCTTTCTGTCTCTCTGTCTCTCTCTCTGTCTCTCTCTTCTCTCTCTCTCTTTCCCTTTTCTCTCCCATTCTCTCTCATCCTATCTTATTAATTGTGCGCTGTTTTTCGTTTATTTCTTTTGCTGTGTTGTTGTGTGAAGAAAGGACAACATACTGGCCCTACATCATCGTGGTCTGTGAACATGGTCCAGTTTGTGTTTTCTGTCAGTGTGCTTGTTTTATTGCTGGACATCAAAGACCAAGGGACAGTCCAAAATAAACTGTGAAGAAACGAATTGCGGTGTGTGTGTTGTGTGTGTGTGTGTGTGTTGTGTGTGTGTTGTGTGTGTGTGTGTGTGTGTGTGTGTGGTGTGTGTGTGTGACAGTGTGTGTATGTGTGTGTGACAGTGTGTGTATGGGTGTGTGTGTGTGAGAGAGTGATTGAGTGAGTGTGTGTGGCGAACAACAGAACGGAACAGAACAGAACATCATTTATTATCATGGATGCATAGAACAGAACAGAACACCGTTTATTGTCATGGATGCATAGAAGGGGGTGTGTGTGTGTGTGTGTGTGTGTGTGTGTGTGTGTGTGTGCGTGCGTGCTTGCGCGCGCGCGCGCGCGTGTGTGTGTACATGCTCGTGCTTGCATTGCGTCTGTATTGACGCTGCACTTGAAAAGATTGCATGCAGTGCCAGAACGCCAGTAGAATCGATCACATGGACATCTCTCTGCATCATACAAATTGGAAGTTACCTATGAGAGAGAACTCAGAAACAGCCAGCCCCTCACGGGCACACGCTGTTCTCAACGTCTATGCGGGAGGTGCCACAGCCTGGCAGTGTTCTCAACGTCTATGCGGGAGGTGCCACAGCCTGGCAGTGATATCAACGTCTATGCGGGAGGTGCCACAGCCTGGCAGTGATATCATCGTCTATGCGGGAGGTGCCACAGCCTGGCAGTGATATCAACGTCTATGCGGGAGGTGCCACAGCCTGGCAGTGATATCATCGTCTATGCGGGAGGTGCCACAGCCTGGCAGTGATATCAACGTCTGTCTATGCGGGAGGTGCCACAGCCTGGCAGTGTTCTCAACGTCTATGCGGGAGGTGCCACAGCCTGGCAGTGATATCATCGTCTATGCGGGAGGTGCCACAGCCTGGCAGTGATATCAACGTCTATGCAGGAGGTGCCACAGCCTGGCAGCAGACAGCTGGGCTTCGTGCTCGCAACCCTGGCGGCCCGGGTTCAAACCCAGGTCCAAACCTCCAACAAGACCCCCGTTCAAAGGGATTGTACCCATTCAGTCTGACTGACAGTCCCCGAAAGTCCTTCGGATGAGACTAGAAACCGAGGCCCTGAAAGCGAAAGCACGCAGAACATCTTGCACACAGGTTAAAATCTGTTTCGCCTTTTCGAAGAGTAGGCCATTTTGTGCCGGTGGTATCGGGTGAGAAAATGAACAAACTGCAAATGCATGAGGACTGGATTGAAAACAAAAATACAAGCACATGAGTGCTAATATCGCTAAACCTTCCGTCATATTAATTTCATTATCCTCGAAATAAAAGAATAAATCGATAGATAACTTAATATTGTCTGTGTCAGCACTAAGCTGTCTGGCGATGTTTGGGTGATTATCGTATCCTAAGACTGGCTCTGTGGCTGGGTACACACTTTATGACCTCCCTTGTGTCCTTTTTTTTTGAAAGGATACACACACATATGGCACAAAGATTCACTACATCCAGTTGTTTAGTTTGTTCTTTATCCAGGGTTCTATTTTTAGAACAATCAATTTGATTATACTTATTTTCCCTTTCTGTTTATTTTCATCTTTTGGTGGCAACTTTGGTAGGCCACAAGAATATTTATTTATTCTTGGGACTCCTATAGACACTTTAAAGCCAGGAAAAGTGTCTGGCTCTAAGTGTCAATAAGGTGCCATAGAGGGTGAGGCTTTTTCTCATCGCCTGGACCTTTGGGAAATTGCTCAACAAGGCACCAAAATTCGAGTTAGGTCGTGGTCAATGATAATTTTTCAAATGCTGTGGTGTAAAAATCTTATTTTAAAGTGTTTCTACCCGAATCTTTGATAAAACTAAACATTTTTTTATGATGCCAAAGAAGTAGTAACTTGTTATCTGCACTTGGTTTCCTCCACTGTGTTAATGTTCTATGCCTTTCACGCCCACTCACAGAGGGAGAGACAGAGACTAAACCAGAGAGACAGAGAGAGAGAGAGAGGGAGAATTGCGCCGATTATCATTAGGGAAACCTGACAGGGCAAAAGAGAAGAGAAAGCCCACACTTCAACGCGTTAATGTTGGGGGTAAACAGAGAAAGGTCACACCGGTTTGGGTTTGGCGCTGACATTTGCATAACTGTCACGTGGATCACTTTGATAGCCTATCAGATATCGGCTCCTTCCTCGCGTGTTACCAATTATATGTTTAGCAAGTTAAGGACTCGTGAATATATATATATATATATATATATATATATATATATATATATATATATATATATATATATATATATATATAATATATAGTTGAAATAAGCAGGAAAAAGATATTAAGTCTAAAATTGGCCCCACGATTTCGGCAAGCAACCGAAACCTAGGGCGTTTAATTGCCAATATATAGGTTTCAATATCATATACATTATTAGTAGTAGAAAAAGTAGTAATAGTAGCATTACTATTATCATCATCATTATTTTTATCATCATCATTTTTTTTTGTTTTTTACCTTCTTGGAACCAGATTTTCTATCGTTGAAATAATAGAAGTGCTGTGCTGACTTTTCCGAGCTTTCTATTAAAAAAACAATAACACCAAACCTATATAATTATGTGCAAGTATACACATACAGGCTAACTCAATAGCCCCTACTACAGAAAGCCTGAAAAACAATGGACTACTTTTCGGAAAGACAGAATGGGTTTTAATGTGAGCCCAAGATGTTCTGCGAGCGTTCGCACACAGGACGTTTGTTTATATAGTCTCAACCGAAGAACGAATTATTATAGGTCTATATTTCAAATCCTCAAAATTTATCGGCTAAAGACTTCGTCTAGATATATTGCACAAAAAAGTCCTAGTTTTTCTGTTTTTGTCTGTTGCTTTTTTGTTAGTTATGTCTTCCCTGCGCTGTTTGTCTGCCTTTCAAGCCTATCGTGGATTTTTTTCTCTTTTTCAAGCAAGACTTGGCACTTTTTTTCTCATCTTCTATAGCTGTCATACATTTGGCATGTAAATGTGTACACATTTAATTCAATATAATGCAACAATAAATAGAATAATAATAACACATGGAACTTATATAGCGCCATATCTCGCAAAAAAGCCAAAAACAAATCAAAGCGCTTTCGTTCATCTCACTCATTCACATGCAGCCAGTAACAATTAATAGTTGTTACAAATTCAAATGTATACACACACACGCACGCACGCACGCACACGCACACACACGCACACACACTCCGGCAGGGTGATGGGGTTTTGCCTGTTGAGGGCAGGGACAAAAATGAGATGGAACAAGAGGGGAGAATCTTAGGTTTGAAATAAATGTGTCTTGAGGCTGGATGTAAAGGCGTCATAAGAAGGCTTTGAATAGAATACGATACAGCTCGACACAATGCAATACAGCGCAATTCACTGCAATCTAATGCAATGCAATTTAATGCAATACAGTACAATGCCACACAATATATACAATACTATACATATTATCACGACAATACAAACCAATGCGATACAATACAATGCAATACAATGCAACACAATACAATACAATGTAGATACAGCACATTGAACTACAATACAACACACCACAACTCAACACAAACACAAACAAACACAACACAAACACAACACAACAATTATTCTGATTCTTCCCTCTCTTCCTCGCCTACTAGCCATATATACCAAATACAGACCGTGGCTGCTGGTGGTGGGGGAGGGGGGGGGGGGGTATGTGTGAAAATAATTCCGTAATACAGATGATTGCTCCTGTCCCAGTTGTGGGTCACACATCTGGGTCACATTCATCATGCTACGGGATCGGCCCAAAAAATGTCACACGCACACGCACACACACAAGGCGCGCACACGCGCGCGTGCGCACACATGCACACACACACGCACGTGTGCGCAGGCACACACACACACGGAAACACACACACACGCACGCACGCCCACATACACACCCACATGCACACACGCAAACGCGCGCGCGCGCGCGCGCACACACACAGAGCCTGGTGAATAGAGTGATGCGCATTGCGCTCGTGATCTGCTGACCCAGGTTCGAATCTCGTTCAAGAGGATTTTTTCCTCTGGAGTTAACATCAGTGCCGACTCCACTTTCCCCCGAAAGTCCTTCGAATGAGACTATAAACCGAGGTATCGAGTGCGAACGCACGCAGAACATCTTACGCACACATTAAAAACCCGTTCCGCTTTCGGAAGAGTAGGCCATGTGTGCCTTTGGGAACAGATAACATAATTTACAAAACTGCATACACGGGATGTAAAAAAGTACACGAGTGCTTCTTCAACTATCAACGAAATAAAAGTTTAAAAAAAAAAAAGAAAACACACACAAGGAAAAAGAAAACCCACCATCCTTAGAGACTGCTGACTCCAGAAAACCAGGGGCAGAAAGAGCCTAGTGGTTAGAGCGGTGGGTGTGTGGTTTGAGGGAAACTGGGGGAGCAGGTTTGAGTCTCTGCTGAAGCGTCTGTTTTCAGTAGATTTTTTTTCTCTCTCTCCCTTGAAGTAGATGTCAGTCCCTGCTTCATTTCCCTCCGGGTGGTTAAGACGTTCACCCGCCTTACAAGTGAACCAGGAGGTTCTGGGTTCGATTCCAAGCCGTGCCCTTTTTTTTCCCAGTTTGACCAGAAAATTGAACTGAATGTCAAAGTCTTCTGGATGAGACTATAAACCGATATCCCATGTGCGTACATTCACATATTATCTTATGCATACTTTATTTAAATCCAGTCCGTCTTTTGGTGAAGGGTAAGAAAGGCCTAGCCAAGACATGTTGTATGAACGTTGATGCAAATATACCCAGCATGCAGGTTGTTTTCTGAAGGGGGATAGACTCCGCCAAGTTCAACTTGCCTGAGACACACTGCCTGAAAAATGTCAGTGCAGTACCGTAAAGATTCATCAAGGGAGTTAAGGGACTTCTCGGGAAGTTAGGAAAAGAAATTTCCAGAAGAGGCATCTCTTAGCCTGGACACAGAATGTAGGGAGGCTGCCACATCTGTAGTGGTGCCCCACCAGCCTGCTAGACCACCGGGTAGGTGAAGGTGAAGGTCAAGGTGAAGGTGAGGGTGAAGGTGAAGGTGAGGGTGAAGGTGAAGGTGAGGGTGAAGGTGAAGGTGAAGGTGAAGGTGAGGGTGAGGGTGAGAGTGAGGGTGAAGGTGAAGGTGAGGGTAAAGGTGAGGGTGAAGGTGAGGGTGAAGGTGAGGGTGAAGGTGAGGGTGAAGGTGAGGGTGAGGGTGAAGGGAGGCTCCTAAGTGATGACCTGGGCATGATGAAACAGAATAATTACCATGTTTCGTTTCAATTACATTTTGTTCCCCAGGCTGAGTCACTCCTGAAGCAGTCTTTGTGTAACTATCGGTATTGGGATACCAGGAAGGCCACTGGCTAGCTGATAGTCCAGATTATTGTCTATGTATATGCAACATTAGCCCTGCAAGTAGTTCACTTTGCAAATGCTTTACCATCTGCATAACCCAAGATTTAACACACACATAAACCCTGGTAGGAGTGTATGCCGGTCTCTCTGTGATTTGGCAACTCATCCCACATTCAAAGTAAATATTGGGATTCATGCGTGTACAGTTGATCTTATGCTTAGACAGGATTGAGATGCTCAAATTTGCTGACAAATATCTGGGAGACTATGAAAATCTTGGTCTTTCTTTCGCTAGATACTAAGCAGAAATAAGTGGGGGGTTTTTTCCCTGTCTTGGGTTTTAAATCAAGGCTGTGCAGAGTGACTCAGAGGCAGTGCTGGGTGTCTCCAGGCGGGGGGCTGTGTGGTGGGCTGCATTCCTCGCTCTGTGTGCATTGCTAGCTTTCTAAGTGTGACAACACAAGACTGGCTGTCTCTGTATGGGAGTCAAGAGAACGGCGTTCCCCGAAGTCTATATTATAATTTAACGCAAGATGCGTGTGCAAATCTACAAGGGATCACGATAATTTGTCAAACCAGAAAGAATGTAAAGGAACGAAGCCGCTACCACTACTAACTCCTCAGGAAAATCTTTTCGAGCTGAAAGTCCTCAAGTGAAGACTCGAACCCGCGTTTTAAATCCCCGTCAGATCATGAGTACAACGTTTTAACCACTACATCATCCAACCTAGCCTCGCCAGGACTTGGTAAAAGCGGTTTTTCCAATGACCTCCTCTGAGCTGGAAAAACCGACAAATAGGCAGGAGGAGGAGGAGGGGGAAGAGGAGGAGGAGAGCGAGAGCGAGAGAGAGAGAGAGAGAGAGAGAGAGAGAGAGAGAGAGAGAGAGAGAGAGAGAGAAGAGAGAGAGAGAGAGAGAGCGAGAGCGAGAGAGAGAGAGAGAGAGAGAGGAACAGGTGACGAGGGGACTGGACAGAAATTCCAGGCTAATAACTCCCCCATAATTGATCCCAACGGTGGTGTGAAGTGTTTGAGTTACACGCAAGCCCCCCCCCCCCCCCCCCCTCCCCCCCCCCCGTATGTGTGAAAGTGATTCCGTAATAGAGGCATGGAGACAATGAGTGTTGTGTTGTGCTGTGTTGTGCTGTGCTGTGCTGTGCTGTGCTGTGTTGTGTTGTGCTGTGTTGTGCTGTGCTGTGCTGTGCTGTGCTGTGTTGTGTTGTGCTGTGCTGTGCTGTGCTGTGCTGTGTTGTGCTGTGCTGTGCTGTGCTGTGCTGTGCTGTGCTGTGCTGTGCTGTGTTGTGGCAGATTCGGGGTGTTGGTGACAGGAGCTGGAGGTATCAGGGCTGTGCCCTCTGTGTCCCAGATGTCAGCCACAGCCAGCAAGCAGAGTTGTGGAGTGGTGGTGCTGGAGAACAGAGCTCTTGTCTCTCTCTCTCTCTCTTTGTTGGTTTGTTTGGTTGGGTATTTGTTATATATATATACTTTCGTGCGCGTATGATGAATGTTGGGTTGTTGTTTCTTTTTTTCTTTCTTTCCTTTTTTTTTTTTTTTACATGTGTTGGAAGTGTGTGAGTGCGTGCTTGCTTTGTAGTCGTGGGTGGATGCATCTTGGTAGTGTGTGTGAGTGTGTGTGTGTGTGTGAGTGTGTGTGTGTGTGTGTGAGTCAAGTCAAGTCAAGTCAAGTCAAACTTTTATTTTCAGATGGTAGATTGAATAAGCAGTGCATTTGCTTTTTTTCATCAAGCCATCTATCTAAAGAAAGAAAAAAAGCGAGAAAAAAAAGATAATGTATATGCAGACATACAATATAAAAAAAACCTAATCTATGGTAAACTATACAAATCAAACAAAAAAACCAATAACATATGCATATGTGGAATTAAAATAAAACAAAAAAACCAGAAAAATATGAGACCATACAATTCAAATATTTCAAAAATCATGAAAAAAATACCACTAAAACTACCAATAAAATGAGTGTGTGAGTGTGTGTGTGTGTGTGTGCGTGCGCGCGCGCGCGCGTGTGTGTGTGTGAGTGTGTGTGTGTGAGTGAGTGTGTATGCATACGCACGCATGCACGAACACGTGCGCGCATACACACATGCACACGCATGCATGCACGCACGCAATCATGCACGTACGTACACACACCAAATAGTAGCAGAAGATTTCAATGATAATGCACCTTTATCAAGTAATAAAAAGTACGTCCATCTCCTGCATTTATATATATATATATATATAAATTATAACAGATAAACGGAGTCTTGCCAGTGCCTACTAAAGGATGGCGCTCTGACTAGAAGACCGACATCTCTCCACACAGACCATCAGCATTATAATAATCTGTCTGGAATATTGTCTGTTCTTCTTCCTGATAACAGTGAACAGACGTTGAATTGAAGACAGGAGTAGCAACAACAACAACAGCACACACAAATGCATGCATGCACACACACACAAACACACACTCCAATATTGTGTCATTTCACACCACAGAGCATAACCTACTGATGATATGTTACAGTACTGGCCATGTGAAGTTGTCTCCCTCTATACCTCTATGTAATCCAGTATATTCTTCTCTTTTAAAAGCCTCTTTCTGCCTGACTTTCTGACTGCCTTTCTACCTGTCTCTCTGTCACAACCTCTGCCTCTCTCGTTCTCTCTCAGGAATGATATTGGTGTCATGCTGCAGTATATTTAACACGGTTTACACAGTGAAGTCGTTTTTTGCTCAGTTATCAAGCTGATTATTGGACATTGTATATTGATAGACACTTTTGAGCAACAACAGTTAAAAGCTACAAAAACGGAATAGAATACTTATTCCAAGCCGAAAGTCTATTTTCAAACCTTTGATTTTTTTTCCATTTGATCTCATTTTCTCATTTTTCTCATGTACTGAATATTTTTGTTAAACTTTATAGGATTTTGCATTGTAATATAATAATCCTGAATTAGTGTGTGTATGTGTATACATTTATTTTGTTAATTAGTTAATTTTGTTACAGAGCAATTATTGTAAGATCACACCTATATATCCTAGTGAGTGTTTATATTTCAATTACGTGTTTGTTTTGGTTGTTTCTTTTAAATTCTGTATATGTTTATTTTGTTTGTTTTTTCTTTGTGCGTTTGCTCTCTTAAACCTGAAATTCTAACACAGCGTTATTAGCCGCACTCCTCCCTCTACGTCATGTCTCTTACCTCAGACAAGTGGCCAATAAAACATGGTCTATGAGTGGGCTACCTCAACATAAACAATGCAACCAATAAAAAAAAAATGACATTGCTAGCATACTATTTAATGATGGGAATGAGTTTCATTTGTTTGGCTTTGCTGAATCCCGCCTTTCTTCAAATATAACTGATGCAGACATGCACATTCCAGGATACCAAATATTTCGCCAAGATCCCTACAAACCAAAAACTACAGGCTTATTAACATATTTTGCATCTTCATTATGCTGTCAAAGGCTATACAATTTTGATGTGTATGATATCGAATCGATTTGGGTAGAAATCAAATTAAAGCACAGTAGTCCACTTTTGATAGGATTCATATACAGAAATCCGTCAGAAACCACTAATTGGTTTGATAGATTCAATTCTCTAATGGATGAAGTTGCACTTTTAAACTGTGAAACTATTATTCTTGGAGATTTTAACATAGACTTACTCAAACCTAAACCGAATCACAACTATCTGATGATTGGTCTGGAACAACTAATAGATAAACCCACACGTATAACA
>CM054157.1:40038433-40040933 GCA_028751875.1 Rapana venosa | reverse complement strand
CCCACACAAACAACAACAACAAAAACAAAACAAAAAGAAAATGCATGAATGCTTTTCATTGAATTTGACACAAAAAATAATTTGAATTTGAATTCTCCTTCTCCAGACAACAGACACATTCGAGACTGTGTTGTGTTCAGTGGATTAACGATAAAGGGAGTCTGAAAGCTAAAGAGAGAGAGAGAGAGAGAGAGAGAGAGAGAGAGAGAGAGAGAGAGAGAGAGAGAGAGAGAGAGAGAGAGAGAGAGAGAGAGAGAGAGGAGAGAGAGAGAGAGAGGGGATAGTCTGACAGTTGAACATCACACTCCCAGGCTGACAGTAACTGAGGGCACCCTTTCAAGTCTCTGCCTCGGCATCCATTTGAGGGGATTATCCCCCTTGAAGCTAACAGTGTACTGGTACCCACTCCACTCCACTCCCCTGTAGGTTCTTTGGATGAGACTGTCAAACAAAGCCGCCATGTGCTGCAAGCTCTCACACAGCAGTCTTTTGTGGAGGGATAGTCCCAAGAGAGTCTGTAGCAGGGATGATGTACTAATCGTACAAGTAGCATTCCAAGCATGCAGTTTAGGACCTGAAGCTCCAGCCACTAGTCAAGGAATTACTGTTGTCTATGTGTGCTTCTTTTTCTTTCCTACTTTTTTGTACGGTTTGCTCTTTTCTTCCCCCATTAAGGGTAAGGGCTCTGTAGGGTTGATGTACTCTAGACACTATGTCTAAAAGTAGGGGTGCAGTGCCCAATGTTTGGCCCTATGGCCATACTGGGTACAGTGGGCAGTGCCTGGTCTTCTCCTCCGCTTGTGACTCTGCAGGAGGTCTTTGTCCTGGTCTCACCTGACACATTTCGACTTCAGGGCAGCTCATTTAAAAGTTCATTATAAAATATTTCAGATTTGCTTGAAAAAGGCAGGGGAATGGACTGGGTAGGCAGAAAATAACCAAGAGAAAGGAGAGGGGAACAGAGAGGTAAGGGGAAAGTGCAAGAAACAGAGTGATAAGATAGGGCAAACTTCAAGGACAGAATTTCCAGAAAATGGAGGTACTATCTACACTGAAAGAGAACTCAGCATTTCTGCTGGGGAGCGTAAAGTTTAATGATTGTTCCGAGAAGAGAGAAAGGGAACAGACAGAGAGACAGAGACAGGCAGAGAGACAGAGACAGGCAGAGGTGAAAACAGAAAACAAACAGAACAGGTAAGCTAGAGAGCCAGAGAGAGACAGATGAGAGACAAAGACAACAGAGACAGTGACAGGTAGCCAGAAAGAAAGAAGAAAGAAAGATCAAAGTCAAATCCTTGAACCTGGGATAGGGAACAGGTGGCCCTCACTCTCAGTAGACTTAAACCCTTTGTCCAGCAAACACCTCACACACACACACACACACACACACACACACACACCACCACCACCACCACCCCTCATCCTATCAAAACTCTCATCCCAAGACAAACCACTTCCAGGAGATTACGGCGCCTGCGCACAAGAGAAGCCCAGCGAGGGTCAGGTCACGTGACAGCCACCATCACACAGTAGGGACCGCCGAAACCAAACCGGCGCGAAACCATCAAGCTTTTTATCTCCCCTGCGTAGTGGTCTTCCACCAGTGACATTGACTCACCCACCACCTCCAAACAAGTTTGTTCTTGGGGAGCTCTGAGCCGTCTGAGAAGGATCGGGGTGGAGGCTAGAGTGAGGTGGACAGGGAGCGTGGTGGCGGGGAGCGACAGAAGAGACTGGACAAATAAGGCTGTGTTGACCTTCTCTCGCTTCCTCCAACACCCTCTTGTCTTGGCGGCTTTGAGAGAGCCCTGGGCGGCAAAATTGAATTGTCTGCTTGCCTCTGATCCTCCGGGAGTGAGGCTGGTGTTGATGATATCAATAATGCCCTTCTCTTTAGTGATGGGGAATTGAGGAGAGAGAGAGAGAGAGAGAGAGAGAGAGAGAGAGAGAGAGAGAGAGAGAGAGAGACTTTGCTGCGGTGAATGGAGTGTGTGTGTGAGTAAGGTGAGTGGGTGGAGTGTGTGGAATGTGTGTGTGTGAGTGAGTGAGTGCGTGATAGAGTGGAGTGTGTGTGTGTGTGTGTGTGTGTGTGTGTGTGTGTGTGTGTGTGTGGTGTGTTGTGTGTGTATTTATTCCATTCCCACTGTTACACAATGGCCTACTCCTCCAAAAAGCGGAGCAGGCTTTAACGTGTACCAAGATATTCTGCATGCATTTGCACACGGTACCTCGGTTTATAGTCTCATCCAAAGGACTTTTGAGGGGAGTGGAGTCCGCACTGTGTGTGTGTGTGTGTGTGTGTGTGTGTGTGTGTGTGTGTGTGTGTGTGTGTGTGTGTGTGTGTGTGTGTGTGTGTGTGTGTGTGTGTGTGTGTGTGTGTGTGAGGTATTGTGTTGCATGGGTTTTATTGTGTTCTGTTGCGTAGTCTTGTGTAGCATTTGGTTATTATTTTTTGACAAGGTACTATTTTGTATAATTTTGAGTCATATTCTATTCCAGT
>CM054157.1:40020933-40035933 GCA_028751875.1 Rapana venosa | reverse complement strand
TATATATATATATATATATATATAATATATATATATATATATATATATATATACTCACAACTACCTATAGAAGAGGCCTTACTGGGGAAGAGTACATAACCTCAGTAACTGGTGTTATGAATTGCTTAGAGTCATATAAAACTTCTTGAAAAGTGGCATAAATTTTATGAAGCTCTATTCCTCTCCTTTTAAACAGGTCAATAAGAATTGGGCAATCAAACAATGAATGGTGGATTGAAAGTGGTTGATAACAGCAACATGTCACATTTTTAGCGTATTTGGTATTCTATTTTTATATTATTTTTATTTATTCTTTTATTTCGAGGATAATCGTATAAGCATTCGTGTGCTTTTTTCATCCAGTCCCCGTGTGTATGCAGTTTTGTGAATTTTGCCATCTGTTCCCACTGGCCCCCGATGGCTAGACAGAAAACCAGATTGACCACATCACCATCGGGCGAAAGTGGAGAAGGAGCCTGCATGATGTCAGGGTGAAGCGCGGAGCAGATGCAGCATCAGACCATCATCTTGTTGTTGCCATCCTCAAGACCAAGCTCAAAGCCTACATCGACCGGGCAGGAAGACCATCACACAAGTTCAACGTGCAAAGCCTGAAGGAAAGAGTAAAAATAGAAGAATTCAGGCTCGAACTGAGGAACAACTTCAGTGTGCTTTCCCAGCTGCCAGAGGAAACAGTCGAAGAGCAATGGCAGAGTCTACGTGAGACCTGGAAGACAACATGCCAAACAGTACTGGGAAAGAAAACAAGAAAATACAAGGAGTGGCTGACAACAGAAACATGGGCACTGATCACCGAGAGAAAACAGCTGAAAGATCAGATCAACCGACCACAAGATCAAGAAAAGAAGCAGGAAACGCAAGCATGCTACTGGGACAAAAACCGGGCAGTAAAGAGAAATGCAAGAAGAGACAAGAGAAAATCCATTGAGGGACTGACTCAGGAAGCAGAGACTGCAGCAGGCCAAAGAAATATGAAGAGACTGTACGAGATCACGAGAACTCTCAGGAAAAAACAACAAACCTAGCTGCCCTGTCAAAGACAAGAATGGCAATACCATTCCAGGTGAGGAGGACCAGAGAGCAAGATGGGCAGAGCACTTCAAAGAAACGCTCAACAGACCTGCACCACCCATGCCGCCTGACATCCCCCCACCTACTGAAATCCTTGGCATCAACACTGGCCCCCCTACCAAGAATGAGATCACCAAAGCCATCAAGTCACTCAAATCAGGCAAAGCAGCAGGCCCAGACGGTATACCACCTGAAGCACTGAAGGCGGACATCCAAACTTCCACTGAGATGTTATACCCACTCCTATACAAGATCTGGGAGCAAGAGAGTGTGCCAGAAGACTGGAAGAAAGGCCATCTCCTAAAGCTGCCAAAGAAAGGGGACCTGTCCTCCTGCAACAACTGGAGAGGAATCATGCTACTGTCCATCCCAGGGAAAGTACTGACAAGGATCATGCTAGACAGACTGAAGACAGCACTGGACAAGACACTTCGGGATAAACAGGCAGGCTTTAGGCAAGACAGATCATGCACAGATCAAATCGCCACAATGCGCATCATCATTGAGCAGTCCCTGGAGTGGCAGACCCCCCTATATTCAGTCTTTGTCGACTTCCAGAAGGCATTTGACAGCGTCGACAGAGATGTCATTTGGAAACTGATGCATCACTATGGCTTTCCACCAAAGTTCATCACCATCATCCAGCAGCTATATGAAGATGCCACCTGTCAAGTCATCCATGAAGGGAAACTGACGGAAGCCTTCTCCGTACAGACCGGTGTTCGTCAGGACTGTCTGTTGTCGCCTACCATCTTCCTGTTGGTGGTTGACTGGATAATGCGGCAAGCCACAGCATGCAGGAGAACCGGCATACAGTGGACCCTCATGAAGCAGCTGGAAGACCTGAACTTCGCAGACGACATCAGCCTTCTCTCCCACAGGCAACAAGACGCACAAGTCAAGTCAAGTCAAGTCAAGTCAAAATTTTATTTCCAGATGGTACATTGAATAAGCAATGCATTTGCTTTTTTTCATCAAGCCATCTATCTAAGAACAAATTTCGTAATGATTATACTAAGACACTACATTATTGCATCGTTTACCATTAAATTAAACCAAGGAAAAAATCGATAAGGAAATACATTGAAAATACAAATTACCACATATACATATACACGCACACACATACTCATGCACACCTGAGCGCGTGCGCGCTCACGTCCACACACACATTTAAATAAAAAAATGCCTCAAGAATTAAAAAAGAAAATCATAAAACGTCAGGACACACAAACCACTTCACCTACTGTTTCATCCACTTTTTCACGTTTACACTTTAGATAACAAAAAAGATACAGGAACAAAACGTTAGAAAATACTAGGCATTCGTCACTACTGACAATATTGCCTTCAATGACCTCCCTCCTCTCCTCCTTCCCCCAGCAAACGTGTGCTTTTTTGCGCTCATACTTTTCAAATAGCGCTTTTTTAAAAAATGACATTCACACAATAACTATCCAAGCAAGAGAAGTCAGATAAGATTACAATAATGATTATTATAATAGCGATACAATTATAACAACAATCACCCATCACCATGAGACAACAATATAACAAATGATCCCCATCACCATGAGACAATAACATAACGATGATAACAGAAAAGCATTGGAAAGGATGGGGGTGGGGGAGGAGTATCAAGGGGGAAGGGGAAATACACCTTCAATCAAGAGAAGCTTTGTCGTGTTGCTGACGAAGCTGAAAAGACTGGCCTCCAAATCAACATCGGGAAGACGGAGGTCATGAGGGTGAACAACAAAACACATGACCCAGTGCGACTGCAGCAAGAAACCATCAAGGAAGTCAGCCAGTTTATTTACCTGGGCAGTGTCGTCAGTAAAGATGGGGGAACAGATGAAGACATCAAGTGCCGAATCAACAAAGCCCGTATCGCCTTCAACACCCTTCGGCCAATTTGGAGGTCAACAGCCCTCTTATTTCAAAACAAGATTCGGATCTAGAACACAATGTCAAATCGGTCCTACTTTATGGATCAGAAACCTGGCGGGTAACAAAAACCAACACCCACAAACTCCAGTCTTTTACCAACAAATGCCTCAGGAACATCCTCAACATCAGGTGGCCGGAAGTCATATCCAACAAACAACTGTTGGACAGGACCAGACAAACCCCAATTGAGTCCATTATTAAACAAAGGAAGTGGGGATGGATCAGCCATACACTCAGCAAGCTTGCGTCAAATGTCACCAGGCAGGCCCTTGACTGGAATCCACAAGGGAAGCGGAAAGTTGGTCAACCAAAACAGACCTGGCGCAGAAGTGTTGACGAAGAAACGAAGGCAGCCGGAATGACATGGGCCGAGCTGAAGAGGATCTCCCAAAGCCGAGTTCGTTGGAGGGGTGTTGTTGCATCCCTATGTTCCCCAAGGAACCAAGAGGTCTAAGTCAAGTTCCCACTGGCACACAAAGGCCTACTCTTCTCAAAAGCGGAACGGATTCAAATGTGTGCAAGATGTTCTGCGTGCGTTCGCACACGCGAGCGCAGTTTATAGTATCACCCGAAAGACTTTTGAGGGGAGTGGAGTCGGCACTGATGTAAACTCCAGAGGAAAAATCCTCTTGAACGAGATTCGAACCCAGGTCAGCAGAATGATCACAAATATAACTATCGCTCTATCCACCAGGATCGGGTAGTAACATTTCTAGTTTCCAGGAACAAGAAATATTTTCAAAGTGCGTATTCTTCATTTTGGAATGTATACAACTTATCAGTTTAGCAATTGTAAGCATACTCCTATCTTTTTTAAAGAAAAAATAACAGAAACAAAACCCTCAAGGAGGAATCTTTAATAGTCATGTATAGAAGCTTGCTATTATTTGAAAAACAAAATTCCGTGTAAAATCTTAACATACATGCCTGGAAAGGGGGGGGGGGGGTGAGGAGGGCTGCTATCATTGGTCAATCACACACCCATTTTCACACCTCCACAGTCACACGCACACACACACCCCTGCACACACACACACCCCTGCACACACACACACAGACACAGGAGAATGGAGTATGCATGGCCCCTGGGTGCACATCACTCCTACCTACTGCTCTGCCCATGTACTCTGCATTATCTAATTTAGCGATGTTGACTTTTTTGTCTTTCCAGTTTTCTTTGTTTTTCATTAACAACAACGGTTGCAATGTCGCTCCCAAATTAGCATTTAAAAGAAAGATGCTTACGAGACTAAAACAGAGTGATTAGTTGCTAAGAATAATGACAAACTCCACAAAAAATATCCTTATCTGTTAAAACAACATATACATATCAACTTAAAATACTTCAAACTGTAAAAAGCCACAAACGTGTAGGACTGACTGTGTGTGGCACATTTACAAAGCAGCCACGTGTGAACAAGGCGACAAAACCTACCAGCCCAAAACTGTTTTATTGGGTTATATTTTTTACTCCCATGACAAGCTAAAGCTGTTTTATGATGACACAACTCACAAGACACACAACTGTTCTCTTTACAGGGCTCCAAAAGGGAAAGGGAAAAAAAGCGAATGCATTTTCATGGCCCCTATAAATCTGCAGAATGGACGCTAATCATGGTGTCCTGCTGATTCTTTTGAATATCCAGACACGTACACACCCAAAGCCCCTACCACCCCGCTCCACCAGTCCCCTACAAAAGACCAAAGGACTCGCCACGCACTTGGCTCGCAACATGAGTTCATGAATGATTTTGAAGTCTTAACTGTCGGCAGCCAACCGTCTTATTCCAAGATAATAGGCTTGTGTGTTTTATTGGAGTGGGTAGGACTGATGGGTGAGGAGAGAGAGAGAGAGAGAGAAAGCAGAGTATGATAATTTTATGGGTCCATGTTGAAAAGGTCGGTCATAAAAAGGTGAAGTGTGAAATTGCACAAAGTAAATGTGGCATCACTAGTAAAATAGAAAGAAGAAGAAGGAGAAAGTTAACTTGTATATCAGTTATACAGTGTTTTGTATTACATGGTGTTCAAACTTAGTCCATAGGTAGTTTGTTTTGTTTTTTTTATCATGTATGTTTTTTTTATCCCCCACCTAAAAGTTGCTTGGATCCTTTGTAAAGAATTTTGCATTTAAGATCATTTATCTTTAGACAACAATTTCGGCAACAACCACTGCTTCTCAAATTATATGGAAATACACAGCAATAATCTGCTTGTGATGATACATTATTGGTCCACATCTACCAACACATGATGGTCACTCTTTCTTGAAGGGGTGTAACCAGATTTTCCTACATAAAAGACTGCATGAATAAGCGCTTCGATTTGTTTGTTTTTTACAAGATTCAGCGCTATATAAATTCCATATATCATTATTATTATTATCTGCAAGCATAGTATCCTAATCACAAGTTTCATCCAAAGGACTAGAACAGACTTGAGTCTGCAAGTACAAGGGGTATAAAAATAATTGCTTTCCATCATGGCAGCCAAGAATGGAATTTGAACCCAAGGTCAAGCATCAAACATGCCTATCCTCTCATCCAACAAATGCCTTTGTCACATTACAAGATGTAAGGACTCAAAATAAGAGAATGAAGCCTTTGAGTAAGTACTTTTTAATAAAATGCTTGTTTACAGATTGCAATCAAGTATACATTTCAAGATTGCTAAATTATTAATTTTAAAAGTGTATTTCAAAAAAAAGAATCAATCAATGATGCTGAGATATGGGGGCAAGGATGAGCAGGTAATGTACTGTATTGCTACTCCTCATGTTTTGCAAAGCATGGGACATAGATTCCAAACTCCTTTCTTTCTTGGTCTGTTAACTACACAATCTTTATGATCTTCCAGTTCAGTTTATTGCAGAGTTGCTAGTGCCACATTAGTC
Organism: Rapana venosa; assembly: GCA_028751875.1. Classification (NCBI taxonomy): domain Eukaryota; kingdom Metazoa; phylum Mollusca; class Gastropoda; order Neogastropoda; family Muricidae; genus Rapana; species Rapana venosa. The sequence goes on along the minus strand of CM054157.1, from coordinate 40,029,998 downwards.
ATTTATTCTCTATTTGTACAACAATTAAACGTAAAACACAAACAAACATTAAGAAGGACAGAAACAAAAAAGAAACCAAAAAAAGACATCACAAATATTAAGGCATTGTCAGTATGCACATAAATTTTGAGTATGAGTGGCAATTATAAACAGTTATAACACACACACACACAGCAGCCTGCTAGGCTGGCCCATGAAAGCAGGTCCCTGCACAAACACTGATACACAGTACACACAGGGCTTAGCCATTCACCTGCTTCGACAGTCCTACACAAGAGACCAAAGAACTTCCTGTGGGCTTTGCTCGCTAAACGAGTTCATGAGTGGTTTTGAAGCCTTTTAATATCGGCATTCAGCCGTCTGATTCGCAGACAAGAGTTTTACATTAAATTTTATGGCAAGAAGGGAGAGGAGGGATGGGGGGAGGGAGTGGGGGACAAGGAACAAGGAAAGAGACCTGACAGAAATACATGACGTAGAGCTAGTAAGATATCAGTTTCAAAAGAAAAAGAAAAAGAGATGTTTTTATTCATCTCTGAGTTATGACCCAGTTACCTTCATCAATAGCTCCGTGAAGAGACTAATAGTTTTCTGCCACACATGCTGCTCTGGACTTAGTATACGCTTGAAATCTGTATAGAATAATCTCAAACTGTTAATGATGGATGCTACAGCCAAGCGGTTAAGACTGTCTGACTCCAATCCAATAGGTCCATAAAGTCTTGAGTTCGAATATTGGTGGCCTTTGGTGGAATTAAGGATGGAGATATTTATGAACTCCCAGGTCAACTTCAAGTGCAGACCTGCCAGGCGTACTATTTTTTCATGTATATACACACGCAAAAAATCGAATAATGCATGTTAAAGATCCTGGCAGTCATGTCCACGTTTGGTGGAAACACCAACAGACACAGCATACCCCCCCCCCCCCCCCCCCCCCCCCCAAGTCTGAATGCGACTACCTTCATGGAGGCGGAAACAGCTGCATAGACAACATCTGACCATACAGCTGCATAGACAACATCTGACCATACAGCTGCATAGACAACATCTGACCATACAGCTGCATAGACAACATCTGACCATACAGCTGCATAGACAACATCTGACCATACAGCTGCATAGACAACATCTGACCATACAGCTGCATAGACAACATCTGACCATACAGCTGCATAGACAACATCTGACCATACAGCTGCATAGACAACATCTGACCATACAGCTGCATAGACATCATCTGACCATGGGGGAATGGTGGACTCTAGCCCAGGAGCCAAACATCTTCATAAAACTGTTACTTCATAGTTCAGTTTTAAAATATTCCACAATCATATTAAAGTGTTTTTGACTTGTCTTGACCTACCCCCATTGCACGCGCGCGCGCACACACACACACACACACACACACACACACACACACACACACACACACACACACACACACACAATGATCTCGAAAAGTAGTGCAGTTTCAAAAGGAAAGCAAGACAGGATCTCTTTTACAGATACAAGGTGGTAAGAAAACAATGTCTGAAACCCCAAACAGTGGAACAGAATTCTAGACAGAAATTCTGCTACTGCTACACCCAGAACACCCACCACACCACTCTCCACCCCCACTCCAAAAAGAAATCAGGCTGGGGCGGGGAGGGGGGGAGGGTTAGGTAAGCCGGTAGGGTGAGGGCTGGTTGTATAGTATTATTATTATTATTATTCATCTCTCTCTCTCTCTCTCTCTCTCTCTCTCTCTCTCTCTCTCTCTCTCTCTCTCTCTCTCTCTCTCTCTCTCTCTCTCTCTCTCGCTCTTTCTCTGTCACAATTGTACAGACCAAATTTCTGCCTCAAATTTGTTTTTGAAGTGGGAATGTCAACAGTGAGGAGGTCTTCGTGTTCATGTCAGTGCACACACACACACACACACACACACACACACACAGCTTTACCTTGCTTTGCCGACTCGCCTGACTGGCAGTAGTGATGTGATGGGCTGGGGGGTAGGCCTAGGTTAGGCTAGTGCAACATGTCAATCCTACTTTTTTTTCTTTTTTTTTTTTGGGGGGGGGGGGGGGGGCTCCCTGCCCCCTGCCTCTTCCTTTCAATCTCTTCGTCTAGCATAGTCTAGGTGTAGTGTGTCTGCTGCGCTTTTATTTCTGTCCTGTTTTCTATGGGTTTCTTTGGGTTTTGTCTGGGTGGTGGTGGTGGTGGTGGTGGTGAGGAGGTTGGTGCGGTGTGTGTGGTTGGGTGGGTGGTGTGTAGAGGGTGTGGGCTTGGGGGTTGGAGTGGGGTAGTGTGTGGGTAAGGGTTTGGTGTAGTGTGGTAGTGGTGGTGGTGGTGGTGGTGTGTGTGTGTGTGTGGGAGTGTGTATGTGTGTGTATGCGCGTGCGCGTGTGAGTGTGTGTGTCTGTCTGTCTGAGAGAAAAAGAGAGAAGCGGTGTCCAGACAAAGACAACCAGAAGAAAGCCAGTCAGCCAGACATACAGCCAGCCAGCCAACCAGCCAGCCAGCCAGCCAGACATACAGCCAGCCAGCCAGCCAGCCAGCCAGACAGAGGGAAACAGACTCTGGTGCAGCGGACAGAGAAAACTCTGCTCTCTAACGGAAAGAGGAGAGACCTTGCCAGCACCTGCATAGCACTAGGGCATGACGAGACCACGTAGAAGACAAGACAAGCCTTGCATCTGTTGCCCCTGGCCTTGCGGTGGAATGGAATGGAAGTCAAAACCCTGTATCACAGACGCCACAGCCCAGTGGTTAAGACCATGGTGGATCGGTGGTCTAGAGGTAACGCGCCTGTCTAGAAAGCGAAAAGTCCGGGTCTGAAGTGTGCGGCGGTTCGTACCCCGTTTGGACCGGAAATTTTCCCCCCATCCATTAGACCATGAGTGGTGGTCTGGGCGCTAGTCTTTCGGATGAGACGATAAACCGAGGTCCCGTGTGTTACACGTAATTATTTAGCGCACGTAAAAAAAACCACGGCAACAAGAGAGTTGTCCCTGGCAAAATTCTTAGAAAAAAGCCACTCTGACACAAATACAGCTGCAGAAAAAAAAAAAAAAGGGTGAAAGGGTGGCGCAGCGCTAAGTGGCGACGCGTTCTCCCGCTCTCCCCGGGGAGAGCAGCCCGAATTTCACGGAGAGAAATCTGCCATGACTTAAAGTGGTATGAAATAAAATCTGAGCGCTTTGATTTGTTGCTTTACAAGATTCAGCGCTATATAAATTCCATACATTATTATTATTATTATTATTATTATTATTATTATTATTATTATTATTATTATTATTATTATTATTATTATGATGTCACCCCAGTCCCATGGGTCCATGAAGTCGTGGGTTCGAATCTCGGCGACGTCTGGAGAGTACAGGGTGGGGATTGTTACGATCTCCCAGGTCAACTTCAAGCGCAGACCTGCCAGTGCTTTAATTCGTTTCGTGTATGCAGAGGATACAAAATACGCATGATAAAGATCCTAAAATTCATGTCAGCATTCGTTCACAGCAGGAAGGGGAGTCAACAAAACCGGGCCATTGGCCTGCCACTTGGACATTGTGCTGTACACGTGTTGCAGAGACTGCCACGAACAGCTCGGACTGCAGAGCTACTCCAGAGGTTGTCCCCAACCAGAACAGGACAACTGGTATAGTTAGCAAAGAAAGGGGCACGTGCTGTGAAGACGGTATCACCAGATAACCGCCAACTTCCTCCACTCCTTTGCTTGGAGATGAGAGTCTTGTCTGTCCAGTGCACACTCGTTTGTTTCTTTCTTGTTGCTGAAAAGGGGGACGGGGTTAGTCTAGTGGTTAGAACATTGTGCTCGCAATCTCACAACCCGGGTTCGATTCCCGTTCAAGGGGGGTATTTTTCCTTGGAGTTAACATCAGTGCAGACTATACTCTCCCCAAAAGTCCTTCGGAGGAGACTATCAACCGAGGCCCCGTCTGCCAACTCACGCAGAACATCTTGCGCACACGTTAAAATCCTGTTCCGCTTTTTGTAAGAGTAGGCCATTGTGTGCCGGTGGGAACAGATGACAGAATTTACAAAAAGCATACACACGGGGACTGGATGTAAAAAAGCACATACATGCTTATTCCATTATGCTCAATATAAGGGAATAAAATAAGATAAAAGAATGAAAGAAGCACATATATTATCACCTGATTGATGATTGGTAGATTGATCATCTTTATATCAAAATGTGACATAGATATTAACGAAACAAAAAAAACCCAAATAAACAAACGATAATCGTACATACAAGCAAAAACCAAAGCCCACATGATAAAAAAACAAAACCACCCTAACACCATAAAGCCCAGAACCAACCAGACAATTACTTGGGTTTTTTTTTTCATTTGACCCATCCCGAGACAGAAGGTGCTTGTTACATGAGAGTAAAGAAAGAAAAGCAAGTATCTTTGGTAAAAGTACTACACATACCCCCTCAGCAGGGACCCAAACAGGAAAGATAAGTGTCCATGGCTTAGAAGACAAGGTAAGACATAGACGGGGGTCTTCTTCTTTGTGCTATACCAGCAATGTCCAAACTAGACAGGCGTCTATCTCCTCCCTCCTCCTTCCCTCCTCTCTAGACAACCAGCCCAACAGCGGCACTAACAGTGAGAATTTGACCGACAGGTGGCAGTAGCCGCCAGGATGGGGAGATAACTCCGGCGCCTTTATCAGCTCTTAATGAGGAACAGTGTCCAATGTCAGGGCCCGTAACTGTCACTGATTACCCGCAGCGCAAAGGGAATTGTGGGAAGGAAGAGGAGCTGGTCAGTAATTCAAGAGATGGTCAGTTAGTTAAGTTATCCACCCAAACTTTGTCCCCGTCTTCCTTATTACAGAAGGTTTGGGGGAATGAAGTTTTCGTGTTTGTTGTCGCGGGTTGCGCAAGTTGCAGAACGAGGTTGAGGGCACGCAATCTGCGCTCGTCTGCTTTCACCTTCTGCCGCTAGTTAGGCACTCTGCTTGAGCGGTGACAGGGTGCTAGTGTCTCTTTCCCACGACTCCCCGATGCATGTCCAGATTTAGGGGGTGAGGAGTCTGCCAGTCCGTGAAGATAGCTGGCATCAGGTGTGGTGACGTAAGGGGTCAGTGGTCATTCTCCAGATCAGAGGAGAGCGTTCCAGCGTTTCCAGTTGGCTTCCTACTGTCTGGGAAAAGAAGACTGTTGTGCCGCGTTCCAACTGCAGCTATCTGCCTATTCATTTATTTTGTATTTGTGTTTATTCCTTTATTTCTTATATCTATCTATTTATCTAGCTTTGATTTGTTTTTGCAAGATAAAAATTCCTTTCATGATTACCCATCCATCCACTAAAATCCATCCATCTACCCATCCATCATCCATCCAGCTATCTATCTGTCTGTCTGTTCTGTCTGTCTGTCTGTCTGCCTGAGTATCTATGTTTGTTTGTTGGATCGTAAATTTGTTTCTTTGCTTGTTTGCATACATTGCTTTTAAGTATTTTTACTTCAAAAACAACGATGTCAAAACAGCACAGTACATCACATACAGCAATAACAAGCTTAGCGCTTACACCGTACTCGAGTCTAACGGAAACATTAAAAAGAAAACGACTGCAATAACATAAGTTTATGGAAAATGTCACATTTTACAAAGAACAAATCTGAAATACATATTGACTTATTATCAATAATCGATATTATCGCAATACTGGCTTACTAAAAAAAGAAGCATAATTTGGTGTTAGGCACAGCAGTGTCAGGCTTATTGTATCAACCTAAAAACGAGCACCTGCGCCACCTCTCATTCATACAGTAATATATGAAAAAAGGAATTGGGAAAATGACGGGGGGGGGGGGGGGGGGGGGGGGGGGGGTTGTTGCTTGGTTTTGAGTGGGATTTGAACCATAGGTCTTGCACTTTCTGGAAAGCTACGCTACTTCTTAACCAATGTATTGTGTTAGAAACTTCTCTTGAAGACACACACACACACACACACACACACACACACCATGTAAACACTCCTTCAAAATTAGCAAAGGCTGGGAACGCGGAAAGGGAGGTAACCAATACTGCACATGCACAAGCATCAGGACCTTCCTGGCTAGGCCTATGGTAAGAGGTGGCCATTGCCAAACAGGCGCTAGGCTAGGCTGTGTCAGGGCCAGTCCCTGGGCGCCCCCTGTTTCAGCGCCTAATGAAAGGCTTCACCCCCCAAATCTAATCAGCCTTGTTTTGAAACACTGCCCACGACCAATCAGCAAGGCCCTTCAGGTTTGGCCGCTACTGCTGTTCGGCCACACACTACAGTTGGTTTGAAAGTCCGAGTAGTGTCTTTTGTGAGTGAAAATTCTCTAATGCTGCTTTTAAAATGTCTTGGTTGATTTCACATAATAATAATAATAATAATAATAATAATAATAATAATAATAAAATAATAATAATAATAATATAATAATATAATAATAATAATATAATGCATGGAATTCACTTCTTCGATTCTTTTTTGATGAAAAATGTGCTTTTTTTGTCTATTTACTACTTGATGAATAAAGCATGCATGCACACAAGCATATAAGCACACGCACGCATACACACACCCACATCCCCCCTCCACACACATACACACATATATATGTATAGCTTACTAGCTTGCTTGCTAGCTAGCTAGATAAGATGAGATGGATATCATAATATGACAAATAGTAACATATTTTGTTGAGGAGAATAATGTATGACTTCAGCAACTGACCTTATGAATTGCTGAGATTCAAGTGATGCATCTTGGACATCAGTATAATTGTTTGTTATGATTAACTTATCCTCTCTTTTTTATACAGATCAACAGTAATGGGGCAATCAAACAAGAAATGGTGGATTGAAAGGGAATTTAGAACAACACCAGATTACATCTTTAGAGAACTTAATATTCCATATATCTAGCCTCAACTTCAACAATTAAAAAAACCTTTATTTTTATAGGCAAGAAACATTTTCAAAGTGTTTTCCCCATCCCTTTTGAACACACACACACAATTTAGAATTCATTTCACCAGACGACAACATTATTTCAGATTCAAATACTTCAGTATTGTGTTCAAACGTAATTTGCTTTGTTAAAGAATCAACCAACGACATAACACACAAAAATTCTTGCTGATGTGCCGACGACTGTTGCCTGGATTTTACAATATTCTGTGAAATAAAGTACAGTTGAACTAAAACTTAAACTGTGGTGTTCGACCATAGCGGTCTTGCTGCTGCTGCTGCTGCTGCTGCTGCTGCTGCTACTGCTGCTGCTGCTGCTGCTGTAGTTAGACTGTCTAGAGCCATCAAGACTCCTTTTCATCTGAGTTTCTCTCAGACTTCTTAACAGGGAAGAATTGAGTGGGTTTCCTTTTACTGGCAAGTTGATTTTCCACAACGTTTTATCGATTGGGTGCCATGGAGTGCCAGTGGTGATGCTTTGAGTGCAGCAGGGCCGTTTGTAATGTAGCGTAGCGTAGCATAGCGTAGCGTAGTGTAGTGTAGCGTAGCATAGCATAGCGTAGTGTAGTGTGGTGTAGTGTAGTGTAGCGTAGCGTAGTGTAGTGTGGTGGGTGTAGTGTAGTGTAGTGTAGTGTAATGTAGTGTGGTGTAGTGAAGTGTAGTGTGGTGTAGTGTACTGTAGTGTAGTGTAGCATAGCGTAGTGTAGTGTGGTGTAGTGTAGCGTAGCGTAGGTGGTAATGTGTAGCATAGCGTAGTGTAGTGTAGTGTAGTGTAGTGTAGTGTGGTGTAGTGTAGCATAGCGTAGTGTAGTGTGTGTAGTGTAGTGTAGTGTGTAGTGTTAGTGTAGTGTAGTGTGTAGTGTAGTGTGTTGTGTGTAGTTAGAATAGCGTAGTGTAGTGTAGGTGTAGTGTAGTGTAGTGTAGTGTAGGTAGTAGTAGTAGTAGTGTAGTGTAGTGTAGTGTAGTGTAGTGTAGTGTAGCGTAGTGTAGTGTGGTGTAGTGTAGTGTAGTGTTAGTGTAGCGTATGTGTAGTGGTGTGTGTAGTGTTGTATGGTGTGGGTAGTGTAGTGTGTAGTAGGTTGTAGTGTGTGTGTGTAGTGTGTAGTGTGGGGTAGTGTAGGTTGTAGTGTAGTGTAGTGTAGTGAGTGTGGTGTAGTGTAGTGTAGCGTAGCGTAGCGTAGTGTGTGTGTAGTTTGTGTAGTGTAGGTAGTGTAGTGTAGTGTGGTGTAGTGTAGGTGTGAGTGTAGTGTAGTGTGTGTAGGTAGTGTAGTGTAGGTGTGGTGTAGTGTAGTTGTGAGTGTAGTGTTGAGTGTAGGGTTGTAGTGTGGTGTAGTGTGGTAGTGTGTGTAGTGTAGGTGTGTAGTGTAGTGGTGTGGTGTAGTGTAGTGTAGTGTTAGTGTAGTGTAGTGTGGTTAGTGTAGTGTGTGTGGTGTAGGTGTTGTGGGTGTAGTGTGGGTTGTGTGTGTGTAGTGTAGTGTGTAGTGTAGTGTTGTGTGTGTTTTGTGTAGTGTAGTGTAGTGTAGTTGTAGTGTAGTGTGGTGTAGTGTGTGTAGTGTGTGGGGTATGTGTAGTGTGTAGTGTGTGTAGTGTAGTGTAGGTGAGTGTAGTGTAGTGTGGTAGTGTAGTGTGTGTAGTGTAGTGTGGTTGTGTGTAGTGTAGTGTGTAGTGTGTGTAGTGTGGTGTAGTGTGTGTAGTGTGGTTGTAGGTGTAGTGTAGTGTGTGTAGTGTAGTGTAGTGTAGTGTAGTGTGGTGTAGTGTAGTGTGGTGTAGTGTAGTGTAGTTAGTGTAGTGGTTAGGTTGTAGTGTAGTGTAGTGTTAGTGTGGTAGGTAGTGTTGTAGTGATGTGTAGGTGTAGTGGTGTATGGTAGTTGTAGGTAGTAGGTGTAGTGTTAGTGTAGTGTAGTGTGTAGTGTGGTTAGGTAGGTATGTAGTGTAGTGTGGTGTAGTTGTAGTGTAGTGTAGTGTGTGTATGTGGTGTAGTGGTAGTGTAGTGTGTATTAGTGTAGTGTTAGTGTAGTGTAGTGTGTGTAGTGTGGTGTAGTGTAGTGTGTAGTGTAGTGTAGTGTTGTGTGGTAGTGTAGTGTAGTGTAGGTGTAGT
>CM054157.1:39978433-40015933 GCA_028751875.1 Rapana venosa | reverse complement strand
TAAGTAGAATTTGTTGGTAGTCTTACGGAGAGAACCACTGCTTTCTCCTATGGGGATGCCAGGGGCCTGTCAGTACAAATACAATCTCCACTGTCTGGAAATTCTGTGCAAGGAATTCACTCTTTTTTCGCTCTTTTTGGTTCTATCTTGTTCATTTTCTTCCTGTCACCTCCTTCTTGTCTGTTTTCTGCCTTCTTGGTCCATTCTCCTACCTTCTTTTTCCAGAAAGACTTAGAAGATAACAATTCTTTTCCATGCCAAAGCCCTATTCATTGGGCCTGACTTGACAGGTGCTTAACAGCAGCGCAATGCATTTTTGCTCACATGACAGACAACACTAGTTGCTGTTTGAACATTTCAGAAAGAAAAAGTAATCACTGCATCTGTTGGAGGTTTCCCTTTCACATGGAATCAGAATCAGAATACAACAAATTTATTGCCATTAGATTAGAGCAAGATTTTTTTTACCCAAATCATAGCCATAAACTGTCAATATTTCCTAAAAGATGCAGTGTAGCTTTAAAAATGTATGCAACTTTTCTGCCTTTTTGCTGTTATGGAAAAAGAATCATGCTAATATTTGATTAAAATTCATTAACAGATGGTCCTAACCCCAGAAAAAAGCAGGTTTTTTTCATGCTAATCAATTGTGGATTTCTAAATGAATTAAAATGTTTTCTTGAAAAATCATAATTATGATCTGCAAACATCAAGAAGTGATATTTGTATTCTATTTATTTGTAATACTTATATTTCTTTTTTTCTTAAGGTATGTTTTGATCTTTTATTGGGGAGGGGGGGGGGGGGGCTCTTGTATCTGTAAACATTTTCAATTTCCATCTATTAAATGTTTACGAAAACCAAAGTTCACTGTTCACTGTTCACTGGTCCCGTAACCCGCCAGGGTCGTAGGGGCGCTGCATGGTGGACGAACGGTGGACCAGCTGGCTCCACTTAGCACGGTCGTGGGCGAGTGCCTGGGTGACACTGAAGTCCTCCCCTGTCCAATCACGGATGTCGTCGGCCCACTTTCTCCTCTGTCTGCCCCGTCTTCTCTTTCCCTGGACTGTTCCTTGCAGGATGGTCTTTGCAAGTCCTTCTGAGCGTGTTACGTGCCCATACCATCTGAGTTTCCTCTTTTTCGCCGTGGTCAGTAGGTCTTCATAGTCCCGCACCTGTTGAGTGATCATTCTGCGGACTTCATTGTTGGTGACATGGTCCTTGTATGAGATGCCAAGGAGCCTTCTGAGGCATCTCATTTCTACTGCTTGGATCCTCCTTTGTAGGTCTGCGTTCAGTGTCCATGCCTCACATGCGTAGAATTTGTTGGTAAAAACCAAAGTTATCATTTTAACAATTTGATGCTTATTTTATTTTGGTTGTACTCTAGATGAAGTCAAAAACATGAAGGCTTAATCACACGAAACAAACGAATCAAAGTATCAGGAAAACAAAACAACTCCAAACTCATCATCTGAAGCGTAAACATCAATAGTGTCATAATAATCAAAGACATTGTATCATTGTCATTTTTGTTATCATTGTCGTCATCACTGTTGTTTGTTTGCTTCTTATCATGCTTACTACTATTGTTGCCTTTGGCTAGCAGAGAGCAGAAGCGGCAGCAGCAGCAGCAGCAGCAGCAGCAGCAGCAGCAGCAGCAGCAGCAGCATTAACAATAGCAGGTAGTAACACAGCAAAATTGTCACTGACATTTGCTATGACATCAGCACAGGCATTGTTATTATCTACATTTTCGAGTTCAATAATACAGAAAAGTGTGGTGTGTGTGTGTGTGTGTGTGTGTGTGTGTGTGTGTGTGTGTGTGTGTGTGTGTGTGTGTGTGTGTGTGTGTGTGTGTGTGTGTGCACGCGCGCGCCCATGTGTGTGTGCGTGCGAGCGTGCGTTCGTGTATGCGTGCATGCATGCTTGCGCCTGCGCGTTTGTGTGCGCGTGCGTCAAATTAAAGTCAAAGTCAAAATTTTATTTCCAGATGGTACATTGAATAAGCAATGCATTTGCTTTTTTTCGTGCGTTCGTGTGTGTGTGTGTGCGTGCGTGCGTGCGTGCGTGCGTGCGTGCGTGCGTGCGTGCGTGCGTGCGTGCGTGCGTGCGTGCGTGCGTGCGTGCGTGCGTGCGTGCGTGGTGGTGTGTGTGTGTGTGTGTGTGTGTGTGTGTGTGTGTGTTTCTTTTAATTTTAGGGCTCAGTTTTACGACTGTCTGTGTCAATGGTTTTCTCTTTGTTGCTTTTACCTATGGCTTGGTGCCCACATGAACTTCTGCTTTGCTGAGATGAAAAAGTATTCATGTTTGTATTCGCAGATGTTCAAACCAAGTAAATCATCATTAAAAACAACATGGGTCATTTATACATTTACAACTTTGAAATATTCCTAAAACCAGAATGCAGCTACCATAGTGGTGGGCAAATAGTCCTATACCCAAAATCTCACCATTTGTGAAACTCAAAGAAGAATGGAAAAAGCCCAAAACAAGTAATACACAGTTTCATGAAGGGTCAAAGATGGATTTATGTTTATCTCCCCAGATATATATATATATATATATATATATATATTTCCTTCTACCCTGCCACCTCCATAGTCAGAGACCAACACTGCAGCATTTCCCACCATTCTACACAGGTTTACATATCGATTCCTTAATTTGTATTCATGGGATGAATGAGAAGACCCCAGTTTTATGCGGTCTCCATGGACCACGGTAACAACAAGCAGAGACAAGATCTCCAAGGATATAAGGCAATTCCACAACATCCACTTTGTCTGCTTTAACTGCCAAGCCAGGGCAAGTCATCAGCTCTCACACTCATTTCCAGGCACATGAACTGTGTCCCTGTAGAGGATGATCACCTCTTGTCACAGCAGGTGAAATGCCCGCCTCCTAGAGAATAATTAGCTCGTGCTCCAGCGCATAAAACGCGTGCCTTGTATAGAGCCCTAGCTTCTTGTCCAAGCTATTGACCTGAAGGATTCTAAAGGGGCATTAAATCTCTGGCCCTTAGTTAGGTGAGATCTGGTTTCTTGGAAATAGCCATTTTGGAAAGTTTATGTTGGTGAAGGTTAGAAAAAATAGGTGGCATTAACTTACTGCGTTGATGACATGATACGGTGGACACTGGGCCTGAGTGTGCGTGGAGTCTGTAGCAGTGGAGGTGAGAAGAGTTGTAGTGGTGGAGGTGAGAAGAGTCTGTAGCAATGGAGGTGAGAAGAGTTTGTAGCAATGGAGGTGAGAAGAGTTTGTAGTGGTGGAGGTGAGAAGAGTCTGTAGCAATGGAGGTGAGAAGAGTTTGTAGTGGTGGAGGTGAGAAGAGTTTGTAGCAATGGAGGTGAGAAGAGTTTGTAGTGGTGGAGGTGAGAAGAGTTTGTAGTGGTGGAGGTGAGAAGAGTTTGTAGTGGTGGAGGTGAGAAGAGTCTGTAGCAATGGAGGTGAGAAGAGTTTGTAGTGGTGGAGGTGAGAAGAGTTTGTAGTGGTGGAGGTAGAAGAGTTTGTAGTGGTGGAGGTGAGAAGAGTCTGTAGCAATGGAGGTGAGAAGAGTTTGTAGTGGTGGAGGTGAGAAGAGTTTGTAGTGGTGGAGGTGAGAAGAGTTTGTAGTGGTGGAGGTGAGAAGAGTTTGTAGTGGTGGAGGTGAGAAGAGTCTGTAGCAATGGAGGTGAGAAGAGTCTGTAGCAATGGAGGTGAGAAGAGTTTGTAGTGATGGAGGTGAGAAGAGTTTGTAGCAATGGAGGTGAGAAGAGTCTGTAGCAATGGAGGTGAGAAGAGTCTGTAGCAATGGAGGTGAGAAGAGTCTGTAGCGGCGGCAGAACGTGTTGAAGCTGCATGACAGAATGGTGTTGAACAATTTTCTTACTTTCTTTAACTTGTCTCTGCATCTAGTGCAGACATCATGGTTGTTCGCATATAGGTAAGGTGTCCTTTGTGTATAGATATACATTTATTCTCATTTGTTTCTGATGTGGGTTTTTTTTTAAAGAGCAAATGTATCTATGTTCCGCTCAATGTTCCAAACAAACTAACACTGTTTACCATGTGTACAGTTGTAAACCTTTTGCTTGGTGTTTATTTTCATTTACACAGCAAACTAATTCAAGACTTCTTTTGTTCACATCATCATCATCATCACCATCATCACCGTTAATACCACATCATATCATTCTCATCATCGTACAGTAAACGAGATTTTGCCAATAAAGTTAGACAGCGGCTATCTCATATTCTACATGGCCAACACTATCATAAGCAAGGAAAAGTCTTTTTCTTTAAAAAACCCTAAAATGACAGGACATCAATTCCCACATATTTGCTATCATAATGAATGTTTAAATTTTTTTAAGCATAGGTATAAGTGATTTCTCGCACAGGAACAGCTGTTGGACAAATTATTATTTGTTCATACATCAAGAAATAATATGATAATTTTACACAACATCTTGTAATTGAAATCATCAACCATATCATTTTCTGCTTTTTTTCTGTGGGATTTTTCTGTGGATTTAAACCAGCTATCAAACACACCAAGTTTTATGGCGCAGTGCGCGGGCAAGAGACCACTTTTTGCCTGAAGCCTCTTTTGCCGGATGAACCAACCCACTGTTGGAAGATGTTATGGCTTCTGCGTGGTCTTGCATGACAACAATGGAAGACATAACCTTGGCTGTAAACACTGCCTCTCCCTTCACCTGAAATGCTGGAAGAAAGTAACAAGCTCTCACACTGTTTCCCACGTAGGTGAAATTTGCCAACGTGATGGGGATGATTACCTCTTCCGACTTCAAAGACGCGGGCTCCAAGGCTCCATGGTTATTTGCTCGTGGCTTGCTAGAGTCAGATATCTAGAGGACAGTAGGGTGGAGTGGTTGATGGGTGGGGGTGGGAGATCACAAAGAACATGGGCCATGATGACCACGCTTTAGGCTGAGGACAATTTACGCTTAGATCTGAAGGTGGTTGGTTCTGGTAATCAAATGTCTCAAAGAAAACAAAACATCTTTTAAATGTGGCTAGAATGCTTGTAATAGCTCATGTAGGGTAATTCAAAACGAGTTTTTACTCTATATTTATTTTGCATTGTTTGTTTGTTTTTATTTGTGTGGGTTTATTTTTAGCTATTGGCTGCCTTATTAATTCTGTGAGTACTTGGTTTCAGATAAGATGGTATCTGTTTAACAAAAAAAGTATTGATTATCTTCTTTTTTCCTCGAATGCTCAGATCACTACTATTATTGTCTGTTATATGAGTGAAAATGCGTTGTTCTGCCGTTAAGCGCCTGGTATGTCAGGCCCGGTGCGTTGGACTTCATTGTGGGAGAGAGCTGTTATTATTTTTAGTCTTTCTGGAAAAAAGGCAGGAGAATGGACCAAGAAGGCAGAAAACAGACAGGAAGGAGGTGACCAGAAGAAAAGGAACATGGCACAAACAAAGAGAGTGATAGTAAAGAGGGAATTCGTAGCACAGAATAAAAGCAGAAGGTGGGGATGGTATTTATACTGATAGGCCCTCAGCTTTTTTTGTGGGGGATATTGCTATCAAAGCCTTAGAATTTATTGTTCGAATAGAATTCATTAGCAGTGATGTGGAAAGAATCACTACATTAAAGCTAAAGGAAGGGCTGATTCTAACAGAGAATATTTCTTTGCATGCTTGTATCAAAAGACAGTTTAATCACTGTTTGTCTGAGCCATATACAAAAGCAGTCACGTAAAACTGTAACAAAACATTTAACAAAACATCTACATGAAGAAGAAAACTAAACCAATAATCCAAAGCTAGCAGTGCAGATTGAGGGTTACACGCTGCCCACCTTGTTTCTGACCCAGCTGATCCCTTGTCACCACCAGGGTAAAAAGCATTGTGGATGGGAGCACAGCCTCTGCAACATTCGTTCTCTTCTCCATGTTATTGACTTTCTGAAGGAAACTTGCAAGCTCTCCAGCAGGGATGCAAAGCATGTCCATAAAGATAGCCCAGAGAAGGGGAGCTTTACTTTCCACGGCTAACATTGTGTCTGAAGCCAGTTTAAGGGCAGCAGCTTTCCAGCCTCCACAATTTGCCCTGAAGTGTGTGGTTACCTGCCACTAGGTAGCTGAAGAGGATCATCGGTGAAAGCTTATGGACACAAATTTGTCAAAGAATCTGTGTGATTTTATGCTGGTGTGAAGGTGCAGCTTGTGGTAATGCCACTGTAGAGATGATGGTGATTAGGGTGTGGTTATTGTAGAGTCCTGTGACAGACACAGTTTGTGCTACTGCGTTTATGACACACTTGTATAACATTTAGGTTGTAAAAATCTCTACACTTTATTCACCAGACACGCCGAGATTCGAACCCACATCTTCATGAACTGATGGGATTGAATTCGAGCGGTCCTGACCACTCGGCTGTAGTTTCTGTCCATTGCGGGTGTGATGCAGCACACATGAACTAGTCCACAAAGCCTAGCTAGCACCTCCCAGGAAAACTGAAAAGAAAATAAGACCTTCCAAATACTGGGGATGAAAGAGAAGGGAGGGTGGGGGGGGGGGGGGGGGTCCTTTTGGCTTTGCTTATGTCACAGCCTACCATGCAAGCTATGACAGTCCTGACTCTGTGCCATTAAAAAAACAATACAATCTCAACAATCATTACAAAACAGATGTCTGAAAAACAAACATCCAAACACACAAAACCCAGAGACTATTAGTATTGTATGACAAGCTGTACCAAGGAGGAGTGACCAGTGTTAAGCCTGAAGAGCATGGTCTTTTCTTTACTGTTATGCACAGAAGTCCAGGGGAAATCCTTTACTGCTGTAGGTCTACCCAAGAAGTTTGTTTACAGTTGACGTGCTCTATTTTGGCTTCTTGCAGTCTTTTACACATAACAGAGTTTGGGTTTTAAATCCCCCTGTTCGAGCTTTCCCTGTTGTAAACCGTATAGACCTACAGGAACACTAGGCATACACAGTTGAGTTCATCATATGTATCAACAACAACAACAACAACATCAAGAATGCTAATACTGCTAATAATGATACCAACGCCGACAGAAGCAGATGTATCTTATTCTCTCTACCTTCAGCTGTTCCGTGCAAATGGCGACAACTACACCAGTCATTTGTAATGCTACCACATAAACTGTTGCTCCCACCCATCTGACACACCCTATGTTCCTGCTTCCAAATAAGCTTTATTTATGTGCCCAAGTACATGCTCGTAAGTGGATATGCACGTATGTTTGTGTGTGCGTGCACATACTAATGCACAACACACACACACACACACACACACGCTTACAAGTACACACATACATACAAATATATATATAGATTATATAATATATATATATATATATATATATATATATATATATATATATATATATATATATATATCACACCTTGACCTACGGGCAGTGACTGTGGGGCAGTGCTGAAGGTGGATGGGGCAGTGCTGAAGGGGGGTGGGCAGTGCTGAAGTGGATGGGGCAGTGCTGAAGGTGGATGGGGCAGTGCTGAAGGTGGATGGGGCAGTGACTGGGGGCAGTGTGAAGGTGGATGGCAGTGCTGAGTGGATGGGCAGTGCTGAAGGTGGATGGGCAGTGACTGGGGGCGTGCTGAAGGTGATGGCAGTGCTGAAGGGGGGTGGGCAGTGACTGGGGGGGCAGTGCTGAAGGGGGGTGGGGCAGCCACCATCCTCCCTCCCCGCGGTCCTCTGCTCTCCTCCTGGATCCTCCGCTAGAGCTACGAGGTCGTTGACCAATGATGAGATTTGGCGTATTTATTATTATTTTTATTTTATTATTCATTCATACCACTTTAAGTTACACAGATTTCTCTGCGTGAAATTCGGGCTGCTTTCCCCGGGGAGAGCACGTCGCCACAAGAGCAGTGCCACCCATTTTTTTTTATTTTTTCCTGTCTGCAACAGTATTTTTTCCCTATCAGAGTGGCTTTTTTTCTACAGAATTTTGCCAGGGACAACTCTCTTGTTGCCGAGGGTTCTTTTACGTGCGCTAAATAATTATGTGCAACACACGGAACCTCGGTTTATCGTCTCATCCGAAAGACCAGCACCCAGACCACCACTCCTGATCTAATGGACTGGGGAAAAGTTTCGGGTCCAAACGGGATTCGAACCACCACACACTTCCGACCGGGACTTTTCGCTTTCTAGACAGGCGCGTTGCCTCTAGACCACCGATCCCCGTTCTTACCCACAGTTTAGGCAGCGCAATCCACCTGTGTGGGGTGGTCTCCATACACAACATCTGTGTGCATGCGGTTGGGATTTTTGTGTTTTGTTTCGTTTTTAGCTCGTTTTGGGGGTTTTGTCATCATCACTCATTCACGATGGCCTATTTTCCCCAAAAGGCAGAACGGGTTGTTCACGTGTGCGCAAGATGTTCTAGAAGTGCATGGGGTCTCAATTTAAAGTTTCATCCAAAGGACTTGTTAGGAGGGGTTAGTGGAGTCAGTGCTAGCCTCACCTCCAGGGCTGACTCCCCGTAAACGGGGTGGCTCCATCCTGGGCCGTCACATCACGAGCACAATGTTTTAACCACTAGTCCTTCACCCACCCCTCTCTTTCTTATATATATACATGTCAGAACAACACCTTTCCAGCCAAGAACCACCACCGCATCATCATCATCATCACCAGCAACCAGCAAGCAAGCAAGCCAATCCTCACAGACAAGACAGAGAAGGGGGATGGGGGGGTGTCACTGCGCATGCCTGAACGCACCTTCCCGCCGGAACTGACCAGCCCTGTCATTAGCGATAGGGCCGTGTGCACTGGCGGTTCAGTGACGTGTGCAGTGGCACTCAGGGGCCGTGTGCAAAAGCACGGGATGGGGGCGCGTGGCAGCGAGGTGAAAGGATTCACACCTGACTTGCCCACTGACAGAGTAGATCATCCTTCTAGTCCACCTGCAACTATTTCAATAATTGTGCACTCCAGGTCTTGACAGCGCGAGCTGGCTGGCCTGCGGTGATAGGGAGAGAGAGAGACAGACGAGAGAGAGAGAGAGAGAGAGAGAGGAGAGAGAGAGACAGAAGACAGAGAGAGACAGAGAGAGCGAGCGAGAGAGAGAGAGAAGAGAGAGAGAGAGAGAGAGAGAGAGAGAGAGGAGAGAGAGAGAGAGAGAGAGAGAGGAGAGAGAGAGAGGAGAGAGAGAGAGAGAGAGAGCGCACTAAGTTAGGATCCAATCTATTCTAAAGTTTGTTATTTATTTATTTATCTCCTCCATCTATTTATGTCGGTTTGGGTGGGAATAGGGGGTGTGGGAGTTGGGGTGGGAGGGGGGGGGGGGTGGGAGGTTATTTGTGTGAGGGTTTTGTGTGTGTGGTGTGTGTGTGTGTGTGTGTGTGTGTGGTTGTTGCGTTGTGGCTTTTTCAAAAGCTTTGTCTAACTGGTGACTTGGTTATTCCTGACTTTTTTTTCTTCTTTTTTTTTATACCACTTTAAGTCACGAGATTTCTCTGCGTGAAATTCGGGCTGCTCTCCCCGGGGAGAGCGCGTCGCCACAAGAGCAGCGCCACCCTTTTTTTTCTTTTTTTTTCTTTTGGTCTGCAACTGTATTTGTTTCCCTATCAGAGTGGCTTTTTTCTAAGAATTTTGCCAGGGACAACTCCCTTGTTGCCGTGGGTTCTTTTACGTGCGCTGAAAATTTTGTGTAACACACGGGACTCGGTTTATCGTCTCATCCGAAAGACTAGCGCCCAGACCACCACTCATGGTCTAATGGATGGGGAAAAATTTCGGGCCCAAACGGGGTACGAACCACGCACACACCCGACCCGGACTTTTCGCATTCTAGACAGGCGCGTTACCTCTAGACCACCGATCCAACTTGGTTATTCCTGACTGGTTATTCCTGACCTGGTTATTCATAACCTGGTTATTCCTGACCTGGTTATTCCTGACCTGGTTTTGCTGACCTGGTTTTCCTGACCTGGTTATTGCTGACCTGGTTATTCCTGACCTGGTTACTCCCGACCTGGTTATTTCTGACCTGGTTATTCCTGACCTGGTTATTCCTGACCTGGTTTTCCTGACCTGGTTATTGCTGACCTGGTTATTGCTGACCTGGTTATAGTTGACCTGTTATTCCTGACCTGGTTATTTCTGACCTGGTTTTCCTGACCTAGTTTTCCTGACCTGGTTATTCCTGACCTGGTTATTCCTGACCTGGTTATAGTTGACCTGTTGTTTCCTGACCTGATTTTCTGACCTGGTTTCCTGACCTGGTTTTCCTGACCTGGTTATTACTGACCTGGTTTTCCTGACCTGGTTTTTTTTTTTACCTGGTTTTCGTTCCTCAGCTACAGCCTGAGGTTGACCAGCGGTGAGGTGTTTGCCCATGTGACCTTTTTTGCCCCAACCATGAAGGGAGCTGCATTCCGACTTCGGGAGTTATGTCTGAACTGAACAGGGCACCAGTGTATGTCTGAACTGAACAGGGCACCAGTGTATGTCTGAACTGAACAGGGCACCAGTGTGTGTCTGAACTGAACAGGGCACCAGTGTATGTCTGAACTGAACAGGGCACCAGTGTGTGTCTGAACTGAACAGGGCACCAGTGTGTGTCTGAACTGAACAGGGCACCAGTGTGTGTCTGAACTGAACAGGGCACCAGTGTGTGTCTGAACTGACCAGGGCACCAGTGTGTGTCTGAACTGAACAGGGCACCAGTGTGTGTCTGAACTGAACAGGGCACCAGTGTGTGTCTGAACTGAACAGGGCACCAGTGTATGTCTGAACTGAACAGGGCACCAGTGTGTGTCTGAACTGAACAGGGCACCAGTGTGTGTCTGAACTGAACAGGGCACCAGTGTGTATGGACGAGTTTGGACAGTTATTCTTGAACTGAACAGGGCCCAGTGATGTCTGAACTGAACAGGGCCTTTCAACAGCCGTGTGTGTCTGAACTGAACAGGGCACCAGTGTTGTCTGCAAGTGACAGGGCAGCCAGTGTTGTCTGAACTGAACAGGGCACCAGTGTGTGTCTGAACTGAACAGGGCACCAGTGTATGTCTGAAGTGGACAGGGCACCAGTGTATGTCTGAAGTGAACAGGGCACCAGTGTATGTCTGAACTGAACAGGGCACCAGTGTATGTCTGAAGTGAACAGGGCACCAGTGTATGTCTGAAGTGAACAGGGCACCAGTGTATGTCTGAACTGAACAGGGCACCAGTGTATGTCTGAACTGAACAGGGCACCAGTGTATATGGCGGTTTGTTTTTTTTAATGTTGTCATTCTTTCCTACTGGCAGGCAATGGCCTTCTCTTCCAAATGGCAGCACGGGTTGTAACGTGTGCGCAAGACGTTCTGCATGCGATGGTGCACGGGTCATCGGTTCATAGTCTCATTCAAAGGACTGGGTAATGGGTAAAGGGTAATGGAGTTGGTGGTCATGGGGAACTGCAGGTTTAAATTGTATGAGCAGTGATGCCTTTGCAAGCACCTTAATTAAGCAAAGTCCAAACCAGTGCTCTACGCTGAAGATTCTGATCAGAACCTGTGTGACAATAGCGTGGCAGGGATGGACATGCAGTACCCTGAATCAGGATCTACTGGCCTACAAACTCCACTGACCACAAAGCTTCGACACACGCCATGGAAAGAGCAGCAGTCCCCTTCATGGCCAGACCCCACACTTTCCACGCAGTGATCTTCTTGACCGCACAGTCCACCAGACGTGAGGACCTTGAACGACTCATCCTGAAGTCTTGCCGCGCCTTCAGCAGGAGTAAGTCAGTGGTCCTGCAGTGGATGCCCCCCTCCCTTTGCAGTGTGCTCGGCAAGGCGACTGCTGACTTCCTGGCAGAGAAAGGCTCAATGCAAGAGCAGGTGGAGAGGTAGGTCTTCCAGCTAGTCTGAAGCCAGGGTCATCATCAAGGCCGAGCATCAAAGTAAGCGTCTATTTCATCTACGCTATAGTAAGGTTAGACTCCTAATGTCTACTGACGTGACATAAGCGGGGCTAGTATGTAGACTATCCAACAGGCCACAACCGCCTAAACTATGACAGGAATACAGAACTCCACACAGGCCACACAGAGCAGACTGGGCAGCAGCCAGACAACAGGACCTGTGCTGTACTACAGTCCTGCCCGCTACATGAGGCAGCTCTCTGAAAGAGGACCTGGCCTGACTGACCCATACCACCCCAGTGGCCAAGAAGCTCTGTGGAGACTTACCTGCAGTGTACAGCTGCCTTCATTACAGAGACTGAGCTGTCCATCTGACGATTTTAGAAACACCCCGCTTATAAGACACTGGCTGAAAAAGGCAATGCAATTTCATTATGACTACTGAGAACATCAGACAGAAATAAGTGGTAATGAGTTTCTTCATCTTCCTTTTATCTTCTAGGAGTACAAACAGTAGGAATACCCAAGCGTTTGGCAGATTAAATGTTCAGGTCATCTAAAACCTTCCTCAAAATAAAAGATTGGCCAAAATGACATCTTGTGATTATAATAATAAATAATAATAATAAATGGATTTTATATAGCGCTATATCTTGCAGAGACAAATCAAAGCGCTTGCACTCAACTCATTCTTACACAGTCATACAACCAGTAACAAGTAATAGTTCCATCAAGTCCAAATGTGCACGCACACACACACACACACACACACACACACACACACACACACACACAAGGTCACACCCTGGCAGGGCAATAGAATCTTGGCTGTTGAAGGCAGGGAAAAACTATGAGATGAGGCAGGAGAGGAAAATCTTAGGTTTGAAATAAATATGTCTTGAGACTGGATTTAAAAGTGTCATAAGAAGGTTTTTGGAGAGACGGGAGTGAGGTCATTCCACATCAACTGGACCAGAAGTGAGAAAGGCGACGCCCGTGGTGGTGATTGGTTGAATTAGGTATTCGTCAAGCACAAGGTTACTGACAGCGCGGGAGAACGTATGAGTGACAGATAGCGTACATTCACAGAGGAGGCGGGTGCTGTTGTGAAGAACATTTGTAACAAGAGGGTACTGGATCTTATAGTGACTCTCTGGCACGGACACACTAGAGAGATTGCAGAGAGAGGGGGATAATATGCTCAGATTTTTTCATATTGAGAATAGTCGACGTGCGATGTTTGTGATTAGATTGAAGGAATGGATGATTGCTGCAGAGCGACAAACGAGAGATTGCAATAATTCCAGGTAGCGTCATGATTGATGAGACGTAACAAGGTTGTGTATGTTGCTTCTTGTGCACAGTACGAGATTGCAAGAGGGGTAATATGTCAGACTGAATAGTCGAGCGCGTAGTTTTGTATAGTGAAGAGGATGGCATTGTGTCTGGCAGCCAGCAACAGTAGATTGAATAGTCAACGTCATAAGATGGTTCGAAAGTTGGATGTTGCATCAGTGCATGTACTTCGAATTTACTAATGACGCCGTAATTGATATAGCAGTGGTTGGGTCATGACATAGTGTAACCGATAGTTTCATTTTTACACTTGTGTAGAATGTGATAGATGATGTAACTACAGTAGTGATTAACACCTTAAAATTAGGAGCCTTTGTTTCGATGTTTCCTTGCCTTACTATTCACAGTGTTCCCATGACAGATTTCATTTTTCATGAGATAGTAAAGTGTTATGATTGATCGAACGATTGACCGATTGATTGATTGATTAGATAGACTGATCGATTGATCGACTGAATAAACAATCAAATTGGTCGATCGGTTAATTAATCGGTCGATTAATCAACTGACTGATTGATGGATTCTCTGATTGACATGACTAGATATATTTCAATTAAGGTAGTTATGTAGGTAGTTATGTAGCTCAAGTTCTTGCATTAATGTTGCAAACTTACCATCACACACACTCAGCCCTGACCATGTATGGATAAAGTCTAAAACAAAACACGTGAGAGAAAGACAGACAGACAGACAGACAGACAGACATAGACACAGACAGACAGAGGGTTTTCATAAAGAAAAAGACTAAGATATGCAGGTGCGTTTAATTCCAGACTTGACGGGAAAACAGAACAAAGATAGAGAGAGGGAGAGAGGGAGAGAGGGGAGAGAGGGAGAGAGAGAGAGAGAGAGAGAGAGAGAGAGAGAGACAGACGACAGACAGCAGACAGACAGACAGACAACAGACAGACAAAAAGACAGACAAACAGACAGACAGACAGACAGAGGCTTTTCAAAAAGGAAAAGAATAAACGTAGGTGTTTATTTGATTCCAGATCTTCCAAGGAAAAAAGGTTTGTAAAGATACACACATACAGACTGACACACACACACACAACACACACAACACACACACACACAACACACACCACAAACACACACAAACACATACAACACACACAACACACACAACACCAACACACACACACAAATCACTCACCACACACAACATCAATACACACCACACTCACTCACACACACCACACAACAAAAAACACACACACGCACACTCACACACGCACAACAACTCACACGCACAGAAACAACACACACACACAACACACACACACACACACACACACAAACACAACACAACCACAACACGCACAACACACACACAACACAAAACACAACTACAACACACACACACACAACACACACGCACTCACACACACACAAACACAACACACACAACACACACACACACAACCACACAACACGCACAGCACAAAACACAACACACACTCACATACACACACACACACTCACCACACACACTCACACACACACAACTCACAAACACACACACACACAAACACACAAACACACAACACACTCACAACCACACACACATACACACACACAACACACACACAACACTCACACACACAACACACAACACAACTCACACCACACACAAACACACAACACACACCACTCACACAACACAAAACAACACACACACTACACACACGCACACAAACTCACACACACACCAAACACACAAAAACACACACTCACACAACACATACACACACACAACCCCACACAACACACACACTACACACAAAACAAACACAACACACACAACACACTCACATCACACACACTCACACACCACCCCACACCAAACACACACACAACACACAACACACACACCCCACACACACTACACACAACACACACAACACAACACACAAAAACACACACCACACACACACTCACAAAACACACAACACACACACAACACAAACACACACACTACACACACCACACACACACACACAACACACACACACACACACAACACACATACACATACACACTTTCAGACACTAACATTTTCCACACAATTAACAGACAAAGATCATAACAATCTTAGTATAATCATACAACACAATAGAGCATAAAAAAAACAAATGCATCAAAATTTACATCCAGGGCAGATTTTGACTTGATTTGCCCACCTTGCCCTTGGAGACACACACTCTGACTCTCTTTTCACTACTCCCTTCTCACACACACACACCCCCTACTCCCCTCTCGGCGGGTTTCTGCCTCTTTTCCCCCCCTTACTTCACTCACGCTTCTTTGACTCTCTTTTCTTCTCTCCTCTTCTCCTCTTTCCGCTCCGTTATCTACCCTTCTCTCTCTCTCTGTCTTCTCTCTCTCTTCTCTTCTCTCTCTTCTCTCTCTTTCTTTCTCTCTCTCTCTCTCTCTCTCTCTCTCTCTCTCTCTCTTCCCCTTTCTCTCGCTCTCTCTCTCTCTCTATCTCTCTCTCTTCTCTCTCTCTCTCTCTCTCTCTCTCGCTCTCACTTTCTCTCGCTCTCTCTCTCTCTCTCTCTCTCTCTCTCTCTCTCTCTCTCTCTCTCTCTCTCTCTTGTGGTTCACTTTGCTTGTAATTATACTTTTCTGTTTACGTGTTTTTTTTTCTCTTTTTTTGTGTGGCTTAATCTCCTGCCTTCAGAAAAACAATTTTGTTCTCTGTTTTCCTGTTTCTCTTCTCTCTCTCTCTCTCTCTCTCTCTCTCTCTCTCTCTCTCTCTCTCTCTCTCTCTTCTCTCTCTCTTCTCTCTCTCTCTCTCTGCTCGCTTCTTTCTTATTCATTTTTTTCGAGGGCTGGATGTAAAAAAAAAAAGAAGCAATGTAATGCTTAACCTATTACCCTCTGAAAAATAAGAAGTGTTAAAAAATGTGTTCTCTCTCTATCTATCTGTCTGTCTGTCTATCTATTTATCTATCTATATATCTATCTCTTTTTCATTATCCATTCTTTTCGAGGGCTTGATGCAACAAAAAAATCCAAACGAAACCAAACCTTTGTAAAGAATAATCTTCTACTATCTGAAAAATAAAATGTATTCAGTTTTCTCTCTCTCTCTCTCTCTCTCTCTCTCTCTCTCTCTCTCTCTCTCTCTTCTCTCTTTTCTCTTTCTCTTTTCTCTCTCTCTCTCTCCCTTTTCTCTCTCTCTCTCTCTCACTCTCTCTCTCTCTCTCTCTCTCTCTGACTCACACACACACACACACCATTTCACATTTTTTTTTTTACCCTTTTCTTCTCTCTCTTTCCTTTCTTTCTTTCTGTCAGTTTAGCTCCTGTCTTCACGCACGCTGCATTAAACCTGTCGCCATTTTCTTCTCGTATCCGACGTAGTTTCCGGTCTTTTGCAGGCGCCATGTTATCTTGGTTGCACACCACAGGTGAGCATGAGGAAAGCTCTGCTCTTCAATCGCCGGCTTTCTCCACACGCTGTCTGTGCCACAGATCTGCACAGTCCGTCCCCCCTTTTTTTTTTTGGTCCGTATTCTTTTTTTTCTCATTCTCGCTCTCTCTCTCTCTCTCTCGCTCTCTCTCTCTCTTCTTCTCTGTTGTCCTTTATGGTGGTTCAGGCTACATTATCTGTTCACGATTGAGTGCGTATTTCATTTTCATTAGATTTCCTATAATTTTCTGCCGCGAGCTTGTCATGAAAGGTTCGATAGGATCATCAGTAGCCACAGCAACTCTCTCGCTGGCTCGCTCTGTCTCTCTCTGTCTCTCTCTGTCTCTTTCTCTTTCTCTTTTTTTTCCCATCTGTCTCTCACCTCACACATGTCAACTCTCACTCTCTGTCTCTCTCTTTTCTCTTCTTCTTTCCCACCTCAAGCATAAACCCCTCTCTCTCTCTCTCTCCTCTCTCTCTCTCTCTCACTCTCTCTCTCTCTTTCTTCCTTTCTCACCTCTCTCTCTCATCTCTCTTTATCTCTCTTCTCTCTCTGTCAATCTCTCTCTATCACATCCTCTTTCCTCTCACTGTCTCCCTCTCACTTTATCTTTCCTTTCTCTCTATCTCTTCTCTCTCTCACACTCTGTCTCCTTTATCTCATCTCTCTCTCTCCTCTCTCTCTCTCTCTCTTTCTTTTCCAACCCTCTCTCTCACTTGCTCTCTTCTCACTCTCTCTCTTCTCTCTTTCCCCTCCTCTCTTTTCCACCTCTCTCTCTCTCACTCTCTCTCTCTCCCTCTCTCTCTCTCTCTTCTCTCCTCCTCCTCTCTCTCCCTTCCTCCTCCACCTCTCTCTCTGCTCTCTCTTCACCACTCCTCTCTCTCTCTCTCTCTTCTCTCTCTCCTGAACCCCTACCACATCCCCTCCTCTCTCTCTCTCTCTCTTCTCTTCCTCTCTCTCTCTCTTCTCTCTCTCTCCTACCTCTCTCATCTCTTCTCTCTCTCTCTCTCTCTCCCTCTGAACACCATCACACACCTCTCTCTCTGTCTGTCTCTCTCTCCCTCTCTCTCCTCTCTCTCTGTCTCGTCTCTCTGTCTGTCTCTGTCTCTCCTCTCTGAGGGGCTAATAAGGGGGAAGTCAGTATGAATATGCACGTCCTGTGGGCTGATGATTATCACCGCAGGACACTGAATCTGCCTGCCATTGAAATAAGCTGTGTCCATTTCTTGTTTGTGAAGAAGAGCGTTAAATGGCCGACTGGTCAGGCGTGATGTTGAGGTTGGGGGTAAGGTAGGGGGGGGGAGGGGGAGGGGGGGGATGAGGGGGATGGAGGTGGGGGTGGTTGGGGTGAGGTTGAGGGGGGGGGGAATGGGGAGGTGGGGGTTCTGGGTAGGAGTGCATTGTCTAAGAGAGAGAGGAGAGAGAGGAGTGGGGTGGGGGAGGGGGGGGTGGGAAAGGGAGGGAAGGAGAGAGAGAGAGAGAGAGGAGAAGGAGAGAGGAGGAGAGAGAGGAGAGGAGAGAGAGAGAGAGGAGAGATGAGAGGAGAGGAGGAGAGAGAGAGAGGAGAGAGAGGAGAGAGAGAGAGAGAGAGAGAGAGAGAGAGAGAGAGAGAGAGAGAGAGAGAGAATATCATCCCTTTTCTCCTTGACTGGCTCGTTTTCGTGTGTGAAGGCATTCAGCTGTGAGTGATTGTAATTAGCTGACCTTTTTCTTTTCATTTTTCGTTCTGTCTTTCTTTCTTTGTGGGTTTCTTGTACTTTCTTTGGGGTTTTCACCTCCTTCTGTTTCTGTTTCTGTCTGCTTTTCTCTGCCTCGCGTACTTTGTCTGTCTTTGTCTCTGACTGTCTGTCTGTCTCTCTCTCTCTGTCTCTCTGTGTCTCTCTGTCTGACGTCTCTGTCTGTCTGTCTGTCTGTGTCTCTCTGTCTCTCTGTGTCTCTCTGTCTGTCTGACTGTCTGTATCTCTGTCTGTCTGTCTGTCTGTCTGTCTTCTTCCTCTCCCTCTCTCTCTCTCTCTCTCTCTCTCTCTCTCTCTCTCTCTCTCTCTCTCTCTCTTCCATTCCTGTGTCTGTATCTGTTTCTCTCTCAGTATCTGTGTGTGTCTCTGTCTGTCTCTCTCTCTGTGTCTCTCTGTGCTCTCTGTCTGTCTGACTGTCTGTATCTCTTCCTGTCTGTCTGTCTGTCTCTCCCACTCTCTTCCATTCCTGTGTCTGTATCATTATGTTTCTCTCTCAGTATCTCTGTGTGTGTCTCTGTCTGTCTGTCTGTTTCTTTCTCTCTCTCTCTCTCTCTCTCTCTCTCTGTCTCTCTGTGTCTCTCTGTCTGTCTGACTTCTGTATCTCTGACTGTCTGTCTGTCGTCTCCCATTTTCTCTCTCTTCCATTCCTGTGTCTGTATCATTCTGTTTCTCTCTCAGTATCTGTGTGTGTCTCTGTCTGTCTGTCTGTCTGTCTCTCTATGTCCGTCTGACTGTATCTCTTCTGTCTGTCTGTCTCTCCCACACAGACACACACTCTCTCTCTTCCATTCCTGTGTCTGTATCTGTTTCTTCTCATATCTGTTGTGGTGTGATGTGTGTGTGTTTTTGTGTGTGTTGTGTGTGTTGTGATCGTGTGTGGTGTGTGTGTGTGTGTGTGTGTGGTGTCTTGTCTCTATCTCTCTGTCTCTGTCTCTCTCTCCCTCCTCCCTGTGTCTGTATCTCTTTCTTTCTCTGCCTCTGTCTGTCTGTTTCTCTGTCTCTTTTCTTTATATGTCTTTCTCTCTCTCCATCTCTCCCTTTCTTTCTCCTTTTCCTTCAAAACCCCCCCCCCCTCCCCTCTCTTTCTTCTTATTTTCTCCTTTTTTCTCCCTTTTTTTCTATTTTCTCTCTCTCTCTATCTCTCTCTGTCTCTCTTCCCCCCCCCTCTCTCTCTCTCTCCCTCTCTATCTCTCCTCTCTCCCCCATCTCTCTCTTGTCTCTCTCTCCCCCATCTCTCTCTGTCTCTATATCTCTCTCCTCTCTCTCTCTATCTCTCTCTCCCCCTCTCATCTATCTCTCTCTCTACCCTCTTCTCTATCTCTTCTCTCCCCTCCCCTCTCCTCTTTCTCTTCCCCTCTCTCCTCTCTCTCTCTCTCTCTCTCTCTCTCTCTCTCTCTCTTTTTCTCTCTCTAAACCCTTTCCCCCCCCCCCCAACCCGCCCCCTCACACACGCTTCCCCTATGGCAGCTCCACTGCCCCCTTTCCCCTGTTAATCACCTGTCCTACAAGACCTGCCATCAGAAGTCTGTGATCTCTTTGTGGTCAGAAAACGGCAGTGTAGCCATCTTTTCCTTGAGTTTTGCCATTTACTGTTTCAGGAGACTGTGGTATACATGTGCCAGGGCGCGCGCGCGCGGCGCGCGTGTTTGTGTGTGACTATGTGTATCTGTGATGTGTCTGTGTTGTTTCTTTTGAGACAACAACATATTATGTTATTGTTTCTCTTCAGTATACTTGTGCAGTCTACTACTGTCTCCACTCATTCTCTTGCATCACTGAAATTTTCTAATCAGTCTATCCCCAAACACAACTACCTTTCTTCTTCATTAGGGGTCTGTATCTGTTTTCATACTCTTTAAATGTGGTGTGTGATGTAGTGTGATGTCTTTTTGTGTTGTTGTATTTTGTGGCTTTTTTGTTTGTGATTTTCCTAGCTATTTCATCTTTTGTTGTGTGTGTGGTGTGTTTGCCTGTCGTATGTTCCAATGCTCTAGTCTTGTCTCTCTGTACCTCCTCTTTCATGTTCTTTCTTTTCAGCATCTGTCCTTGTCTGTGGTCCCTCTCTTGTTTTTATGTCTTTTATTAAATTCTCTCATCCCATATTGCTTTCCTTTTCTTCTCCTACGTCCCCTACCATCCTGATGGCTTTCTTTATTTTCTCTTTTTTGCTCCCTTTTTTACTAATTTTCTACTCTCTCTATCTCTCTCTGTCTGTTGCCCCCCTCCCTTCTTTCTATCTTTTCTCATCCCCCATTCTCTAATGTCTCTTTCCCCCATCTCTCTCTGTCTTTTATCCGTTTACTCATCTTTCTCACCCCCTTTTACAAATCACTCTCTCCCCTGCTGATCTTTCATTTCCCCTCCCCTCTTCCTGCTATCTTAACTCTCTTCCTCTCTTCCTCTCTCTCTCTCTCACATTTTTCTTTCTCATCCTTCCCACAACTTGTTCATAACGCCCTCACCCATTCGCTCGCCTATATGGCAGCTCATTACACCTTGCTGGTATAATACTGTCTACAAGCCTGTTTGAGAAGTTCTTTTGTGTTTTTTTTTGTTCTTAATCGGCTTTTGTTAGCTTTTTTTGGGGTTTTGCCATTTGTCTGTTTTAGGATGTTTTGTAATAAGCATTGGTCGCGCCGTCTCCGAATTTTGTTTAGTGTTTGTATGTTGTTTGTGGTTGTGTGTGTGGGTTGGTTCGTCCCTACAAGTGTGTGTCTGTGGATGTGCTACAACAACGAAACAGAAAAGGCTTTTGCACTTACTGTCTGATAACACAATCACAAGAAGACGTCACACAAACACACACACGCACGCATGCACGTATGCATGCACACACTCAACATATGCTGAATATACCGAGAGAAGATAGGCAAAGACGGCAGAACGATAAACAGACAGACAGGCAAACAGACAGACAGACAGACAAGCAAACACACAAACAGACACAAAACAAAGACACAAAAATAGCAGTAGAATGCTCACACACACACACACACACACACACACACACACAACACACACAAAAGCAGCATAACCCTTCTAATGAACGACATATGGCCAACGTGAGAATATTGTGAGAATTACGGCCCTTTTCACCGCTCTTCTGTCATTGGCTATAACTTATCTGCCCTTGTTTCCAGTCAGCCGTTGGTGTGTCACGTGCCGCCAGAGGGCGTCAGAAATACAACATGGCGGCGTGTGGTGGCAGCAATGATGGTTTTCATTGCTTTTGGTTGATGTTGTTTGTCATCGTTTTTGTCGTCTGCAAGTGTTTGTTTTGAGTTTGTAGTAAACAGGTGCTTGGTAGAATGTGTGTGTGTGTGTGTGCGTGCGCGCGCGCGTATGGGTGTGTGTGTGTGCGTGTGTGTGCGTGTGTGTGTACAGAAGGTAGGGAGGTACATATGTGCATGTGGGCTTGACGAGAGCGTGTTACCTTTTCCTAAAATCTGATAGCAGCACATTGTACAGTTTAAGCACCTTCTTCAATAACAATACATTATGATAATTCAGCGCATTCTATTATTTAGGCTCATTCTGCAACTTTAGCACTGTCGTTTCAGTTTTGGAACAATCTGAAAGTTTAGTACAATCAGCAAAAGAAAACTATTCTGCAATTTTACAACATAGACATTCTAGAATTCTACGACATTCTGCAATTTTACCACATGATATCTACAATAATTTGTTGGCATCCGTCTGTCTCGGGAGACAATGGAGAATGCGCGGTGGGTCAGTCAGTCAGCGGTGGAACTGCAGCGCCGACTGTGGCTGTAGAGCCCAATCCTGGAGCGGCAGATCCTGTTGCAGGTGTTGCATGTGAAGACGGAGTTGTCTGATGGTGCTGACTCCGCTCTCCGATGTCTGCGTGCTGGTCTGTCTCCCCACTGCTCCTCCCTCTTCTGCTCTGCTGTCTTGATGGCCGACCTGGTAGTGGCTCGCCAACTGCTGCGGTCTGCTGCCAGTGCTTCAAGGCTGCTGGTGCAATGCCACCCGCCTTCAGGTCCCGCTTGCACACATCTTTGTATCGAAGCATTGGCCTTCCTGTTGGTCTGGAGCCGGTGGCAAGCTGACCGTACAGAATGTCTTTAGGCAGTCTGCCGTCATGCATGCGGGTGACATGGCAAGCCAGCGCAAACGTCTCTTGGTGAGCAGGGCAAACATGCTGAGTGTTCCTGCCCTTTCCAGGATCTCTTTGTTGGGAACATGGTCCTGCCATGTGACGCCAAGGATCCTTCTGAGGCAGCGTTGGTGGAAGGTGTTGAGCTGCGTTCTTGTCGGGCGTATAGAGTCCAGCTCTCGCTACCGTACAGTAATGTGCTCAGCACGCAGGCTTGATACACTTGGGTCTTTGTCTTGATGGTGAGCATGGAGTTCTCCCATACTCTCTTTGACAAACGAGCCATTGCTGCTGATGCCTTGCCAATTCTGGAGTTCAGCTCGGTGTCCAGGCTGAGGCTACTGGAGATGGAAGAGCCAAGGTACGTGAAGTTTTCCACGACGTCGAGGGGGCTGTCGCCGATGGAGATGGAAGGGGCGGAGCTGACATCTTGGCCCAGGATGTTCGTCTTTTTGATGCTGATCGTCAGGCCGAACTCAGTGCAGGCATGCGCAAAGCAGTTGATGTGTTCTTGGAGGGCAGCCTCAGTGTGTGCTGTCAAGGCGGCGTCATCGGCGAACAGCATCTCAAGTATGAGGACTTTGCGTACCTTTGTCTTTGCACGAAGGCGCGCGAGGTTGAACAGGCTGCCGTCGCTTCTGGTGTGCAGGTAGACCCCGTCTTCAGATTGTCTAAAGGCGTAGCGCAGCAGCAGCGAGAAACAGGATGCCGAATAGCGTCGGAGTGAGGACACAGCCTTGCTTAACCCGCTCTTGATGGGAAAAGGGTCGAGGAGGAGCCATCGTGCTGGATGGTGCCTTTCATATTCTCATGTAAGGAAGTGATCATCCTCAGGAGCTTGTGGGGGCATCCAATTCTCTGCAGGAGTGTGAACAGCCCTGCCCTGCTGACAAGTCGAACGCTTGTCAGATCAATGAAGGCGTGTACAAGGGACGTCTCTGCTCACGACACTTCTCTTGCAGCTGTCTCAGGGAGAATATCATGTCGATCGTTGATCTCTCAGCTCGAAAGCCGCACTGTGCCTCAGGTATACACGCTCTGCGAGAGACTGCAGTCGGTTCAGTATGACGCGGGCGAAAGTCTTCCGACAATGCTTAGGAGGGATATGCCACGGTAGTTGTTACAATCGCTGCGATCGCCTTTATTCTTGTACAGCGTGATGATATTGGCATCGCGCATGTCTTGAGGCACGGTCCCTTCCTCCCAGCACTGTAGCAGCAGTTCGTGGAGATGCTCGAGGAGGCTGCTCTGTTTGCCCACTTTGATGATCTCAGGAGGGATGCCATCATTTCCTGGGGCTTTGCCGCTTGCTAGTGAGTCAACGGCCTTGCTGAGCTCCTCAATGGTGGGTGAGTCATCAAGCTCTTGCATGACTGGCAGGGGGCTTGTGTTTTCCACTGCTGTGTCTGTCACAATGGTCTCCCTCGAGTAAAGCTCTTGATAATGCTCTGCCCATTTCTCCATTTGCTTCGAGCGGTCGGTGATGATTTCGCCAGTGATTGACTTCAGAGGGGCGGTCTTGATTGTGCATGGGCCGAAGGCCTTCTTCATACCCTCGTACATGGCAGGAATGTTGCCACAATCAGCAGACAGCTGGATACTTTGACACAAGTTCTGCCAGTAGCTATTGGCGCACTGTCTAGCAATCGTTGAGCATCACTTTTGGCTTTTCTAAGGGCAGCGAGCGTCTTTGCGCATGGGTCTTGTTTGTAGTTGAGCAGGGCGGCTCTTTTGGATGAGATGGCTGGCTCGAGTTCAGAAATTCCGACTTCAAACCAGTCGGGGTTTTTCTGTTCTCTCTTTCCAAAGGTGTTGACAGCGGACTTGTATGTGGCATCACGGATGTGGTTCCATCTCTCTTCCGCACTGGTGGTTGGGCAGTTGCTGAGGGCCTCCTGGATGGTGTCAGCAAAACGTTCCCGAAGCTCAGGAAATGAGGTCATGGCTGTATTGACGCGTGGTCGCCCTTTCTGCTTGGATCGGTGGATTCGTCTGGGTTGGAGCCGCACCTTGCTTGCGACCATAGAGTGGTCGGTGTCGCAGTCAGCGCTGTGGTAGCTGCGAGTACTGAGGACACAGTTCAGCAAGGGCCTGCGTGTAGTGATGAGATCCAGCTGGTGCCAGTGACGAGATCTGGGATGCCGCCAGGACACTCTGTGGCAGGGTTTTGTGGGGAAGAACGTGTTTGTGATGCAGAGATCGTGAAGAGAGCATAGCTCAAGAAGTCTCTGTCCATTCTTGTTGAGTTTGCTGACACCAAAGTCTCCGATGCATCTGGGTCAGGAAGCGTGGTCTGAACCAATCCGGGCGTTGAAGTCGCCAAGCAGATATAACTGTTCTGAGGGGGCTAACTTCTTGATGGCGGTCTCAAGCTCCTCGTAGAACACATCCTTCGCCTCTGCTGAAGAGTATAGCGTGGGGGCATAGGCACTCATGATGTTCACGGGGCCTGAGTTGGTTGTGAGGCGTAGGGAGAGGATGCGAGCTGTGCCGTCTGAGGGTGGTTTGATTGAGGACAGTAGAGAGTTTCTCACTGCGAAGCCTACGCCGTGCACACGGTGCTCCTCTGGGCCCTTCCCCTGCCAGAAGAATGTGCAGTCCTTTTCTCTAAGGCTGCCGTTGGAAGGAAGTCTGGTTTCCTGTAGTGCGGCTATGTCAATGCTGAGCCTCTTTAGCTCGCGGCTGATGACGGCCGTCTTTCTTGCATCGTCAACCTGTTGTCAATGGTGGAGAGGCCAGGGCACGTGGTCCTGACGTTCCAGGTTGCCAGTCTCAGCGCTGGCGGCTTTGCTTTTCTTCTTCTATCATTGCCTGGTGCAGGATGTACAGTCTGCTCTTCGGTGTTTCCCTGAGCTCCAAGCACCCATTGAAGCAGGCAGACTGTGACGGGTCAGCACCTTACTGGCCGGGGGCTGCCCAGCTTGAGGCGGGCGGTAGCTGACCAGTGGGACACGAGGATCCCTCCCACCGTCGGAGACAGCCCGTAGCGTCCGAGCTTACGCCAATCCGCTCTGCACTTATAACTCGTCACTGCTGCCTCCCGTGTTGTTTCTGTCGCTGGAACAGCGGCACTGAAGTGACCTCTCCAGGGCGCAAACCTGGGCAGAGTGCATGGAGATCCTGGGCTGCCCAGTCGTCAAGATCCCCCTCTCGGCCTCGCCGGTGTAGTCCACAGGAATGCGGAGCAGTACGTTTGGCACCAGGCTGGCTGCAGGAGCTGCCGGAGTCAGTGAGCGCTGCACGCTGGTCCGCCTTCGGGGCTCCACTCCTGATGTGAAAGGTTTACTCCCCTACACATGGCCGTTGGATCAGTCACAGATCTCCTCCGCCCTCTAGCCGTTGGCTGCCTGAAGCTGCTCCTCCGCCTAGTAGTGATGCAGTGTAAACACCACACCCTCACCTGGTTTAGCCCGCTGGCTGAAGCGGTTGCCCAGGTGTGGCGCTAGGAGCCAGCACGTGAGAGATTCAGGAGATGGATGAGGACCAGAGTGCCGTCCACCCTACCAGGTAGGGTGCAGCCGCCAGACAGCAAAGGTACCACCTCTATCCAGAGCCCCTACACCCATCTACAATAATACCAAATAACATAGTCTACAATTTACCACATAACATACTCTACAATTTACCACATAACATACTCTACGATTTACCACATAACATACTCTACAATTTACCTCATAACATACTCTACAATTTACCTCATAACATACTCTACAATTTACCTCATAACATACTCTACGATTTACCACATAACATACTCTACAATTTACCACATAACATACTCTACAATTTACCACATAACATACTCTACGATTTACCTCATAACATACTCTACGATTTACCACATAACATACTCTACAATTTACCACATAACATACTCTACAATTTACCACATAACATACTCTACGATTTACCACATAACATACTCTACAATTTACCACATAACATACTCTACAATTTACCACATAACATACTCTACGATTTACCTCATAACATACTCTACGATTTACCACATAACATACTCTACAATTTACCACATAACATACTCTACAATTTACCACATAACATTACTCTACGATTTACCATATAACATACTCTACAATTTACCTCATAACATACTCTACGATTTACCACATAACATACTCTACAATTTACCTCATAACATACTCTACGATTTACCTCATAACATAGTCTACAATTTACCTCATAACATAGTCTACAATTTACCTCATAACATAGTCTACAATTTACCATATAACATACTCTACGATTTACCTCATAACATAGTCTACGATTTACCACATAACATATTCTACAGGTAGGTCAGGTCAGTCAGAGAGGTTCTCTGTTACTGCTGCTGGTATCCATGTAACCCAGTTCTCTGTTACTGCTACTGGTATCCATGTAACCCAGTACAACCTGTCGCATGTGGGGGAGGAAACCCCAATAGAAAAGAAAAACATATGCAGACTTGGAGAGGAGATTAGCGCCACCAAGGAATATCCTAAGCCCACAGAAAAGACATGAAAGACAAATGCAAAGCCAATATGATACCGGATCGGTCGAGGCCTGGGTTACCAACGGCCGCGCTTTCCATTGATCAACACCAGGGTGGAAGTGACAAGTCAGCTACTGGAGTTAAAACATTACTTAAGCTCCCTAGAGAACAGATCACCATTGGAACATGGAACGTCCGTACACTCTACCAGTGCGGAAAAATCAAAGAACTAGAGTATGAGCTTAGCCGCTATAAATGGGATATTATTGGACTAGGAGAAGTGAGATGGACAGGATTTGGTGAGACAATGACTGATGAAGGCAACAAGATCTGGTACAGTGGTCAAGAGAAACATCACCAACATGGAGTGGCATTTATTGTCAGATAGGAAGCAGTGGGGGTGCATTATCAGCTGTACACCGGCTTCCAGCAGGATTATCAGCATCCGAGTGTGGGCCAAGCCCAAGAACATCACCATCATACAAATCTATGCACCATCATCTGACCATGCAGATGAAGAAGTAGAAGAATTTATGAAGAACTTGAAGAGACCATTATGAAGATACCCAAGAAAGACATCATCATCATTCAAGGGGATTTTAACGCCAAAGTAGGTCCTGACTCTTACAACCAATGGGCCGGAACAGTTGGTCAGTTTGGAACTGGAGAGACCAACGACAGGGGACTACGTTTGCTGGAGTTTGCCTGCACCCACAGACTTACCATTGCCAATCCCTCTATCCCCAAAACATCAGGAGGACAACCGGGATTCGCCAAAACGGGAAATCCTTTAAACCCAAAAAGAAATTCCCCTTAACAACCCCGGGGCTTCAAATCCCCGCATCAAAAAGCCCGAACAAGAACCACCCTGGGGCAAATGACATAGGCAGCAAACCCCGACCTTTGCTGCTGGGATTCAAAAAAAAAACCCCAAAAAAACAAACAGCCTGCAAAACCCCCGTATCAAATTTGACGTGGACAAACTGAAAAATCCAAAATTTGAGGGGATCTTCCAAGCTAAGCTTTGGGGGACGTTTTGCGGCAAATTAAAAAATCCCGGACAAAGACTTTAATAACCTCCCCCAAAACTTTAATTTAGGGAAATCCCCCAAACTACCCGAAAGGGGGTACCGGTTCCCCAGAGGAATAAACACCAGCCATGGACTTAAAACCAAAACATCTTAAACCCCTGCGATTTCAAAAGGCACTGAAAAACCAAACCCGGTTTTTTCCAACCCAAAGAAAAAAGGGGCCAAAAATTTTTGTGAAGAAGTCAAAAGTTTAAAAGGCCCGAGAGAATGGATCATTTATTAATTGAGAATCGAAAAAAAAACATGAAAACAAACATAAAAAGGCATTTCGACACCCGGGAAAAAACTCACAAAACCCCTTTAAAAAACCCAAAAACCATTCCCTTGAAGGGCGCTCCGGTAACCCCTCACAGAAACCCCATGCATTTAAATTTTGGTTTTTGAGTATTTTCAAGAACTATACAACTACCCAACCAACCTTACAAAAAAAATAAAGAAGAGGAAGCGCAACATCAAGAGTGCCCTCGCCATTACCTACTCTGAGGGAAGAAAATGGGAAAAAACCCCCGCAGTTTTCCAGTAGGAAAGTCCCGGAACAAAAAACATTCCACGAGCTCTAACATGGTGGGGAAAAAAATTTTTACACCCTTTACGCTATCTGCTAAAAATTTGGGGGGGCAAAACGTGGGGCCCAAAAGAATGGACACAATTTACTCCTTTATAAACCCCGCCCCAAAAAGGGGAATTTAAAGCCCCAAGCCAAAACTATAGAAAAAAAACTAGGCCCTCATCACCATGCCCCCAAATTTTTGCTGAAAAATTATTTTTAATCGACTTTAAAAAAGGAGGTTTGAAGAAACCTTTCAGGGTGAAAAAGCTGGGGTTTACAGGGAAAACAAACGAAAGATTTTTACTTAAAATCCTGAGGAAAAAAAAAATTTTTTCACATCAAAAGACCTGTTTCCCCAACTTAAACCTTCAAAAGGTTTTTTAAAGGTTTTGGGACAAGGGCCGTGGCAGGGCCCCAAATTTTTTGGGATTGGGAAAAAGGACTAGTGCAAACCAATTTAAGCACTATACAACACCGCAAGGGAGTGCGGGCCCCTTTTGAAAATCCCCCAAATACCTGTCAAAACCCCGTTGGGGGCCGACAAATCCCGTTTTCTCTGTCTGTTTAATTGTTCTTGGAAAACATTTTGAAGAGGGCCCTCCATACTTTCCCCTCTACCACTCCATTGCGGCAACCCCTCAACAACTTGCCTTTTCCCCTGGGCATTGACCCCCAAGGGGGGAAATTTAAAACAAGCTGCCCAAATCTTAAGAACCGACTTGAGAACAGACTGGGGCATATGGGATGGAGGTGACTCGGAGAAAAAAAGTTTAAAATACTTGTTTAAAAAGAACACAACGCCCCTGTAAAATTTAAAATTTAACGGCCAGCAACTGGGGGAGGTAACCTTTTAAATTTCCTTGGGGCTACACCCAAAAGGGGGCCGGGGCGATCGACACTAAATCAAAGTTAGACTAGCCCTGGGAACCCTCTTCCATGGGCAAAAAACAACCCCCACCATAAGGGAAAATAAAGAGATCTTTCCCCCTTTAACTAAAGCTTACAAAACCCTAAATTTAACCTATCCTGCGTACGGAAGTGAAACCCACTTTACCCGCTGGAAACCCAAGGGGAATCCCTATTTAAACAAAATGCCATAGGAAAAACTCGGGGTTTTCCTAAAACGAAAGACCCAAAAATTTTTTCAAAAGTCCCAAATTTCACGGGGGGCAGGGCCACATGGAAACCCCTTCCCCCATCGTCAAAAAAAAGGACAAAGGGCCCCGTCACCCGCCCAACAAATCTGCCCAAAACATTTAAAGAGGAACACTCGAAAAGGGGGCAGATAAGGGGGGACAAAAAAAATAGGATTACAAACAGAGAAAAGGACCCAGGGTTTAAAGACTCGGCAATAATGCGCAGAGGCCGAGGCCCGGATGGATGGGGGAAGGGGTTTCCCGGGATCGTCCTTTGTGTCTCCTCCCCGACCCCCAAAGGGCACGGGACCCGATGATATATTATATGAAATTGATTGAGATATTAAAAATGATTGAGAGTTTATATTTAAATTTTACCCCCATAGCACACTCTAAAAATGTTACAAAATTTTCAAATTTTAAAACCCAAAAAAAAGCCCACACTAAAAATTTTAAAAAAACAACCCCACTAAATTTAAAAACAACACACCTACGTTTTTTCACCACTACAGTTTTACCCAAAAACCCCATTTCTACAGTTTTTAACCCCAGAAAATACTTCAGTTTTTCCACAACAACAAAACACATTTTTTCCACAAAAATACAGTTTTAAACCCCACAACACACACTACAGTTTTACCCCCCCAATACAGTTTTTCCACCAACACCACTACATTTTTCCAAACAACAACATACATTTTAAACCCCAAAACCACCTACAGTTTTTCCCAACACAAAAAACCCCTACATTTTACCCCCACTACAGTTTTTTCCCCCAAAACAGGTTTAAACCCCCACTAAAGTTTTTAACCCCACAACACACATACAGTTTTCCCAAAAAAAACACACTACTGTTTTACCAAAACCCCTACATTTTTTCCCACACACTACATTTTACCACACATTCGTTTTAAACCCCACAAAAAAGTTTTAAACCCCACAACAGTTTTACCACAAAAATAAAAAGTTTTTCCCCCACCAACAATAAGTTTTTTCCACACAACATCACAATACGTTTAAAACCCCCAAATACATTTTAAACCCCACAACACACATACAGTTTTACCACCCCACTACAGTTTTCCCAAAAACACACACAAAAGTTTTTTCCAAACTACAGTTTTTTTCCCCACAACCCCACAATACGTTTTACAACACAACCAAAAACTAAAAGTTTTTCCACACAATTTCAGTTTTAACCCCCAACACACTCTTTCCCCCGTTTTAAAACACACACCCTTTCTTTTTACCACACAAAACACAACTACATTTTTCCCCCACCCCTACAGTTTTACCACACGGGAAATTTTAACCCCACACTACAATTTTAACCCACCTACTACTCCCCATTTTCTTTAAATGATCAAACACTCACTCTCCCTTACCACTGGGACACAATTTCAAAAATTTGGCCCCTTCTACATTTTTGGCTGCACAAAAGAATTTTTTCCCGGAAAGTTTAAAACCTTCCCGATGGAATTTTTGAAGGGGATGCAAATCAGCAAGAAAAGGTTTTCGCCACGAAGTACCCCCCTTTTGACTTCCCCCCCCCCCCCCCCCTCCCCCCCCCCAAAACCCAACCCCACTTTTGCTTCTGTCAAATTTAGCAAAGGGCCAATAAAAAATCCGATTTATGCTTTTTTAGTTCTTTTTCCCCCTCTATTTTATTTGGGGTTTTCCTTTTTTTTTTCATGGCCCCTTCTACTCTCTTTATCTCAAACTCTCTCTTTTCTCTCTCTCTTCCTCTTCTCCTCTCCTTTTTCCACTCTAACTTCTTCTCTCTTTCTCTCTCTTTCTTCCCCTCTCTCCCTCCCCTCCCCCCCCTTTTTTTTGTGTTGTGTTGTGTGTGTGTGGTGTTTGTGTGTGGTGTGTGTTTTGTTTTGTTTGTGTGTTTTGAAGGGCAAGTCAAATTTTATTTTTCCAAATTAAAATTTAATATTTTGGGTATGCTTTTTCTTTTTTTTTTTTAGTGTTGTGCTGCGCGCGTGCGCGTGTGCGGCTGCGTGTGTGTGTGTGTGGTTTTGTGTGTTGTGGTGTGTTTTTTGTGGGGTGTGTTTTGTTGTAAGTTATTATTGTTTTTAGTAGTAGTAGTATAGAGTAGCGGCGCAAACCCGTCTCCCCCCCCCAGTCCGTCGTCGTCCCTCGTTCGTCGGGTTTAGTAGTAGTAGTATAATAGTATAGTAGTAGTATTAGTATATAGTATAATATTGTATATAGTATATTAGTAATTAGTTGTAATTTGTAATTTGTATAACACACAGCATAAATTCAGCCCAAAAGGGGAAAAACATCTGCAGGAGTCAAGTATGGTTTTCTTTTTTGAAAGGGGGGATTTGAAAAAGGGCCCAAAACCAATCTTTTCTTTGGTGTACTTAAAAGTTTTCCAGTGATTCCTGGTGGAATTATGGACAGGGTGCACCAAATTTTGGGGCATCCCCCCCAAGGGGTTTAAACTGAGAAGAAAAAGAAGAAAACAAAACAAGGGAAAGGGGGAAAAGGGGGAGGAGGCAAGGGGAAAAAGGAAGAAAAAAAAAAAGGAAAGGGGGGAGAGGAGGTGGGGGGAAGGGAAAAAGAAGAAGAAGAAGAAAACAAAACAAAAACAACCCAAAAACAACCCAAAAAAAATCAAAAACCCAAAACAGCAGCACAAAAACAAACACAGCAACAACAACAACAACAATAAAAGCAACAACAAATCAACAACAACAACAACAACAATAACAACAAAACACGTTTGAGCCAGAAACTTGACAAAGCTTGTAGTCTAAGCCAACAGACAGATAAGGCTCGGGGTGGGGGTGGGGGGTGGGGGGTTGGTAAATGTTGGAACAACAAACACACACGCGCACACACACACACACAACACACACACACACACACACACACACACACACACACACACACACACAACACCACACACACATAAATCCAACCCTGACCCCTGTTCCACACCCATCTTTTTCATCTCAAAAGGTTTCTTTATCCAGGGTTAATCCTCTTGTACCGCTAAAAGCCCGAGCACACTTTTGATTTTCATAATTCTTCCTCACTCCCCCTCCCCCCAACCTCCCCCCCCCCACCCCCACACACACCCAACCCACCCTCCCCCTTTTTCTCTTCCTCTCTACACTCTCTCTTTGATATCCCCTTTCATGTAAGCGGGTTACCGCTCTCTGTCTGTCTGTCTGTCTGTCTGCTGTCTATTTGTATATCTGCCTGCTGTCTATTTGTCTCTCTGCCTGTCTCTCTCTCGGTCTGTCTGTCTGTCTCTGTCTCTGTCTCTCTCTCTCTCCATGGTGAAGTGATTTGCATAAAGATTCAGTTGAATTGTTGCTTAAGTTACATTTTAAATTCTAAAACTGTGTGTTTTGTGTCCAGTCCCCTTCTCGTTGTTCCTTTGTGAATGGGCTTAAAAAGCTTAACGCACTAAAATATTGTCATTGTCATTGTCACTCTGTCTGTCTGTCTGTCTGTCTGCCTGTCCTGTCTGTCCCCCTACTCCCTCCCCTCTCTCCACTGTCAATAGTTTTGGCACATTGTGAAGTGTCAGTACACACACCCAAAAATAAGCATATTTCTACAACTTCACCACACAGACAATCTACAATTTTACCACATAATAATATATTCTACAGTTTTACCACATAACATATTCGACAATTTTACCACATTCTAGAATTTTACCATGCAACACATTGTGCAGTTTTACCACATTCTGCAATTTTATCATAATGTTAACATTACTATTGTACAGTTTTACCGTATAACGTATTGTACAGTTTCTCCAGATAAGATATTTAACAATTGTACCCCAGAACATAGCATAATTCTCTCTCTCGCTCTCTCGCTCTCTCTCTTTCCCACTGATACCCAACTGTTCTCTTGTAGTACACTCTTCGCCACTGTCCTCCCCCCTCCCCCTCCTCCCCCCTCCTCCTCCTCCCTCTCCTCCTCCTCCTCCCCCTCCTCCAAAGTGCTCTTCAGTCCGGCCCCAAGTGGATGGGAATGATAGCAGGTGTCAGGATTTTAATGGACTACTGTCATCCGACCCCTCCTTCTAATCTTACCCCCAGCGTGAGTGAAGTGGTTAAAAGCCTTTGTCCACACTAACGTTGGTTCAGTCCCTGTTTTGCATAAAACCTGATCAGGGGGGGTTACTTACGTAACGTGCAGGTTTGGGCTATCTTCAGGCTTGTTCTTCGGGGAGTACTCATCTGGTACATGTGCTTTCATCCATATCTAACCTGCCCCCCCACCCCTCCCCCCCCCCCCCCAAAAAAAAAAAAAAAAAAAAGATATCTTCATTAAAAATAAATTTCATGCCACTTTTAAGTCATGGCAGATTTCTCTGCGTGAAATTTGGGCTGCTCTTCCCGGGGGGAGAGCGCGTCGCCAATAGTCGCCATCAGTTGATGCCAGCTAAGTGACGATGTCTACATTGAAAACGTTGTGTTGTAAAAATGTTGAGATTGTCCTCGGCTATGACATTGTTCTTTGCATAACCAACGTGCATTTTCCTTTAAAGGAGAAAAAATTCTTCTGCAGTCGGAGTACAGCTGCCTGTGTGGTGAGGTAGCTTATTTGAAAAGAGTTGTACGCTTTAAACTATCATCCAGCGTGTACTTGCAATGCCACATTGATTGCCAGGTGCGATTTACGTATCTATTTATTCTTTAGTTTTAGGATAATGGAATAACCATTCAATGCATTTTTGCATCCAGTCCACGTGTGTATGCAGTTTTGGTAATTTTGTCATCCGTTCCTACCGGCACACAATGGCCTACTCTTCCAAAGAGCGGAACGAGTATTAACGTGTGCGCAGGATGCTCTGCTTGCGTTTTCATACGGGGCCTCGGTTTCTAGTCTCATTGGAAGGACGAGGGAGTCAGAGCGCATAATAACCATTATTCTGGGTGATCCCCAGGGTGTTGAGCTGGGGAATGCACAACAGCAACATCATCCACATGGTGACGGAATAGCTCAGCGGTCAGAGCGTTCACTATTCCCATACTAAAGTTTCAGCAGCGGTGAGCACAGTTGTGTGGAGAATGCAGCGTGTTCTCGTTCCCTTTGGTGGCAAACTTGGAGGAAGGAACCAGAGGTCTCACAAGCTGTGTGTGGGTGTCAAACCGCCCTCGTGCAGTATGTGTGTGGGTGTCAAACCGCCCTCGTGCAGTATGTGTGTGGGTGTCAAACCGCCCTCGTGCAGTATGTGTGTGGGTGTCAAACCGCCCTCGTGCAGTATGTGTGTGGGTGTCAAACCGCCCTCATGCAGTATGGGGCTGTAGGATGCCTTCTGCCTGGTCTTTCTGCAGTTTGGCCAAGACTCTGTATCAGGCAGACAGAGAGTAAAGGCATATGATCATAAATAGTGTGCCTGCCAGCTGACATTTAATGCATGGATCTACTGAAAAGCGTCTGGTTTTCAAGAAACGTATGACTTCACCTGAAAGTTCAGGCGTGAGGAAGACATTTCCATTTCTGGCATTACCAAGCTTTTTATCACAGCTTGAGGAATTTTGTATTATTTATAGTTGTCCCAGTTATCGGGACAATGCAACTAAAATTGAAAAAGTTGTCAAAAGCAAAAAGAACACCAAAACTGCAAATGAACATGCTACAAACTGACGAAGAAATCAAAGAAAAATACAAGATCAAAGTTGGAAACAAATTCGATGGCCTAGATCAACTCACCACTACAGAGCAAAAATGGCAGATGATGAAAGATAACATCAGCAAGGCAGCAAAAGATTATACCAATCATAAATAGAAAGGAACATAAGAAGTGGATGAGCTCCGAGATTTTAAACCTAATGGAAAACAGGAGAAAGGCAAAAGTAGATGAAAAGAAGTATAAAGAACTTGACAAACTGGTTAAGAAAAAGTGTAATGAAGCCAAGGAAGAATGGATCAATATGCAGTGCAAGGAAATTGAAACG
The DNA here is from genome assembly GCA_028751875.1 of Rapana venosa. Classification (NCBI taxonomy): domain Eukaryota; kingdom Metazoa; phylum Mollusca; class Gastropoda; order Neogastropoda; family Muricidae; genus Rapana; species Rapana venosa. Next base: position 39,980,212 of record CM054157.1, on the reverse strand, counting down.
AATGCAAATTTTGATAGCAAACTTATGCATGAAAAAATAAAAGATGTGACAGGGAAGAAATCATCTGCAAAAACAGGTTGTATAAAGTCGAGAGATGGAGAAATACTCATAGGAAAAAGAGATATTCTTACAAGGAGGTCAAATACATCGAAGAGTTATACCACGACGACAGAGGTCCACCTCCTCATATTAGCAACGAAGATGGCCACATAATCATGGAAGACGAAGTGAGACATGCACTCAGCAAGATGAAAAAGTGGTATAGCGCCAGGACCTGATGATATCCATCTGAATTGATAACAGCCCTGGATGAAGTTTGGAATTAAGGCAGTCACAAAACTACTAAACAATATATATGACACAGGAGAGATTCCGACAGATATGAAGAAGTCCATCTACATGCGATCCCTAAGAAACTGGGCACAGCTGAATGTGACCAACATCGTACAATCAGCCTGATGAGTCACCTCACCAAAGTTCTTTTACGAATACTCATGAGGAGAATGAGAAATAAAATACTCCCAGAAATATCAGAAACGCAATTTGGATTCATGCAGACAAAGCACCAGAAATGCAATTTTCGCATTGAAAACTCTCATGGAAAGATCCATCGAGGTCCAGAAAGACCTGTACCTGTGCTTCATTGACTACTCAAAGCGTTCGACCAAGTACGACACTCCGACTTGTTTGATATTCTGGCAGGCTATACATCGATGGGAAAGATCTCGAGTCCTCAGAAACATATATTGGGAACAGGAGGCAGCCATTAGAGTCGACAATGACATCAGTCAATATAGACCAATCTGCAGGGGTGTGGAGGCAGGGCTGCGTGTTTCTCACCTGATTTATTTAATGTATAATAGTGAATAATCTACGAAATAATTGAGAATCATGAGGGAATTAGGTAGGTGGCCACAACATCAACAACCTGAGATATGCAGATGACACAGTCCTTATCGCTGACTCTGAAGAAAAACTGCAAAAGATTTAACAACAGTAACAGACGAAAGCGAAAAGAAAGGATTACAGCTCAATGCAAAGAAGACAGAATGCATGGTGATCTCGAAAAAAAGCTGTTATACCACAATGCAACATAGCCTGTGAAAGGAGAGAGAATCAGACAAGTAATACACCTTTAAATACCTTGGTTGTACTATCACCCCGGACGGCAAGTGTGACCCAGAAATCAGAAGAGAATCGGTCAATCTAAGGCAACTTTTAACAACATGAAATGCATTTTTACCAACAGTAAGATAAGCCTCAAGACAAAGATCCATGTTGTGAGAGCCTACGTAATGGTTCATTCTTCTGTACGGATGTGAGTGCTGGACCCTAGCCAGGACACAGAACAGCGACTAGAACAGTGGAGATGTGGTTACATCCGGAGAATCATGAAAGTCTCATGGACAAAAAGAAAAACAAATGCAGAGGTAATGGAAATGGCTGGATACAAGAGATCCCTTCAACACCATCAGAGAAAGACAGCTCAAATTTTTCGGCCATTTAATCAGGGCTGACGGACTAGAAAACTGTTATGGAGTGGCAAAATATGTGGAAACAAGAGCAGAGGAAGACAAGCACAAAATTCACAGACAGCTTAAACAAATTCGCAACGAATAAAGAGGGCACCAACAATGAGCTCATGTAAGAGACCAGAACAGGGAAGAATGGAGAGCCATGATCGTTGATGTCTGCTGGACCAGACCGGACACTTGAAGAAGAAGAATAGTTGTCATTAATTTTTTTCATTTATAGTCAGCTTCTACATTCAGTTTGCTA
>CM054157.1:39955933-39973433 GCA_028751875.1 Rapana venosa | reverse complement strand
CACTCCTTCTCATGTTTATCCTTACCACCAAAACATTGCTTTTTGACTCTACTCAACCAACCTACTCCACCCTACCCTACCCTACCCTACCCTACCCCCTCATATTATATACCACACACACAAAAACCAAACCAAACCAAACCAAACCCACCCACCTCCTTCTTTGCTCTCAGTTGAGATCGTCTCCCCCTCCTGGCTTTATGTCTCAATCACCTCCCCTTGTCAGCGCCTAAGTGGCGCCCCCAGCTTCTAAAAATGGCGGCAGGGTGTCAGTCTCGCGACCAGCCCCTCTTTCCGCCTGTTTGCTCGCCAAGCGACACAGACATCTGGGGGCTGGGGCCCCCTATCTTGTCTCGCCGACCCTACCTGCTTTTAAATGGCCTCTGCGGCCTTTGATGTGCCGCCCCATCTCACACCTCCCTGTCCTCTCCCTGTCAGCTCAAAGCACTGGCCTTGTCACCCGTCGCCACCTTCTTCATGGTGGTGGTAAGTTTAGAAGTCTTTTTTTCTTTTTGAGGGTGGTTTATGGGATGGGAGGTGGAGGGGTGGGGTGGGGGTGATGTGGGTGGTGGGTGGGTGTGAAAATCAGTGTATCTCAGGTGGGAGAGGTGGCCTAGTAGTGATGATGGTAGGTGTCCCCCAGGATGATTAGCTGAGCGTCTTGACTACAAAGGTGGCAGTAGAGGTATGGGAGTTGGAGTTATAGGGATAATTACCCCGAGTAGCGGTGAGTGTTTGGGATAGATCTATCTCTTCTTGTGTGAAGATGTACCACTCCTAACTAATGTAGTGTGTGACTTAGAAGAATGAAAGAGTTCATTTTTAGTGTGTGAGCTTTGCTGGATGGGTTTTTAGCATCTGTGTGTGATGTACTCCAATTGTTTGGAACCATTCTTCTGTTGTTGTAGTAGTAGTAGACTGCCCTAGCTGCCTTGTCATAGAGGCATTCTATGGTTCTCATTAGGTTGGCATGAATGTTATATAGCTGTCAAACGCTTTTTTTGAAGTCCACAAATACGTGGTAAAGATCTTGTTTAGCATTGCAGGTACTTGTCACAGAGTATATATTAAAGTTGAACACTAAAATGTTGTTTTGTTGTGCTCTTTCCTGCTCTGAAACCTGCCTGTTCTTTTTTGATGATCTCCTTAGCTTGAGGCTTCAGTTTATTCAGAAGGAATCTCAGCATGACTGCTTGGATGGCTGACCAGGCTGATGGTGTGGTAGTTTTGGCATGCTGTAGGCTGCCTATCTTCAGGAGACTGATGGTCAGGGACAGCCATAGTGGAATGTCGACCAATGTCTGGGTAACTCATTACCGTTTCTTTGAATGCAACGCCTCTTAACATCACCATCGTTGAAGCTTATGCCTTAACCACTGACTATGATGACGATAACGTTGAAGACTTGTACAATGACCTGAAAGAAGTCATAGACCATACACCAAAGAAAGACATCATTGTAGTACACAGTGACTGGAATGCAAAATAAGGGAAATGCAAACCAGAATTGGAAGAGGATGCATGACCAGTACTGCCACCCTGAGACCAAGGAAAGAGGCCAGAGGCTGCTAGAATTTGCCCAACACCACAACCTGAAGGTGGTGAGCATATTAAAACATTGGTTCACACAAACCATCTAAATGCTATGCATGGCACAGCCCAGGAGATCACCATAACCATATTGACAATTTTATCATAATGAAACGTCGATTGCAGTCCAGTGTTAACGTCACGAAGACTATGAGCTATTAAGAAGCTGACATCAGAAGCGACCATGAGCTTGTGATGATGGGTTTCAGACTCTCCTGCAAGGAAATGAAGAGGCGATGCAATGTCAGGATGAAATTCAGTCTTGAGAACCTCAAGGACCCAAACATGGAAGAAAATTTCCAAGGAACTATAACAGGAAAATTAGCCCTACTCTTCCTTCTTGACAACCAGGACATCAAAGTAGAAACCCTGATCAACATCTTCAACACTGCCATGACTGAAACAGCCATCGACATCCTAGGCAAACACTGACCAACAAAGAAGTCCTGGGTCACATAAGACATACCAAAGCTGTCTGACAAACGCAGGTAGCTAAAGCAAACGAAGAAGGAGGCTGAAGACGCCAAGCTACACAGAGAAGCCAACCAACAGGATATAAAGGGCATGAGGAAAGCAAAGGATATGTGAATTGAAGAACAATGCCAAGGTATGGGAAAAAACCTGCAGAAAAAACCTAACATCAAAGTAAGCTACCACTTAATGAATGAAAACCCAGACAAGCTCAAAATAAGGGAGAACCTACACCCTTCTCAAGCCAACGCAGGGCAATGTCTCACACAAGATCCAGATATTTTAAAGAGGTGGATAGAGTACTGCTCTGAATTGCACACACACACACACACACACACACACACACACACACACACACACACACACACAGAGCAACAGGAGATCCTAGGGTGCTAGATGTGCAGCCACCATCCCTCAAGGACAACTGCCCATCCTGCTGGAAGAAGGTGAGGCTGCAGGGAAACCTTTCCTGGGTGTGCCAGCTCTGGTGGAATGCTGCTACTCCGGAAATCACCCAAGCAAGAGAAAAGGCCATGACAGGTGTGTCACAGGTGTCACGCCTCTGACGCCTTGCTCCCCTGTGACCTTATAGGTTATGGGACACCTTTTACCTTTTTTTCAATGCCAAGTGCGGCATTAGCCGTGTGTTGACTTCAGTCCCAGCAGTGTTGCAGCTGTTCATCAGGGATCTGCTCACTGTGAGGTCCTGGTTGTCAGGAATGAAGAGTGGGGCACATTGTCCGGTTATTGTTGTTCTAAAACATGGTGGACAGGCAAGTGGCCTAGCCTTCGTTTTGACCATACTCCATAAATAGTTCGAAAGAGAGAGAGACACAGACACAGACAGAGACACAGACAGAGACAGGAGACAGAACGAGAGACAGAGATAAATTCAAATTCAAATTCAAAAGCTTTATTATCTCAAAGACAGAGAAATTCCCGCGGGTTACTCGCCATACATAAAAACAATAAACATTTAAACAAAGGAAGGAAAAAAAACAAAAAAAAAAGGGGAAAGGGGACAACAAGAAAAAAAAAAACAAAGTTTTTCCAAAGAAAAAACCGGGGCCCCAAAAAAAACTCCCCCAACAAAAAACCCCCCCCAAACCCGGGAAAAGGAGTTAAGAACCCAATTAAACAAACCCAAAAAAAAACCCCAAAAACCCGAAAAACCCCCCCAAAAGTCGGGGGAAAAACCTCTCACCCGCTTTGGAAAAAAAAAGTTTTTTTTTGGGGCCCCCCCCCCCCCCCCCCCCCCCCCCCCCCCAAAAAAAAAAAAACCGGGGGGGCCAAAAAGGGGGGGGGGGGGGGGGGGGGCCCCCCCCCTTTAATCCCCCCCCCCAAAAACCCCCCCCCCCCCCCCCCCCACCCCCCCCCCCCCCCCTTTTCCATTTCCCCCCCCCCCCCCTTTTTTCCCAAATCCCTTTTTTTTCCCCCCCCCCCCCCCCCCCCCCCCCCCCCCCCCCCCCCCCCCCCCCACCCCCCCCCCCCCCCCCCCTTCCCCCCCCCCTTTTTCCCCCTTTTAAAAAAAACCCCCCCCCCCCCCCCCCCCAACCCCCCCCCGCAAACCCCCCCCCCCCCCCCCCCCCAAAAAAAAAAAAACCCCCCCCCCCCCCCCCCCAAAAAAAACCCCAAAAAAAAAAAAACCCCCCCCCCCCCCCCCCCCCCCACCCCACCCCCCCCCCCCCCCCCCCCCCCCCCCCCCCCCCCCCCCCCCCCCCTCCCTCCCCCCCCCCCCCCCCCCCCCCCCCCCCCCCCCCCCCCCCCCCCCCCCCCTTCCCCCTCCCCAAAAAAAAAAAACCCCCCCCCCCCTTTTTTTTTTTTTCCCCCCCCCCCCTTTTTTTCCCCCCCCTCCCCCCAAAAAAAAAAAAACCCCCCCCCCCCCCCCTAAAAAACCCCCCCCAAAACCCCCTTTTTTTTTCCCCCCCCCCCCCCCCCCCCCCCCCCCCCCCCTCTTTCTTTTTGGGTTTGGAAAATTAATTTATTGTAAAACTTTTTTTTAGCGTTTGAGGTTGGAAAAAAACATTTTTAATCGCAGGGTTCTGACTTGGGTCTCTGTAGCGCTTTGAGAGGGGAGTTCAAAATATTTTGCAAAACTGTGTGTCATCACCCCAATCTTCTAGCCCTGTTCTCACACGGCATTTATCAAGTCATTCAAATTTCATTTGCTCACAGCCCCCAATTTTGCCCCCTGGTTACAACTTGTTTTCTATGTTTTTTTTTTTAAAAGTCAGGCCCCATACCAACAAACCAAGGGGGAAAAAGAAAGGACAGACTAAAAAAAGCATCGGTAGAAAATTTTTTAAAATTTTATTTTTTAAGACTCCGGAGTTTTTTTAAGGAAAAAGATGCGTGGGGCATTTTCTATTTACAAGATCTGTATTCATCAAAATTTATTTATCATCAAAAATTTGACCTGATATTTGTATTTGGGGTACACGCTTACCTTTAAACCCTCAATGTAAAGATTTTGGGATGGGGGGGGGCCTGCGAAAATCAAACAACATTTCCTTTGTCTTTTTAACATTTAAAGGGAAGCAGTTCGTTTTCACAGGGGGAGAACTCCTCAACTTTTTTAAAATATTTAATGGGAATTAAAGATCTTCCAGAGCAAGTCATCAGAATTTTGATTACGGTTTAAAATCAGAGCCCGTGCGTATTTGTGTAAAAGGGTGAAAAGATGGGGAAAAGAAAGTGCCCTTGGGGAGACCAGTGGAAGTTGATCTTTGAGTGGAAAAGGGTTTTTGAAATCGAACAAAAGTGTCCGGTGTGTCAAAAAGGTATTACCCGAGAATTTCCGAGGAAGACTCTATTGAGAGCAGTTTGAGGTAATAGATGGGGCTGAATGGTATTTAAAAGGGAGAAGGAAATAATGAAAAGTATACGAACAAAGGAGTCGGGTTTTTCTAGTGGGGAAAAACATTTTGCACAAAGGGAATTGTGCTTTTGGCTTCTGTTGGTTTTTATGCAAACTGAAGAGGATCTAATTTGAAAAAGTGAGAAAAAAAAGCCCTTTTTGGAAGATTTTGTTCAAAACATTTCATTAATTTGGGGTGAAGCTAGGTTATAGCTTTAAAAAATTTGGGGGATTTTTTTGGAACAGGGCAAATTATTGATTTTTTCCAGAGACTTGGAACATGGCATGCTTTCAAAGACAGAGAAAACAAATCACTAAAAAATGACACAGCTGCTCTGCCAAGATTTTAAAGCGACCACAAATCCCATCCACACCCACAGCCTTCCTCACATGCAATGCTTTAAATATTGATTTAACATTGTAGCATAAACAGTAAAATCTTCATCATTCGAAAATTTCATTATCACAGATTTTTTGTTGCAGGTTAGACAGAACAGATTGAAGCTCATTTTTGGTGATCCTCACGCTCAAAGCGGGCAATAGAAATCATTCAGTTCATCAGAAAAAGCTTTTTGTTCCTCTAGTGGCATTGACTGTGTTGACATTTTTGAGTTTGCTTGCCCTGAAAAATATCTTTAAACCCTTCCACGCATTAGCCAAATGACCCTCTGAAACTGTTCTTCAACTTTCTCTTTATAAGATCTGTTACATTCTCGAATTTCTTTTTGAAGTTTCTTTTGAATTGTTCTGCAGGCCATTCTATCGCCGCTCTGAAACGCTACTTTTCTTTTTGTTTAGAGATGAGATAGAGACAGAGAGGAGAGGGAGATATAGACAGAGACAGACACAGACAGACAGGACACAGACAACACAGAGGGAGGTGTGTGGTTTGACCACACTCCACCAACAGTGCTGCACTAGGCCTAGCAAGCAGAGCGTGCAGCCAAAGCTCGTGGGCAGCCCTGCAGTTGTCGTGAGCCGGAAAAGCCATTTAAAGATGGGCGCCCCGATAGAAAGCAGCACCCGAGATTTACAAGCAGCCACATGCCAGCATTGGCACCATAACGCCCCCAGATAGCTACTCTCTTTTTTTTGTTCTTTTTTTTCTTTTTGCTTTTTTATCCAGTGGGGAGGGGGGGGAGGGGGGGGGGGTGGTGCAGTCAGCTTTGTTGACCTTCCTCCACCAAGCGATTTGTCTGTCAGTTTCTGTACGAATTAATCATATGTTTGGGTTTGGTACACACACACACACACTTAAACCCCACACACACACCACACACACATTACACACACACACACACAGTTACACACCACACACAGTTACACACACACACTTACAAAACACACACCCCTTACACACACACACACACACTTACCCAAAACACACCACACAGTTACACACACACACATTACACACACACACACTTACACACACACACACACACACACACACACAAACCCCACACAGTTACACACACACAGAGTTACAAAACCCCACACACACACACACACACACACACACACACACCCGGGGGGCTGGGTAGCCCAGTGGTTAGAACATTGCACTCGCAATTTGACAACCCGAGTTCGATTCCCGTTCAAAGGGGACATTTTCCCTGGAGTTAACATCAGTGCAGACTCCACTCTCCCCAAAAGTCCTTTGGATGAGACTATAAACCGAGGCTCCGTGTGCGAACACACGCATAACATCTTGCGCACACGTTAAATCCTGTTCCGCGTTTCGTAAGAGTAGGCCATTGTGTGCCGGTGAGAACAGATGACAGAATTCACAAAACCGCACACACATGGGGACTGAATGTAAAAAAGCGCATAAGTGCTTATTCCATTATCCTCGATGTAAAAGAATAAAATAAAAATAAAATAAAATAAAAATAAACACACACATCTCTCTCTCTCTCTCTCTCTCTCTCTCTCTCTTTCTCTCTCTCTCTCTCCTCTCTCTCTCTCTCTCTCTCTCTCTCTCTCTCTCACCCTATATATTTATATATATTATATATATATATATCTGTATCTGTATCTATATATACGCCTGTATATATATATATATATATATATATGTATCTATCTATCTATCTATATATATATATGTTATCTATCTATCTATCTATCTATCTATTATATATATTATATATATATATATATATTATATATATATATATATATACAGGCAACAGCGCGGGCGCGCGCGCGTGTGTGTATGTGTGTGTGTGTGTGTGCATCCGTGTGCACCCCAGGGCACATCCCACGGGTCCGGGGGAAAACCCAAATGGGGCCCTACATACGCGTGCACAGGCCCCCGGGCACACGCGTTCGTACACACACCCCGAACCAAAAAACAGCAAAAGCACATCCCATGCGGGTTTGCACTACCATAAACAAGCACACGCGCGCCCCGAAAAAACACGCCCCAAACACTTTACACATTGCAGGCCTGGTTTTCACTAAACTCCCCGCGCGCATACACAATACCCCCCCATAATTTAAACCCATACACATCCCTACACAAAACACTCACACACACAACATCCACACAAAACCACACACACACCACAGAGAAATAGACGGGCCAGCCCGACAGACAGACAGACAACAGAAGACAGAAAGAGAAGGAGAGGGGAGAGAGAGAAAAGAGAGAGAGAGAGAGAGATAAAGGAGAGAAGAGATTCAGAGAGAGAGAGAGGGAGAGAGAGGGGAGAGCCCAGACAGACAACAGACAGCCCCAGACAGCTGAAAGAGAGAGGAGACAGACAGAGTTAAAAGAGACACAAAAAACACACACACAGACAACAGAGTCAGAGAGACAGAGACACAAAAGAGACAGAGACGGGGGTAGAGAAGACAACAGACAACAGAGAGAGATGGGAGACACACACACCCCGCACTCTCACACACACACACACACAAAAACACAAACAGACAGAGTCACAGAGACAGAGCCCACGGTAAGAGAGAGGAGAGAGAGAGAGAGAAGAGGAGAAGAGGAGAGAGACAGACAGAAAACCCGACAGACAGACAAAACAGAGATAGAGAAAAAACACACAAGCACCACACACACACACACACAGAGTCACACAGCCCGGGGACACGGGTAAGAGACAACGACAGCCCAGACAGAAAAGGACAGAACGAAAAGAGATAGAGAAAACACCCAAAAGCACACACACACACACACAAACACAGAGTCACAGAGACAAGACACAGGCAAGAGACAAAACAAAACAGACAGAGAAAGAAACCCCATTCATCTATCTAGCTTAGATTTGAGGGGCTGTTCAATGATGCCCCAAAAATTGGCCGGGCCCGGTGTGGAGGCGGGCCCTTTTTCACCCTGGGATTCGGGGGGAGTGGGGGGGGTGGGGGGGGGGGGGGGGGGGGGGGGGGGGGGGGGGGGGGGGGTTTTGGCGGGTTTTAAACCCACCCACCACTAAACCCCCCCCCGGGGTGAGCACGGAAAGCAAGCTGAGGGGGTCGGGGGCGGTGTCGGAAAAATTTTTCAATTTTTCCCGGATGGATAAAACGAATACATCATGTTTTATAGACCGTATAAAAAACCCCATCCCCGTCCGCGCTAGGCGAGATCGTGTGTGTTTATGAAAAGACTCGTGGGGTGTGCGGGGCTTTGTGGTGTGTGTGTGTGGGGGTGTGGGTGTGTGTGGGGTTGTGTGTGTGTGGTGTGGGTGTGTGTGGTGGGTGTGTGTAGGGGGGAGACGGTTGGGGTTGGGTTAATTTTGTGTGATTTTTAGGGTGTTGGGGTTTTTGTGTGTGTGGGGGGCGTGTGCGTGGGGGGCGTGTGGTATAGGGGGGATGGGTAATTTTGTGTGTGTGTCAGGGAAGGGTGGGGGGGGGGGGGGGGGGGGTTACGGGGGGGGGCCGGGGGGGAGGGGTTTGCGTGTGTGTGTGTATGTGGGGGAAATCCTGTGTGGTAACAGAGAAGGGGGAAAGGAGGGGGAGGAGAGGGAGAGGGGAGAAGGGGAGAAGAGAGGGAGAGAGAGAGAAGACGAGAGAGAGAGAGAGAGAGAGAAGAGAGAGAGAGGAAAAGACCCTTAGGGAACTTTGAAAATACTATTTATTCAAAAAAGGGGCCTTTTGGCCCAATATAAAAGGAGGTTCCCCTGATCAAATAAAATGAATAATGATAAGGGTAAAAAGATAAAAGGTTTTTCCCAAAAACCTATGTGGTTTTTTGGGAGTGCGGGTTCAGAGCCTAAAGGCCCCTCTGGGGGCCCAGCATAGAGGGGGGGCCCCCTCCCTCTCCCTCGCTTTTTTTTTCCCTTTCCCTGACCCTAAAGAGGGGAGGTAACATTTAAAAGTTTGGGTGAACGGGGGAAACCGTACAGAAGAAAAAGGGGGCCCCAAACGGTCACCTATCCAAGAGGTAACCACGCCCCAGGGTTGTTGCCGGTGGGAAACGGATAAAAAATTTTCCCAAAAACTCACCCCCAAACAATTGGGAACTGAATGTAAAAAAAAAAAAAAGGCAAAAGGAAAGCTTATTCCTTTAAATCCCAAAATAACAGAAAAAAATAATAATTATTAAAAAACCCCAATGATAATAAATAATAAAAATAAGATGATGAGATGAAAAAAGTTTATGAAAAAGATGTGATGATGAAAAAAATAACGTTGGGTTTGGGGGAAAACGGGGGCGCTCTGACCACTGAGCAAACCCCCCCCCTGAGAAAGATGATAAAACCGCCCCCAAGACAACCTATTTAAAAACCCTAAGTCTTCCCCCTAAATTTTTCCCAAACAATTTTCCCCTTTGCCCTTCAAGGGCCTAATTTCCCCAAACCACCCGCTGAAGCATTTAACCTGGGGGGTGTTCAAAGTAAAAGAGCCCAAAGTAAAAAGCAAACTTTTTTTTTACCCCAGATGGTACTTTGAAAAAACCCATGCATTTCTTTTTTTTTTTTTTTTTTTTTTTTTTTCAAGCCATCAAACTAAAAAAAAAAAAAAAAGGGCGAGAAAAAAAGAAAAATTGAAAAATGCTACTTAGAAAAAAAAACCAAAAATCTATAGAAAACCCTATAAAAATAAAAAACAAAAAAGAAAAATATCATCCTATATGGAAAAATTAAAAAACAAAAAAAAAAAACCCAGAAAAACAAAAAAACCATACAATTCAAAATAATTAAAAAATCTTAAAAAAAATATCATTTTCATAAAATCAATCAAATGTGTGGTGTGTGTGCCCTCGTGTCGTGGCGTTTTGTGCATTGAATTTGTTTAAAATGTTAATCATTGGGTTGGGTTTCATGTGTGGGAGTGGAATGGGTGTAAGGGGCTTTGATTTTTTTTTTAACAAGGAATTTACCGCTAAATAAATTCCATTTTTTATTAATTAAATTTAAAATTATTATTATTATTAAATATTTACAAATTTATTATTATTATTTTTTATTATTTATTTATTATTATTATAATACACAGGCAAAAAACCCGGGTGTGGCAACAAAAAAAACCAACCGAACCCACGTCAAAAACCCAACAACAAAAAGGCGAAAAAAAAAAACCCAAAAAACAAAAAAAACAACCCAAAAAATAAAGCACCACTTTTTCCAAAAACATGACACTAGTTACATCTGATTTGAAGGGGCCCTTTCTTATTTTAAAGGGGAAACCAGTTGAAACCCGGGGGTAGAGTTACTGCATAGGGCAGGACCCAACTCCAAAGGGGGCCTTTTAAAGGGGTGCCCAGCCTAGTTTTGAAAGGTGGGTGTCCCTTTTTTCCCCCGACATCATTAAAAGGGGGGGCAACATAGAATTAAACTGTTCCCTTTTTCTGTTGAATTTAATTTTCGCAAAGGACAGATTATTATTTCAGATTTTTTTTTCGCCTTTTGCATCAAATTTTAAAGAACCCTTTTATATTTAATACGCCCGGCCCGATTTTTGCTTTTTCTTTTGGAAAATGTAAACCCCTTTTCCGCTTGAAAATTAGGTTTGGGGCCCATTAAAAGGGGATTTACTTTACATGTGTAAGTTCCCCAAGCCTGTTATCAAGATTGAAAGTGAGGTTCTATCGTTTTCAGTGACCCCCTTTCCTTAGTCTTCGAAAACTTCCTTTCCGTTTTTCCTTTGGGGTTTTCCCCCCTTTAGTGGCAGGGCCAACCCAAACACAATAAAGGAGGAAAACCATCGCAACCCTTTGATTCGCAGACGAAAAATTTACTCATGGGGGCCCCAGTGAAGAAGAACCCCCAGGATCTCCCCAACCCCCGACCGGAAAAAAACAAACCGGGCCCCCGTATGGAGATCAGCACGGAAAAAAAAAAGCAAGAAAAACCCAGGAACAGTACCCAAAACCGGGCCACTCCCAAACCCCGCATCAAGATGAGGGGGCGAGAACACTAAAAGGAGGGGGAAACACCCCCCAAAGTAAACCCGGAACAGTCCCTTCACCCCAAAAAAGGCAAAGACACACAAGAGGTGAAATTTAACTTGCTGGGGGCACTCTCCTCCTGACTAAGGGGGGCGAAAGTGTGGAGAAACCCCAACATCAGGGAAACCCAAAACTAAGGTCAGACTCTTTCAAAGGGACTCGTCACATCCAATTTCCCTTTTACAGCGTGAAGCGGGCCTTTCTGCCGATTTTTGAACGTCGCATTTCAAGCCCCTTTTTAATGAAAGTGCCTCAGGCGGAAACCTGAACATCAAACCCACCAAAAGACCCCCAAAAAACCCAAAGACTACTTCCTGGCAGCAATCGAGGCACTGGCTTGGGAAACAAGGAACCCCTTTCAAAACTCCCGTCAAACGGAGGAAACTGAAGTGGTTTGGCCACAAAAACAAGGCATAAAAACCTGCAAAAACAGTCCGCAGGGGAAAAGGTGGAAAGGGGCAAGGGGGGCAGGGGAACCCCACCACGCAAAAGCGGATATCCAACATAAGGGGGTGGGCCGGGCCCACTGTACCCAAAAACCCCCTGAAAACAGCCCCGGGGCAGAACCATTTGGCGGTCCACTTTGGGAGCGTCCCGTGCGGGGTACCCCAACGGTTCCCTCCCCGGGCCAAGGGGTGATGATGAGTGGGAAAAAGGGGGGATTTGTGGTTGGGTGGTCTTTTTTTTTCCCCCTTGCTGTTTCACCTGCTACTACAGGAGGCTTCCTCCCCGTCTGTTGCACTCCCGCTACTACTGCAAGGGGGTCTTTCCCTTTTCCTGTGCTGGGTGTCCCCTCCCGCTACTACTGCAGGGGGTCCTTCCTTTTTTTTCCCTTTTCTGGTGTCACTCTCTACCGGGTGCAGGAGGTCCTTCCTTCCCCCTGTGCTGGTGTCACCCCTGTACTACTGCAGGAGGCCCTTCCCCCTTTTCCCCCGTGCTGGTGCCAACCCGGGTACTGTCAGGGGTCTTTTCCTTTCTCCTGTCTGGGGGTTTCCCCCTGGGTACTACCAGGGGGTCCTTTCCCTTTTCCTGTTGTGGGGTCACTTTTACTACTTTCGCAGGAAAGGGCTTCCTTCCCATTTCTGGTGTCACCGCTCACTCCAGGAAAAATGCCCCCCTGCCCGACCTCAGCCCTCACCAAAAACCCCCTTCAGGGGGCAGTTTTCCTTTTGGGGTGAAAACCACATTCCCGGACTGTTTCCTGTTTTGCCAACCCCCCCAAATCCCGGAAAACTGGGAATTTTCCCAAAGGGCATATTTGATCTCTTTGCCTGGGTGGGAAGTAAACAGAAATAGAAAAGGCACGGCAGAATTTTGCACTTGAAGTTGACCTGGGGGGATCGTAAAAATGCCCAATTCCCAATTTACCACCCCTGCCGCAAAACCGAACCCCCGGACTACATGAACGGTCCCTTAAAAACCCCTCCCGGGTAAGGGGTCCCCTCCTCTTTTCCCAAAGGAAAAACAGTAAAAACTTTGGAAAATTTCCAACAACGTTGTTTTTTATTTCAGGGGGTTTTGGGGAAAGGGGGCGGGGAGGAGGGCAAAAAGCGAAATTTTTTGGGCTTTTTTGGACTTTTTTTATATCCACCAAACCCAAAAACACACTTGCCAAAGGGATGGACATAATTAAGTTAAAAATTGTGCGAACCCCTTTTTCCCCCCCCCGACCTTTCTTAAAAGATATTTACTACCAATAATAACGTTTAAAATGGGGTTAAAACACGATTTTTTTATCATTAAAACTACTTTGTGGGTGGGCGGGTGAAATTTTTTTCAACCAAAAAGGAGAAAATTTGGTATCCCCCCCCTCCGCTAGCCCTGTGGGAGATCCTTGGGGAAAAATGGGTTTCCCAATTTGCCTCCCGATTTAGAGTTAATGAAGTCATGGAAAAGGGGTGACGGAAAAATTTGTTGAGGGAGAGGGGAATAGTTTTTGGGGAAATGGTCCCCGCACTTCAATGTGTTTGGGGGGAAAGAAAAAACAGTCAAAGGCTAAAAACAAAAACCGCTCCCGTACGAGCACTGCTTTCCCATAGATAAAAAATTGCGGCCCCAAATATCGGTTAAATTTTTGCAAAGAATGTCTGATAAACAGAAAAAAAAAAAGCAGATAACAGGGGGGTAAGGGGCTTTCCCTTTAATTTTGGAAGTTTTCCCGCCGTAGGGGGGATTATGTGGGGACAGGGAACCCTCGAAACTCATCCCCGCGACGTCCGCATCAGAAAACCCTCAAATGGGTAAATGGGAAATAAAGGACTATTCTACAAAAAAGGAAAAAAATTTAAAAAACCAAAAAAGGAAATAAAAAAGAACCTCAATATACAAAAGGATTTTCAAAAGTGAGATGGAAAGGAGCGGGCTGCAAAACATCCGAAAAACTGCACCTTTTCCTTTACCGGGGGGAGTTTAAAACACCAAAAAGGAGTTGGCTTTAAATTCTAGATCAAAAAAACCCTCAAAGACCAAAAAAGGGTTTTCCCTGGACTGAAATGGGGTTTCCCGAAGTAAAATTTAAAGGGGAAACCTTTCGACTTTGGGGAATTTAGAAAAGTATTTGCACCAACACCCGATAAAATGATGCTTTAAATTGAGGAGTTTTTTTAAAAATTTATCAAAAAGGGCAACGAAAAAAAAAACTGAAGTCTCAAGATATCAGAATAATAAGGGTGAACCTAAATTCAAAGGTGGGAAAAAAAGGGGAAGATAAAAAACCACAGGGGCCCCCTTTTGGGAAAAAAAAAAGGGGGAAGAAACGAAAGGGGAGAGGGGCCTCCAAAAGGTGCAAGGAACAAAAGCTGGCTGTAATGAACTTTGGTTTTGGGAAACAACCCCAAAGAAGATGCTGGATGTGGAAAAGCCTTGTCGACAGAACCGGGAATCAAATAGATTACATCCTGTTTCCAAGAACGCTTCGAAACTAAAAAACTTCGGAAAGGGTCCTTTGCCAGGTGCGATGTGGAAGTGATCTTTGCCCCCATTTATGGGGACAATCCACAAAAATTTTTTTTAAAGGGTTGTCAAAAGCTAAAAACACCAAAAACTCCCAAATAAAAATGCTACAAATTACGAAAAAAATCAAAGAAAAATAAAAAGTTTCAAAATTGGGGAAAACAAATTCGAGGGCCTGGGAATAACTCACCACTACAGGGAAAAAAAGGCAGATGATGAAAGAAAACATCGGGGAAAGGCACCCAAAAAAAATAATAAAAAACCAATACCAGCCCATAAATAGAAAGGAACATAAGAAGGGATGAGCCCGAGATTTTAAACCAAAGGGGGAAAACGGGGGAGAAAGGAAAAATGTGATGAAAAAAAAGTATAAAAAACTCGAAAAAAAGGGTTTAAAGGGGAAAAAGGGAATGAACCCAAAGGAAAAAATGGTAAATTCCCAGTGAAAGGGAAAATTTTGGTTTTCGAAAGCAAATTTTGATAGCAAACTTATGCATAAAAAAAGGGAAAAAAAGGGGCCCAGGGAAAAAAAATCACCCGGGCAAAAACGGGTTTGGGTAAAAAAAGTCGAGGAAAAGGAAAAAATACTAAAGGGAAAAAAAAGATATTTTTAACAGGGTCAGAAAACCGAAAGTTATTCCAGGGAAGGGACAGAGGTCCCCCTCCCCTATTAGCAGCAAAGAGGCCACTAATCATAAAACGAAGTAAACATGCAATCAGCAGGATAAAGGGGTTTAAGGCGCCGGGACCTGAGGTTATCCCATCTAAATTTGATAACACCCCTGGATGAAGGGGAAAAAAAGGCAGCCCACAAAACTACAAAACAATTTTTATATATGACACAGGGGGAGATTCCGACAGAAAATAAAGAATTTCCCATCTCTTTTTGCGACCCCTAAAAAAAACCCGGGTACAGCTGAATGTGACCAACATCGTACAATAAACCGATGAGAACCTCACCAGTTTTTTTAAAACGAATACTCATGAAAAATGAGAAAAAAAACCTACCCCCAGAAATATCAAAACCCCATTTTTGGGTTCATGGCAGCAAAAGGGACAAAAAAAGCAATTTTTCGCATTGAAAACTCTTTATGGGAAAAAAACCTCGAGGTCCAGAAAAAACCTGTACCCCGCTTCATTGTTTCTCAAAAGGTTTGACAAAATACGGGCCCTCCGACTTGTTTGTTTTTCTTTGGGAAGGGTTTTTTACATCGACGGGAAAAAATTTTTCGGGGTTTCCCCAGAAACCCAAAAAAGGGAACAAAAGGGGAGCCATTAAAAGTCGCAATGACAACAGTCAAAATAACCAATTTTGCAGGGGGGTGAGGCAGGGCTGCGTTTCTCGCCTGATTTTTTCTTTAAAGGGATAAAATGAAATAATTTTTACGAAATATTTAGAATCATGAGGGGAAATTTGTGTAGGGGTCACAACATCAACAACCTGAATATTCAGATGACAAAAAGCCCTTTTCGCCCGGGCTCTTTAAGGGAAAACTGCAAAAAAATTTTAAAAAAACATAACGACAAAGCGAAAAAAAAAGGTTACACTCAATTTCAAAGGGCAGAATTTCTTTGGGGAAATTCCCGGGGAAAAACTGTTTTTTAAAACCACAATGCAAAATAGCCGGGAAAGGAAGGAATCGACAAAAACACCTTTAAATACCTTTGGGTTTAAATATCACCCCCGGGCGGGGAGAATTTTACACAGAAATTTTGAAGAGGGAAAAGGTCAATCAAAGGCAAATTTTAACAAAAATTTTATTTATACCAACGTAAAAATTTAAACCTTTAAGACAAAGATCCAAGTTTTGAGAGCCTACTATGGGCCAAATTTTTTTGTACGGAAAGTGAGTGCGGGACCCTAGCCCAAAGGGCACCCGAACATCGACTAAAGCAGTGGAAAATTTTGGGTTTATTTGGAAATCATGAAAGTCTCATGGGCAAAAAGAAAATTTAAATGCAGAAAGGGAATGGAAATGGCTGGATACAAGGGGATCCCTTCTCAAACCATCAGAGAAAGACAGCCAAATTATTTTGGCCATATAAACAAAGGGGGGACGGGCTAGAGAAAAATGTTAGGGGTGGCAAAATATGTGGAAAAAAGGCGAAGAAAACAACACAAAAAAAATTTTACAGAAAGCCTTTTAAAAAAATTCGCAACGAATAAAGAGGGCACCAACAATGAGCTCATGAAAGGGACCGAGAACAGGGAAGAATGGAGAGCCATGATCGTCGATGTCTGCAGGACCAGACCGGACACTTGAAGAAGAAGAAGAAGAATCTAGTCATAATTATAGTCAACACCTTGATTTAATCAGGCATAACCAAAGCAATGATTACTTGAATAAGAAAATACCTACACGTGTGGCCTAGTTTTTCTGTCTTTCTTCTCTTATTTTTTTGACATATCAATCGAAAAGCATCGTCTAAGATTTGAACACACACACACACACACGCACACAAACGCGCGCGCGCGCACGCACGCACGCGAGCACACACACATACAAAACACAACACACACACACATTCTCTCACACACACAATCTCTCTCTCTCTGTCTCTCTTTCTCTCTATCACACACACACACACAACACACACACATACACACACACATACACACACAACACAGAGGGAGAGAGAAAGAGGAGAGAGAGAGACGAGGAGAGAGAGAGAGAGAGAGATGAGAGAGAGAGATGAGAGAGAGAGAGAGAGAGAGAGGAAGGGATGGAGGGAGAGAGAGAAAGACACAGAGAGAGAGACAGAGAGAGAGAGAGAGAGAGGAGAGAGAGGGAGAGAGAGAGGAAGGAGAGAGAGAGAGTGAGAGAGAGAGAGAGAGAGAGAGAGAAAGAAGAGAAGAGAGAGAGAAAGAGGAGAGAGAGAGAGAGAGAGAGGAGAGAGAGAGAGAGAGGAAGGGATGGAGGGAGAGAGAGAAAGACACAGAGAGAGAGACAGAGAGAGAGAGACGAGAGAAGAAGAGAGAGAGAGAGAGAGGGATAGGAGGAGGGAGAGAGAGAAAGGACAGAAAGAGAGACAGACACAGAAAAAGAGACAGAGACAGAGAGAGAGACTGGGGGTCAGACTGAGAGGAGCAACAGAAGCAGCAAACCTCCTGGCTGTAGACAGCCACCTCTCTGATCTCCTGGCTGTAGACAGCCACCTCTCTGATCACCTGGCTGTAGACAGCCACCTCTCTGATCACCTGGCTGTAGACAGCCACCTCTTGATCA
>CM054157.1:39935676-39955433 GCA_028751875.1 Rapana venosa | reverse complement strand
TTTCCCTGAAAAGTACATTAACCAATAACCCTGTCTTAATTCAAAATTTGTCGTTTTGCTTTAATAAGCCTGCTGTTTGCTGACACCCTGTGGACGACATTTTTCTTTACCGTGAAATAACTCTTTTTTTCTGTTCTGAAAACTTTAATTGTGACCCCAGACTTGAATCAAAATCAAATTTTTCCCCCTACATTTCACTCGTGTCAGATTATGAAAAACAAAAACTTTTCTTTTTGAACAAAAAATTTTTCTTAAATATTTTATTCAGAAAATCACTCTTCCATGAGCCTGAAAGCAATATTACTATTTCGTACTAGAAAGGGAGTCGGGAACAGCACGGACCGAGCAAAAAGGACAGTTCTTGTGAATTCTTTTTTTTTTGTTTCTAAAAAAAAGCTGCACCAAAAAAATATGAGATTCATGTCACATCGTCAATTGTACAAAAAAAATACTTTTTCCAGTAGCATTAGTTTTTTTTTTTTCTTTTTTTTTTTGGGGGGGGGGGGGGAGGGGGGTACCCTCTCTTCTGGGCCTACACATTCCCTCGTCCCCTTCCACCACCTCCACCACCAAACCCCCCCCCCCCGCCCCCACATCCAATCACATTGTACTTCATCAATTTCTCGAGGCCTATAAATTTTAGGCACATGAGCACCAGCCAGGGGGTTTTTCGCATTTTTGGGTCCACTTTGTGGATTTCAAGATCCTTTTTTCGATTTTTACCCACCTACAAAGGGGCCTCTCTGCAATATTTCATAGTCAAAGAACAGGCAACATAATAGTTATATCCTTTCATACAACCCGACTTAAAGGGCGGAGATGCAGACCCTAAAATTGATGGGGGAATGTAAAATGGTGACCACCACACAACTTGGCAAGGGTTCCAAATGAATTCGATACCCAAACTTCCACCCCTTTGGAAGTGTAAAAAAAGCCAAAACAGGGCACCATGAACCACAGCAAAAGGGACAAGAATCATAAGACAATTTAATTTCTATTTTTTTTTATTTCCGATGGGCGTGAGAGGGGACATAACATGGGGGCCCTTTTGAGGGGGTTTTAGCTTGGAAAACCCCGACGCCTCACCCTTTTCCTTTTTATCCATACCTAACAGTCCCGGGGACAAAAAGGGCTCGGGGAAAAAAAGACCCTTTAAATGTTTAAAATAAATGGAAAACTCAAAGTTTGAAAGCGGATGCCTTAATTGATAATACAAATGATATAGTCCCATTTTTTAAATGAGCCCCCCGCAAAAATTCACTGGGTAGAAAAACCCCCAGGGGATTAGGAAGGAAGGGAAAGGAGGAAGGGGAAAAAAAAAGAGGGAAAAAGAAAAAAAAGAAAAAAGAAAAAAACAAAGAAAAAAAGAAGAAGAATTTTTTTATATTTTTTGACCCCCAGTGACCTAAAATGGGTGAGGGGTTGTGCAGGGTTAAAGGGGGCCCGGAAAAAGCCCCGGGGATCATTTGGGGGGCGTCCCACAGCCCGGAGATCATGAGGTGGCTGCCCACCGCCCGGGGATCATGAGGGGGCTACCGCCAGGGGATCAAGAGTGGCTGTCTACAGCCATGTGATCAAAAGAGGGGGCTGTCTACACCCGGTGATTTAGAAAAGTGGCTTCTAAAAGCCCGGGGATCAGAGAGGGGCTGCAAAAGCCCGAATCAAGAGGGGCTGCTACACCCAAAGGGGTTTTCTGCTTCTTGCTCCTTCAGTCTGACCCCCATCCTCTCCTCTGCTCCCGTCCCCTTTTTCTGTTCTGTCTCCTTTTTTCTGTCTTTCTCTCCTCCCCCATCCCCTTTCCCCTCTCCCCTCTCTCGCGTCTTCTCCCCTCTGTCTCTCTCTCTGTTCCCTTTTTTTTCTCCCCCCTCCATCCCCCTTTCCCCTCTCTCTCTTTTCTCTCCTTTTCCCCTCTCCCTCTCTCTTTCTCTCTCTCTCTCCTTTTCTTCCTCTCTCTCACTCTCCCCCCTCTCTCTCTCTCCTTTCCCTTTCACCCCCTCTCCTCCTCTCCCCTCTCTCCTGTCCCTCTCTCCCTTTCCCTTTTTCTCTCTCCCCCCACCCTTCCCCTCCCCTCTCCCCACCCCTCTCTCTCTCTCTCTCTCTCTCTCTCTCCTCCTCTCCTCTCTCTCTCTCTTTTTTCTCCCTTTTCCCCTCCCTCTGGTTGTTTTTTAAAAAAAAAGGGGGTGTTTGGATTTTGGATGTTGTTTTGTTTTTGTGGGGTATAGAGAGAAAGAGAGACAGAGAGAGAGAGATTGTGTGTGTGAAAATGTGTGTGTTTTTGTTTTGTATTGGGGGTTGCTCGCGTGCGGCTTGGGGCGCGCGCGCGGTTTTTGTGCGTTTTGTGTTTTTGTGTGGGTTTAAAACTTAAAAGATGGGTTTTTTTGATTTTATATGGCAAAAAAAAAAAAAAGAAAAAACAAAAAAAATAGGCCCCACGTGTAGGGAAATTTCTTTTTCCCAAATAAACATTGCTTTGGGTTTTTCCCCGATTAAATCAAATTTTGACTAAAATTATGACTAATTTTCTTCTTCTTTTTCTAAGGTCCGGTCTGGGCCTGCAGACCTCGACGATCATGGCTCCCATTCTTCCCCGTTCCTCCCCTTTCCTTAGCCCCATTGTTGGTGCCCCTTTATTCTTTGGGGAATTTGTTTTTTAAACTGTCTGTGAAATTTTGTTTGGGTGTTTTTCTTCTTCTGCTTTTTTGTTTTTACATTTTTTCCACTCCCAAAAACCCTTTTCTCAACCGGGCACCCTATTATTTGGGCCCAATAATTTGAGCTTCCCTTTTTCTGATGGGTTTTAGAAGGGGAAACTCTTGTATCCAGCCATTTTCCATTACCTCCATTTGAATTTTCCCTTTTTTCCATAGACTTTTTAATTCTCCGGAAAAACCCAAAACCCCCCAAATGCTTCTAGTCGATGTTTTTGGGTCCGGGGGGAAGGGGCCAGCACTCACAAACCCTACAAAAAAAGGGAAACCCTACTTTTGGCCCCTTTAAACAAGGATCTTTTTCTTTAGGGTTTCTTAAATTTTGGGGAAAATACATTTCATGTTTTTAAAAGTTGCCTTAGATTTACCATTCTCTTTTTTATTTCTGTGTCACACTTGCCGTCCGGGGGGGAAATAAAAACCAAAAGGGATTTAAAGGGGTTTTTTCTTTTCTGATTTTCTCTCCTTTTTCAGGCTATGTTTCATTTTTAACAGCTTTTCTCGAGATCACCATTCAAATTTTGTCTTTTTTGGGATTGAGCTTTTAATCCCTTTTTTTTCGCTTCGTCTTTTTTTTGTTAAAACTTTTGCAAATTTTTTCAAGTCGGGGATAAGGGTGTGTCATTTCCCTAAAACCAGGTTTGGGTTATGTTGGGACCACCTACACTAATTTCCCCCCTGATTCTCAATATTTCTTTTAAAATTTTTTCACTATATACATTAGGGTAAATCAGGGGGAGAACACCCCAGCCCGCCCCACACCCCGCAGATTGGGCTATATTAAATGATGGGCATTTTCGACTCTAAGGCTGCCTCTTTTCCCAATATAAGTTTTTTTGAGGAAATCGAAGGGTCTTTTTTCCCCTCGAGGGAAGCCCGGGCCCGAATATCAAACCCAAATCGAGCGTCCTACTTTTCGAAAAAGCTTTTGAGTAATCAATGAAGCAAGGTACAAGGGCTTTTTGACCTCGATGGATTTTCCATAAGTTTTCAATGCGAAGATTCATTTCTATGCCCTTTGTCTCCATGAATCCAAAAAAAGCGTTTCTGATTTTTTCTGGGGGTATTTTTTTTTTCATTCTCTTTATGAGTATTCCCAAAAGAACGGGGAGGTGGGCTCATCACTATTGTACGAGGTTTGGGCAAATTTTAGCTTTACCCGGTTTTTTTAGGGGAACGCAAAGTAAGGACTTCTTCATATCTGTCGGAAAAACTCCCGGGCATAATATAAAATTTTTTTAGTAGTTTTGACTGACTTAATTTCCCCCTTTCGCCCGGGGTGTTATCAATTCAGATGGGGTATCATCAGGGCCTGGGCCCTTTCCAAATTTTCCCTCCTGCTATGCCCTGGCTTACTTTTTCTTTTATGATTAAGGCCAAACTTCGCTCTAATAAGGGGGGGACCTCTGTCGTCTGGGATAACCCTCGATTTTTTGACCACCCGTTAAGAATATTTTTCTTTTTTTATGATATTTCTCCATCTCTCCTTATACAACCTTTTTTTTCAGATGATTTCTTCCCCTTTACATCTTTTCTTTTTCAAAGCAAAGTTTGCTATCAAAATTTTTATTCATTAATTTCCTTGGCACCAAAATTTTATCCATTTTTCCTTGGCTTCATTACACTTTTTTTTAAACCCTTTGTCGATTCTTTTTTCTTCTTTTCAACAAATTTGGGCCTTTTTCCCGTTTTCCCCTTAGGGTTTTTAAAAACTCGGAGCTCTCCACTTTTTATTTCCTTTTTATTTAAAGAAATGGTAATGATGATATTTTCTTTTTCGCCTCCCCGATGTTTTCTTTCACATTTTCCTTTTTTCCCCCCTGTAGTGGGGATTGTTTTACCATCGAATTTGTTTCCAACTTTATCTTGTATTTTCTTTGATTCTTCGTAATTTTTTTACATGTTTATTTGCAGTTTTGGGGGTTCTTTTTTCTTTTGACAACTTTTAAAAAATTTTTGTCCCATTGCCCATAAAGGACATGTTTACTTCCACACCCCGCAAACCCGGGATGGGCTTACACGATTTTAAGGTTTTCAGAAACGGTTTTTGAAAAAAATTTAATCATTTGATTTCCCGGTTTTGTCGACAAGGGTTTTTTCCCCATCCACATCCCTTTTTATTGTTTTTTAAAACCCTTGTTCTTTACAGCCACTTTGTTTCCCTTTCACCAAATTTCCGTAGCCGCTCCCTCTTTCGTTTTTCACTCCCCAATTTCCCCCTGGGCCAAAATGTTTTCATTCTTCCCCTTTTTCCCTTTCCTTTGAAAAAAGGTCCCCCCATTTTTATTTTGATATCTTAGACTTCAGTTCTTTTTGCCTTTTCATAATTTTTAAAAAACTCCCAATTTATCATCTCTTTTTTTACTTTGGTGCATATACTTTTTACTTTCCAATTTCGAAAGGTTACCCTTTAATTTACTTCAGGTCCATTTAACAGCCCCGAACCTTTGGTTCTTTAGGTTTTTTTGGTTTTAGAATCATGGCCCAAATCCTTTTTGGTGTTGATTTTCCTCCTATAAGAAAGGGGCAGTTTCCCGGGTTATGCCCCCTGCTCCTTTCCATCTTACTTCTTTAAATTTCCCTTTTAAATTTGGGGGGATTCTTTTTAATTTTCCTTTTTAGAAATTTTTCCAATTTTTCCTTTTTTTAGCATATCCGTACGTTCCATGTACCCATTCTGAAGGTTTTTTTCTATGCGGCATCGCTGGGTTAACCCACGAGGGGTTCCTTCGCACATTAAACCACCCCACCACGAAGGGAAATTCCGATAAATGGAAGCCCCCTTCACACTGTTATCTGCATGCTTTTTTTTCTGATTTTCATACAATTTTTTGCAAATAAACCTATAGTAGCCAAAATTTCTATCTATAGGGGAAAGGGGTCGTACAAACCCGGGGTTTTTTAGCCATTGTACTCTTAATATCATCGGGCCCAACACATTGAAAGGGGGGGGGGGGGGGGGGGGGGGGGGGGGGGGGGGGGGGGGGGGGCTCCAGTTTCCCCTTTTTGGCTGCTCAACACTTTTCCTCACCTGCCTTCCCCTGACTTTACGTAACTCTGATCGGGGGCTTTAAATGGTCCCCATCTTCCCAAAGGGCCCCACAGGGGACGGAGGGAAAGGGACCTTTCTTTTCCTTTGGTAAATAATTTCACCCCGCCACCCACTATGACTAGTTTTGATAAAAAAATCGGCTTAACATAAAAACAGTTATTATTGGGAGTACATATCTTTTTTATTT
This sequence comes from Rapana venosa, assembly GCA_028751875.1. Classification (NCBI taxonomy): domain Eukaryota; kingdom Metazoa; phylum Mollusca; class Gastropoda; order Neogastropoda; family Muricidae; genus Rapana; species Rapana venosa. The sequence continues at coordinate 39,949,486 of CM054157.1, read as the reverse complement.
TGGGGGGTTGGGGGAAAAAGTTCGCACAAAAATTTACTGATAATTAGTCCAAAATTGTGCAAGTGGGTATTGTTGGGAATAAAAAAAAAAGTCCAATAAAACCAAACAATTTGCTCTTTCACCTCCTCCCCCCCTCCTCCCCCACCCCAAAAAAAAAATCAACGTGTTTGGAAAACTCAAAGTTTAAATTTTTCCCTTTTGACAAAGATTGAAAGGACACTATAGCCCCATGGTTAAAAACCTTCAGTATCCTGGGTTTGGATCTCAGCACAGGGGGTTTTAAATTGGGGAAAGGGGAAATTTTTAAAAGTTTTCCCAGGTCAACCTTTAAGGCAGATCTTCCAGGGGCCTTAATCCCATTTCGTTTTTTACATACACCCATGCAAGAATCAAATTTAAACACGTTTAAAAACCTTCAGATTTCGGGGTTGCGCAAACACGAACACAGTCATATTGGGCTGGGTTTAACAAAAAGAAAATGGTCTGAAGTTGGGTTGGGGAGGGGTGAGGGCAAACACGGCAGCCCCCTGCAGAGTGCAGAGTACAAACCGCACAGGAGAAGGAAACCCCCCGCAGTAGTACAATGACACCACACAGGAGAAGGGAAAAACCCCCTGCATAAGGGACAATACACCAGCACAGGGGGAAGGGAAACCTCCTCAGCTTTTTAAAGTACACCAGCACAGGAGAAGGGGAAACCCCGCAGTAGAAACAAGTGAAAACCACCAGGAGGGAAGGAAAACCTCCTGCCAGTCCCGAGTGACACCAAACACAGGGGAAAAAAAACCTCCCATATAGCAATGACCCCCCCACACAGAGAAGGGAAACCCCTGCATATACAAAAGGGGACAACACCCCAGAGAAGGAAGAAACCCCCTTAAATAGCAGAGGACAACAGCCCCAGAGTAAATTGGGAATGGTTTTTGTCCCCGCTTTTAAATGCAGTCGCCAGTTTTTTAAACTTTTGGTTCTCCCCTGCGGAACAAATTCCCTTAATTTTTTCAGTGTAATTTTGGTGGGGCCAAACACGCTTTTCCTTTTGGGGTCTGTTCGCACATGCTCTCTGAATTTGGGGGGTTTTTTGGGCTGGGGTTTTCACCCCGGGCCCCCTCCTCAGTGTAGCAGGTTTGCACCAGCACGGGAGAAGGAAGACCTCCTTTGTGCAGGTGACACCAACAGGAAAGGGAGTCCAGCAAGTGACCACCGGGAAAGGGCCCCCTGTGAATGCCCCGCCCAGGAGAAAAACTCCGTAGCAAGGCCCCACACGGAAAAGGGGGGTTCCTTTTACGAGTGCCCAGCACAGGGGAAGGAAGCCTCTTAGATGCCCCACACGGGCAGAAGACCACCCACCAGCCCCCCCACTACAGAAGGGAAAACGCAGAAAACAGAGGAAGTCGAAGACAAGGTTTTGTCACTAAAAACGATAGAACGCTCACATACAATTTTGAAACGGCATAGAACATACAAGAAAGGCACCTTACATGGGCCAAACCAATTTTTTAAAAGTTTGAAAAGGGGTATACATTTCAAAAGAATAATGACAAAAATCCCCGGGGCGTATTAAATAAAAAAGTTCAAAATTTAGATCAAAGCGAGTAAATCTGAAATAAAAATCATGTCCTTTGCGTCATAAACAACAGAAATAGGAACAGTTTTAAACATGTTGCCCCGCCTTTTAAAGATGACAGGGGAAAAAAAACACCCACCTCAAAATAGGCTAGGGACCTAAGGGACTTGGGCTTTTGTCTGCCCCAGCATAAACCCCACCCCGTTATCAAACTGGTTCACACTTAATTAAGCAAGGGCCCCCTTTAAAACAATGTAAATTGTCATGTTGAAGTGGGGGCTTTTTTGTTCTTTCTTTGTTGTTGTATTTTCGCCTTGTTTTTTAGTTTTTACTGTGGTTTTTTGGGATTGTTTGTTTCCACAGCTGTATTTTGCCGGGTATTTTATATATAATATATAATAATAATTTTAATAAATAAAATAATAATAATAATAATAATAATAAATGGAATTTATATAGCGGTATATCTTGTACAAAAAAAATCAAAGCGCTTACATCCATTCCACTCCCACACATGCAACCAACAATGATTAACAGTTTAACAAATTCAATACACACAAACGCACACGCACACGCACGCACACACACACACACATTTGATTGATTTGATGACTGATATTTTTTCAAGATTTTTGAATTATTTGAATTGTATGGTTTAATGTTTTTCTGGGTTTTTTGTTTTGTTTTTAATTCCATATATGCATGATATTGTCTTTTCTTGTTTGATTTGTATAGTTTACTATAGATTAGGTTTTTTATTCTATGTCTGCATATACATTATCTTTTCTTCTCGCTTTTTTTTTCTTTAGATAGATGGCTTGATGAAAAAAAGCAAATGCACTGCTTATTCAATGTACCATCTGAAAATAAAAGTTTGACTTTGACTTTGACTCTGACTTTGACACACACACAGGTTAAATGCTTCAGCAGGGTGATGGGAACTTAGGCCATTGAAGGCAAGGATAGATAGTTATGAGATGAAACTTTAGGGGGAAGACTTAGGTTTGAAATAGGTATGTCTTGAGGCTGGATTTATCATCTTATCATCAGGGGACGGGGTAGCTCAGTGGTCAGAGCGCTCCGTTTCCCCAAGCTAACGTTATTTCTTTATCATCATCATCATCATCATCATCATCATCATCATCATCATCATCATCATTATTATTATTATTATTATCATTGTTTATTATAATTATTATTTATTCTGTTATTTTGAGGATAATGGAATAAGCATCCATGTGCCTTTTTTTTTTTTACATTCAGTTCCCAATTGTAGGCAGTTTTGTCAATTTTTCATCCGTTCCCACCGGCACACACCATTGAGCGTGGTTACCTCTTGGATAGGTGACCGTTTGCGCGCCTTGTCTTCTGTACGGTCCCCCAGTTCACCCAGCTGTAAATGTTACCTCCCCTCTTTAGGGTCAGGGAAAGTAAAACAGCGAGGGAGAGGAGATGGGCCCCGCCCTCAATATGCTGGCCCCTAGAGAAGCTGAGGTCTCTGACACCTCACTCCCAAAAGACCACATAGGTTATGGGAACACCTATATCTTTTTACCTTATCATTATTCATTGATTTGATCAGCAACCTCCTTCATATATGGGCCAAAGGCCTCTTTATGAATAAATAGATATTTTCAAAGTTCATAGCTCTCTCTCTCTCTCTCTCTCTCCTCTCTTTCCCCCTCTCCCCTCTCTCTCTCTCCCCTCTCCTCTCTCTCTCTCTCTCTCCTTCTCTCTCTCTCTCTCTCTCTCTCTCTCTCTCCTTCTCTCTCTTTATACACACACAGATCCTCCACATAACACACACAACCAACCCCCCCCCCCCCCCACCCACCTTCCCTGACACACACACAGATTCACCCATCCCCTTATTACAAAACGCCCGCACGCACACCCCGCACACACACAAACACACACACACCTTACCCTCACACACACATTAACCACCGCAACCCTCCCCCCTACACACAACACAAAACACACACACACACACACAACACACACACAACACACACCCCACCAACACACACACACACACACACAGCACGCACACACACCCGAGTCTTCTCATAAACACACACGATCTCGCCTACTGCGGACGGGTATGGGATTATTACTACGGTCTATAAAACATGCATGTATTCGTTCATCCATCGGAGAATTGATAAATTTCCGACACCCCCACCTCCCAGCTTTCCCCCTGCTACACCCCGGGGGGGACGGGGGGGTGGGTGAAAAACCACCCCCCCCCCCCCCCCCCCCCCCCCCCCCCCCCCCCCCCCCCCCACCCCCCCCCCCCCCTTTTTCCCCCCCCCCCTTTTTTTCCCCCCCCCCCCCCCCCCCCCCCCCCCCCCCCCCCCCCCCCCCCCCCTTTTTCCCCTTTCCCTTTTTTCCCCCCCCCCCCCCCTTTTTTTTTTTTTTTTTCCCCCCCCCCCCCCCCCCCCCCCCCCCCCCCCCCCCCCCCCCCCCCCCCCCCCCCCCCCCCCCCCCCCCCCCCCCCCCCCCCCCCCCCCCCCCCCCCTTTTTTTTTTTTTTTTTTTTTCCCCCCCCCCCCCCCCCTGTCCCGGGCCCGGCCCTTTTCCCCCCTTTGGTTTTTTAACCCCTTTTGTTTTTTTTTCTCTCTTCTTTTTCCCTTTTCTTCTTTGTTTTGTCTTCCTTTGTTTGCTTTTTGTTTTTTCTTTTCGTCTCTTTCCCCTTTTTCTCTTCTCCCTTCTCTTCTTCTCTTTTTTTTTTTTTTCTTTTTTTCTCTTTTCTTTTTTCTTTTTTTTTTTTTTTTGTTTTTTTTTTTTTCTTTTTTTTTTTTTTTTTTGGGGGGGGTTCGTTTTTTGGGGGGGGGGGGGTGTTTTTTGGGGTTTTTTTGGGGGGGGTTTTGGGGGGGGTTTTAATTTTTTCGGGGGTTTTTCCCTTTTTTGGTTCCCGTGGGGTTTTGGCCTTTTTTTTGGTTTTTGGGTTTTTGGCCCCTTTTTTTCCCTTTTTGTTCCCCGGGCCCCCCCTTTTCCCCCCTTTTTCCCCCTGTCCCCCCCTTTTTTTTTTTTTTTTTTTTTCCCCCTTTTTTTTTTTTTTTATACTTTTTTTTTTTTGATTTTTTTTATTTTTAAAAAAGGTAATTATGAAGAAATTTATTTAAAAAAAAGGAACAAAAAAATTTTGGGGGGGTGGGGGGAAAAAATATTTAAAAAAAAGGGGGGAAGGGGGGGGGGGGGGGGGGGGGTTTTTTTGGGGAATTTTAAAAAGGAAAAAGATTTATTTTTTTTAAAAGGGCAAAAAAAAAAGGGGGGGTTTGGTTTTTTTTTTAAAAAAAATTTAAAAAAAAGTAATGGGAAATGGAACCCTTTTATTTTTTGGTTTTTAATTTCCCCTTTTTTTTAAAAATTTCCCTTATTTAAAAAACGAACGGGTTTAAATTTTAAAATTTTTTTTTTAAAAAAAAGGGGGGGGGGGGGGTTTTTGGGGGGGGGGGGAAAAATTTTTGGGAAAATTTTTTGGGGTTTTTTTTTTGTTTAATTTTTTTAAGGTTTTTAAAAAATTTTTTTAATTTGGGGGTTTTTTGTTGTTTGGGGTTTTTTTGTTTTGTTTGGGGGGGGTTTTGGGGGTTTTTTGTTGTTTAATGTTTTTTTGTTCCCCCTTTTTTAATTTAAAATTTTTGGGGAAAAATTGGGGAGGATGAACACACACAAAAAACAACACGCGCGCGCGCCGCGCTGTTGGTGTATATAATATATATATATATATATATATAGTATATATATATATATAATAATAATAGATAGTAGATCATAATAGTAATATAGTATATAGATAGATATAGATACATTATATATATATATATATATATATACAGGCGTATATATAGATACAGATACAGATATATATATATATATATATATGAGTTGATGGAAGAGAGAGAGAGAGATGAGAGGATGGAGTGAGAGGAGAGAGAGAGTGAGAGAGGAGAGAGAGAGAGAGGAGAGAGAGGGAGAGAGATGAGAGAGAGGAGAGATGTGTGTGTTTATTTTTATTTTTATTTTTATTTTTATTTTATTCTTTTACATCGAGGATAATGGAATAAGCACTTATGCGCTTTTTTACATTCAGTCCCCATGTGTGTGCGGTTTTGTGAATTCTGTCATCTGTTCTCACCGGCACACAATGGCCTACTCTTACGAAACGCGGAACAGGATTTAAATGTGCGCAAGATGTTATGCGTGTGTTCGCACACGGAGCCTCGGTTTATAGTCTCATCCAAAGGACTTTTGGGGAGAGTGGAGTCTGCACTGATGTTAACTCCAGGGGAAAATGTCCCCTTGAACGGGAATCGAACTCGGGTTGTCAAATTGCGAGTGCAATGTTCTAACCACTAGGCTACCCAGTCCCCCGTGTGTGTGTGTGTTGTGTTGTGTGTGTGTGTGTGTGTGTGTGTAACTCTGTGTGTGTGTAACTGTGTGTGTGTGTGTGTGTGTGTTGTGTGTGTGTGTAAGTGTGTGTGTGTGTAAGTGTGTGTGTGTGTAACTGTGTGTGTGTGTGTGTAAGTGTGTGTGTGTGTGTGTAAGTGTGTGTGTGTGTAAGTGTGTGGTGTGTAACTGTGTGTGTGTGTAACTGTGTGTGTGTGTGTGTAAGTGTGTTGTTGTGTGTGTGTGTGTGTGTAAGTGTGTGTGTGTGTGTAGCTCAAACCCAAACATATGATTATTCGTACAGAAACTGACAGACAAATCGGCTCTGGTGGGAGGGAAGGTCAACAAAGATGACTGCACCCCCCCCCCCTCCCCCCCTCTCCCCACTGGATAAAAAAAGCAAAAGAAAAAAAAGAACAGAAAAAAGAGAGTAGCTATCTGGGGGCGTTATGGTGCCAATGCTGGCATGTGGGCTGCTTGTAAATCTCGGGTGGCTGCATCTATCAGGGCGCCCATCTTTCATGGCTTTTCCGGCTCACGACAACTGCAGGGCTGCCACGAGCTTTGGCTGCACGCTCTGCTTGCTAGGCCTAGTGCAGCACTGTTGGTGGAGTGTGGTCAAACCACACACCTCCCTCTGTGTCTGTCTGTGTCTGTCTGTCTGTGTCTGTCTCTGTCTATATCTCCCTCTCTCTCTCTGTCTCTATCTCATCTCTAAACAAAAAGAAAGTAGCGTTTCAGAGCGGCGATAGAATGGCCTGCAGAACAATTCAAAAGAAACTTCAAAAAGAAATTCGAGAATGTAAAGATCTTATAAAGAGAAAGTTGAAGAACAGTTTCAGAGGGGTCATTTGGCTAATGCGTGGAAGGGTTTAAAGATACTTTCAGGGCAAGCAAACTCAAAAATGTCAACACAGTCAATGCCACTAGAGGAACAAAAAGCTTTTGCTGATGAAACTGAATGATTTCTATTGCCGCTTTGAGCGTGAGGATCACAAACATGAGCTTCAATCTGTTCTGTCTACTGCAAAAATGTCTGTGATAATGATTCGAATGATGAAGATTTTACTGTTTATGCTACAGATGTTAAATCAATATTTAAAGCATTGCATGTGAGGAAGGCTGTGGGTGTGGATGGTATTTGTGGTCGGCTTTTAAAATCTTGGCAGAGCAGCTGTGTCATGTTTTTAGGGGATTTGTTTCTCTGTCTTTGAAGCATGCCATGTTCCAAGTCTTGGAAAAAATCAATAATTTCCTGTTCCAAAAAATAATCACCCCAAATCTTTAAAAAATAGACCGTAGCTCTACTCCAATGTAAGAAATTTTTTGAACGAATCTTCCAAACGGCTTTTTTTCTTCTCTTCAATCTAGACCCCTTTTCTTTTTGACAAAGCCAACAAAGACAAATGATCTAAAATTACCTTGTCTTTAATTTTATTCCCACTAAAAAAAACCCATCCTTTGTTCGTATATTTTCATTGATTTTTCTCCTTTTAAATACTTCAGCCCATTATTACTCTCAAATGTTTTTTAAAATTTGATGTCTGCCCTGGGGTTTTTCTCTGGATAATAACCCTTTTGCCCCCGGGACACGTTGTTCGTTTAAAAAAAACCTTTTACCACTAAAGTCAATTTCCAGGTTCCCCCCAACATGTTCGCCCCCCACCCTTTTCCCCCTTTACAAAATACTGCATGGCCCTTGATCTATACCTTTATAAATATTTGATGATTGCTCGGGAAAGATCTGTCAAATTCCCGAAATTTTTTTTAAAACAAGTTGGAGTTCTCCCCCTGTGAAAAACAAACGTTTTTGACCTTTAATTTAAAAAACTAGGAAAATTTGATTGTTTTTGCGGGGACCCCAGCCCATCCAAATTTTACTTTGATGGTTAAAGGTAAGCGTGTACCCAATAAAAATATCTGGGACTATTTTTGGTTTTTAAACTAAATTTTGTGCAAATAAGATCTTGTAAATAGAAAATGCCCCTCACCCTTTTTTTTTAAAAACCCGGAGTCTTAAAGTAAAAAAAGTTTTACAAAATTTTATTTCTTTTTTTGTTTTTTTTTCCCTTTTTTTTTGGGTTTTTGTTTAAAAATTTTAAAAAAAAAAAGTAAAAAAAGGGCCAATGGGCTTGTGCAAATGAAAAATTACTTGTATGAATGTGGGAGACGGGCTGACAGATTTTGGGGTGATACACCTTTCCCTTTTTTAATTTCCTTTTTTCCCAAAATACCCAATAAAACCCCCAAAAATTTGTTTTTTTAAAATTTTTTTTAATTAATTTAAAAAAAAAAAATTTTAAAAATTTAAGAAAAAGGGGGGGGGGGGGGGGGGGGGGGGGGGGGGGGGGGGGGGGGGGGGGGGGGGGGGGGGGGGGGGGGTGGGGGGGGGGGGGGGTTTTTTTGTTTTTGGGGGGGGGGGAAAAGGGGGTTTTTTTTTTTGGGGGGGGGGGGGGGGGGTTTTTTGGGGGGGTTTTTTTTGGGGGGGGGGGGTTTTTTTTTTTGGGGGGGGGGGGGGGGGGTGGGGGGGGTTTTTGGGGGGGGGGGGGCGGGGGGGGGGTGGGGTGGGGGGGGGGGGGGGGGGGGGGTGGGGGGGGGGGGGGGGGGGGGGGGGGGGGGGGGGGGGGGGGGGGGGGGGGGGGGGGGGGAAAAAGGGGGGGGGGGGGGGGGGGGGGGGGGGGGGGGGGTTTTTTTTTGGGGGGGGGGGGGGGGTTTTTTTGGTTTTTGGGGGGGGGGGGGGAAAAGGGTTGGGGGGGGGGGGGTTGGTAAAGGGGGGGGGGGGGGGGGGGGGGGGGGGGGGGGGGGGGGGGGGGGGGGGCGGGGGGGGGGGGGGGGGGATGAAGAGAGGTGGGAGAGGAGGGGGGGGGGGGGGGGAGGGAGAGAGAGAGAGATAAAGGCTACCTTTTTATTTAGTGTAAACTGTGTTCAGTTTCTAATAGAATAGGTATTAACTTCACTGTATTTGTCTTATCATACATGTTATACAAATGATTTTTTTTTTAATACGTGCGCGTGTTATTATTTTAGATGTTCAATATTTTTAAGAGAACATAGTATTAATTTAATTAATATTGTCTTATACGAAAAGTTATAAACAATTTGATTATATTATTAAAATGGGGAGCATGGGTACGAATGTTTACAATGCGCGAGCGTGCGTGCGCGTGCGCGAGTGACTGTGAATGTGCGGACGTACGGGTTTACTTGTGCGCACATGAGTAAAGTGATTTTTGTTGGGGGGGGTTGTGGGCTGAGATATTGCTGTTTGTGGTGATTTTATCTCATGATGGGTGCGTGCTGATGTTGGACAGTGTGTGTGTGTGTTTAAATATTATGTTTAAATGTTTAAATGTTTATTGTTTTTATGTATGGCGAGTAACCCGCGGGAATTTCTCTGTCTTTGAGATAATAAAGCTTTTGAATTTGAATTTGAATTTATCTCTGTCTCTCGTTCTGTCTCCTGTCTCTGTCTGTGTCTCTGTCTGTGTCTGTGTTCTCTCTCTTTCGAACTATTTATGGAGTATGGTCCAAAACGAAGGCTAGGCCACTGCCTGTCCACCATGTTTTAGAACAACATAACCGGACAATGTGCCCCACTCTTCATTCCTGACACCAGGACCTCACAGTGAGCAGATCCCTGATGAACAGCTGAAACACTGCTGGGATGAAGTCAACCCCACGGCTAATGCCGCACTTGGCATTGAAAAAAAGGTAAAGGTGTCCCATAACCTATAAGGTCACGGGGCAGAAAGGCGTCAGAGGCGTGACCCTGTGACACACCTGTCATGGCCTTTTCTCTTGCTTGGGTGATTTCCGGAGTAGCAGAAATTCCCCAGAGCTGGCACCCGGGAAAAAGGTTTCCCTGCAGCCTCCCCTTTTCCAGCGGATGGCAGTTGTCCTTGAGGGATGGGGGCTGCACATCTAGCACCCTAGGATCTCCTGTTGCTTGTGGGGTGTGTGGGGTGTGTTTTGTTTGTGTGTGTTTGGTGTGTGTGGGGTGGTGTGTGAAATTCAGAGCAGTACTCTATCCACTCTTTAAAATATCGGGATCTTGTGTGAGACATTGCCTGCGTTGGCTTGAGAAGGGTGTAGGTTCTCCCTTATTTTGAGCTTGTCGGGGTTTTCATTCATTAAAGTGGTAGCTTACTTTGATGTTGGGTTTTTTCTGAGGTTTTTTCCCATACCTTGGCATTGTTCTTCAATTCACATATCCTTTGCTTTCCTCATGCCCTTTATATCCTGTTGGTTGGCTTTCTGTGTAGCTGGCGTCTTCAGCCCCCTTCTTCGTTTGTTTGCTACCTGCGTTTGTCAGACAGCTTTGGAAATGTCTTATGTGACCCAGGACTTCTTTGTTGGGTCAGGTTTGCCTAGGTTGTCGATGGCTGTTTTCAGTCATGGCAGTGTTGAAGATGTTGATCAGGGTTTCTACTTTGATGTCTGGTTGTCAAGAAGAAGAGTAGGGCTAATTTTCTGTTATAGTCCTTGGAATTTTCTTCCATGTTTGGGTCCTTGAGGTTCTCAAGACTGAATTTCATCCTGACATTGCATGCCTCTTTTTTCCGAGGGGAAACTAAAACCCCCTCAAAGTTTGGGGCGCTTCTATGTCAGCTTTTTAATACATGCTCTGAGTTTTAATATGAAAAGGTTTATTTGATTTGTTTAAAATGTTATGGTTTTGGGCTTTTTATGCTACATTTTAAGGTTTTTGTGTTTTTTTTTTTTTTTTTTTTTTTTGGGGAAATTTAGCCGCCTGGGGCCCTTTCCCGGGGCTATGGTGGCCTTTTTTCTGTTCCCCTTTTTTTTTTGCTTTTCCTATTTTTATTCCAATATGTTCTTTTGATGTTTTTTCTTTGGTTATGGGCAGTTCTTTCGGTATTGTAAAATTTAAGTTTTTTCTTTGTATGTTAAGGTGCTTCAAAAAGGGGGGTTGGGGGGTTTATTTTAAAAAAACGGAATAGTCCCGAATGGGGAATTCCCCAAAGCCCTACCCCCCTCCCTGGAAAGGGGGGAAAGCATTGGCCCAAAAAAAACCCAACCCTAGCTTCAATCAAAGCAGCAGTTTTTGAAAACGAAAAACCAACAAAAAACATAAAAAGGGAAAAGGATTTAACGGAAAGGCCAACAAAAAAAACTTTTAGTTTAATTAAAAAACTTGTACAGTATCAATGAAAAAAAGAAAACCCCTATTTTGGGGTTCAAAAAAGCGTTTTAAACATAAACAACACCCAAAAAATGGCCCCAAAATTTTTATACAAAAGGGGAAAACATCCAACTACAACAAAGAAATTTTTCCAACAATTTTGGGGTACATACACAAAGGTAAAAACCCCCAACAACTCCCCCACTAAAAAAAACCTTTACTAATCCACTACATTGTAGGATTAATTTTACAAAAAAGGGGGAATTTTTCCCCTCACCCCACTGGGGCCAAACTCCAAATTCTTTTTTTTTTTTTTTTTTTTGGGGGAAAAATTTTAGCAGCCTGGGCCCCTTTCTTTGGGCCCCAGGGGGGCGTACTGGTCATGCTCCCCTTCCATTTGGGGGGGGTTTGGGTTTCCCCTTTTTTTGCCCTTCCCCTCACTTGTACTACAAAGATGTCTTTCTTTTGGGGTATGGGGGCTATGCTTCTTTCAGGTTTATTTTACCCGGGGGCTTTTAAAGGTTTTCGGGGGGTCATGTCAGTGTTAAGGGATAAACTTCAACGAGGGGGGATTGGGTTTAAGGGGGGTTTGCATTCAAAGAAAAGGGAAGAGTTAACCCCGACATTGGTACATTTCCCCTATGGTTTTTCCCGGGCACATCCCCCTAAAAATAGGCAGGGCCCACAGCATGCCAAAAATACCACACCCCTCAGCCTGGTCAGCCATCCAAACTCTGCTGAATTCCTTCCCCAATAAACTGAAGGGCCCCAAGCAAAGGAGCATTTAAAAAAAAACAGGCAGGTTTTAGAGCAGGAAAGAGCACAACAAAACAACATTTTAGTGTTCAACTTTAATATATACTCTGTGACAAGTCCCTGCAATGCTAAACAAGATCTTACCACGTATTTGTGGACTTCAAAAAAAGCGTTTGAACAGCTATATAACATCATGCCAACCCAATGAGAACCATAGAATGCCTCTATGACAAGGCAGCTAGGGCAGTCTACTACTACTACAACAACAGAAAAATGGTTCCAAACAAATTTGGAGTACATCACACAACAGTGCTAAAAACCCATCAGCAAAGCTCCACACACTAAAAATGAACTCTTTCATTCTTCTAAGTCACACACTACATTAGTTAGGAGTGGTACATTTCACACAAGAAGAGATAGATCTATCCCAAACACTCACCGCTACTCGGGGTAATTATCCCTATAACTCCAACTCCCATACCTCTACTGCCACCTTTGTAGTCAAGACGCTCAGCTAATCATCCTGGGGGACACCTACCATCATCACTACTAGGCCACCTCTCCCACCTGAGATACACTGATTTTCACACCCACCCACCACCCACATCACCCCCACCCCACCCCTCCACCTCCCATCCCATAAACCACCCTCAAAAAGAAAAAAAGACTTCTAAACTTACCACCACCATGAAGAAGGTGGCGACGGTGACAAGGCCAGTGCTTTGAGCTGACAGGGAGAGGACAGGGAGGTGTGAGATGGGGCGGCACATCAAAGGCCGCAGAGGCCATTTAAAAGCAGGTAGGTCGGCGAGGACAAGATAGGGGGCCCCAGCCCCCAGATGTCTGTGTCGCTTGGCGAGCAAACAGGCGGAAAGAGGGGTGGTCGCGAGACTGACACCCTGCCGCCATTTTTAGAAGCTGGGGCGCCACTTAGGCGCTGACAAGGGGAGGTGATTGAGACATAAAGCCAGGAGGGGAGACGATCTCAACTGAGAGCAAAGAAGGAGGTGGGTGGGGGTTTGGTTTGGTTTGGTTTGGTTTTTGTGTGTGTGGTATATAATATGAGGGGTAGGTGGGTAGGGTAGGGTAGGGTGGAGTAGGTTGGTTGAGTAGAGTCAAAAAGCAATGTTTTGGTGTAAGGATAAACATGAGAAGGAGTGGGGAGACGGGATACCTGTGTGTGTGTTGAGTGTGTGTGTGGGTGTGTTGTGTGTGTGTGTGTGTGTGTGCGTGTGTGTGTGTGATTGTGTGTGTGTGTGTGTGTTTGTGTGTATGATGGCTTGATGAAAGCAAATGCATTGCATTTTCAATGCACCATGTGGAAATTTCAAATTTGACTTTGACTTTGAAAATCACACACGCGCGCGCACACACATATGTACGCAAACACACACACACACACACACGCACGCGCGCGCGCGCGCACACACACACACATATATTATGCACGCACACACATACACATACGAAAGAGAGAGAGGGGGGGGGGGGGGCGAGAGAGAGAGGTTAAGCCAAGATAGACATAAACATAACGAACGGACATAACAACACTGGAATGTGCTGATAGCAATGAAGATGCCTTGTCATAACACATTCATATATGGTTAAATTACCGTTGCAAATAATTGTTACATATATTTGAAATAAATATTTTTTAAAATCTTCGTTGAGTATCAAAAATAAATACAGTATATAATCAATCAAGGCTATAATTTCACATTTTTAAAAACAAAAATTTTTCACAATCAAGTTGTTGGGGTTTTTTTTTCTTAAAAAAAAAACAAAAAGGGAAAAACCCAAACCAGAAAAGAATGTTAATAAACACCAAAAATGGAACAAAAAACAACCAAAAAACCCCCCAAGCAAAACAAGCAGCTCAAAAACCCCTCACAGCAACACAGGGAACTCAAACCCCCGCACAGATTATGGGAAGGGCTCCAATGCATCACGTGTTAT
>CM054157.1:39925871-39935176 GCA_028751875.1 Rapana venosa | reverse complement strand
TTATTATTATTATTATTATTATTATTATGAATGAAAAAATGCTTCCAAACTTTGGTAAACTCACTTACAAGTACACAAAATGTAAGTTTAAAAAGGAGAGAGAGAGAGACCCAGAGATAAAGAGATAGAGAGACGGAGAGAGAGATGTTCATTTCATCCAGTGTTCTCTTTGACAGTGGAGGTAGAATCTCAAACTGTCAGTATGACTAGAAAGGAGAGTGCTTTGTTTTGACTGTTACTTTTTCTGCACTTCATTCCAGAGCACTGCCCAGTGCTAATGTGTTTATCGGAATGTCCCAACAGCTACAAGGTTGATGAATATGAATGCAAAACTTGTGAATGCAAAGGTAAGTGAAGTCATCTATAACCAAGTCTCAAAGTGAACATAGTGTGTCACAGTCTTGTTGCTAATGTAAAAGGTAAAGCATTTACAGACAAACCATGACACTGAAGACAGGCACTGTTGGCCACAGGATCCAGTCATTTCCTTTCTTAACCTTTGCCTTTCACATACAGTGACACTTGTGCTCATTTTGCCAGCTAAAAGTAAGATACCCTCCACTGTTCTGAATTCCCTTGTGTTTGTATTATAAAAGGAGAATGAGCCAGGTGGCTGGATCTGTACTCTCTGTACTGTCACGTGAACTGTGGGGAATGGCTAAGCTTGCTGTGATGTACTGAGGAATGGAAAAAGCATGGTTGTAGATGATGGTAAGCTTTGGAGATGATGCACTTCAAGTGAAATGCTTGTCTGCTACTTGTCTTCAAAATTTAATATAATAAATGACAAAGGTCACTCCTGTCAGGTTTTCTTTCAAAAGCTCTGGGGTCTCCACGTAAATCTACAAGTTTTTCAGAACTTCTGCAGAGGCTTTATTGAATCTGTAATTTCCTTTTCTTTGATAATTTGCAAAAAAAAAACGAATGCTGACTGTTAAAAAAGTGCAGAACAGGTTCATACCAAGATGTGTTGAGCTCCTTCCCTGTCAAACGCAGCACAGAATTCCTACATGTAATACTCTTGGAACAAGAAGCAGCCTCACCCCCAGTTTAATTCCCTCACTGAACAAAGACGTCACCATGACAACAACAGTCCGGACATACCATAAGTCACAACGAGCCACCCAGTGTTTGAAGACAGAGGGTTCATAGCCTAAGGGCCAGAACTCATGATGACAGTCTGATGCCATGGCACCAGCTGTCCTTCTCACTGGAGCATCCACAGGTACACAACTCTGCACAGCAACCTCAGTCATTGCTGCTGTGAGGTTATGTCCCTTCCCATGTCCAGTCCTGCCTCTCTCTCTCTCTCTCTCTCTCTCTCTCTCTCTCTCTCCTCTCTCTCTCTCTCTCTCTCTCTCTCTCTCTCTCTCTCTTTTTCCTTCTCATTTGTTTCTTTGTTGTTGTTTTTTTTTGTTTTTTGTTTGTCTGTTTGAGAGGGTGCTTTTGTCTGTATGTTTTTGTTGTTGTTGTTGTTTTTTTTTTTTTTTTTTTTGGGGGGGGGGGGGCGTTTCTGGGGTTTATTTTGTCGTTTGCTCGTCCGGGGTTGTTTGTTTGTTTGTTTGTCTGTTTGTTTGTTTGTTTTTTTTTCTTTTTCTCTCTTTTTCTTTAAAAAAAAGTTTTTTTCCCTTTGCTTTTACTGTTTGAAAATATGAGTATGAGTGCATTTTCAATGTGACCCCCGGGCGGGGATGGATGTAAAAAGCACATGGGTACTTATTCATTATCCTAAAAAAAAAGAATTTGTTTTATTACTTACAATTTTGTGGATGTTTTTTTAGACTTTATTGGCTTTTTTCCCCTTTTTTATGTAAAGTGTATGGGTATTGCATTATTTTATTATCATGCCCATTCAATTTGTATGAGTATAATTAAAAAAGTGTTTGTGTTGATGTGTGCTATGTGAGTATTACATATTTAGTTTTATCCTGAACCCCCCCCCCCCACACACACCCCACACACTCACACACACACACACACAACATACATACACACACTCACTCACTACTCACTCACCCCACTCATTTTTTTCCTTAATGATGTTAGGTTTAGATTTTTCTTTGTTTTGTTTTCTTGTTTTTATTGTGTGGATGTATTGGGTATTAAATTTATTTCATTATCATGACATTAATTTGAAACGAATATAATCTAAAATGAGTGTTGATGGGATCGCATACTGTTTTGGGAATTATATATTGGATATTATCTCTAAAAATACACACACCACACTCTCTTGTCTCTCTCTCCCCTTTTATCGTCTCGCTTATAGTTATAGTGTATCCTGATGAAGGATTCATATTTTATTTTTTTCAATATTTATTGGACTTACCTCTGTATTTAAAGTTTTAATGTGTCCCTATTCAATATCTTATAGTTATGTGTAAAAAGTAGGTGTACCATTTGACTTTTGTGTAGATGTTTATCTTATGACTTATTAAGTTTGGTTGTGTTATTTTCTTGGCTTGTTGTTGTTTTTGGGTTGTTGTTGTTTGTCTGTTTTTTTCTCTTTTTTATCTTCTTCTGTTGGTTTGGTTTTTCTTTCTCTTTTTTTTGGTTTGTTTGTTTTGGTTAGGGTTTTTTTTGGGGGGTGGGGGTGGGGGGTGGGTATTTTAGGGTTTTCTTTTATTTGCTTGCTTTGGGGGGGGGGGGGTTTGTTGGGGGGGACCCTGTTTTGAAAAGGGTTTTTTCCCCCTTGTTTTATTGTGAGACTTTATAAGTATTGGGTTATTTTATTAAGATGTATCCCTAAGGGCGGGGACTGGATGTAAATAAGACATATGTGCTTATTCATTATCTCGAAATAAAAGAATTTGTCATTGTCATTGTCTCTCTCTCTCTTTACCCTCCCCCTCTTTTCTTCACTCAATGTAAATTTCAATCACGTTCAGTGTTCTTCTCTCATTAATCCATTCATTCATTCATTCATTCATTCTCAGGTAATTTCTTTTTTTGTTTTTGTTTCGTGAGATTTTGAAACTAATTTGTTGTTTGAAGAAGTTCTTGGAAACATGGCAATATGCGCACCTGTGTGCATTTGCACGTGTTTATGCTTTGAGTCTGTGTGTGTGTATGTAGTGCGTGCGTGCGTGTGTGTATGGGCATGTGTGCATGTGTGTGTTTGCATGTGTGAGTGTGCATGTGTGTGTGCATGTGTGCATGTGTGTGTGTCCATGTATGTGACTGCTGTGGCCATTACCTTTCTTCAAACAGCGGCTGTACAGTCTCATGGTTAGTGCGCTGCTGCACTAGTGATCTGACGGCCCAGCATCAGCCACCAGGGAGGCAGTGCCCCTTTTAGAAACTTTTCCCCTGGAGCTGTTAACATCAGCACTGACTCCACTCCCCAAAGACCTTCGGATGAGACTATAAACCGAGACCTCGTGTTCAGACGTACCCACAACACCTTGCACACGTTAAAACCCCATTCCACCTTTCAGAAGAGTAGGCCATTCGTGTCAGTGGGAACAGATGACAACATTTTAAACACTACAAGCACAATGTGCATTTTTACACACCACCCCCGAAGTCGGAATTCGGCCTACCTTAATTATGGGTGAAAAACGGTTGCGTCTGTTAAATCTTCATTAACGAATCTCGGAACTGCATCAGAGAAGGAAAGAAAAAACACACACACACACAGACACACACAGACACACACAGACACACACATTCACACACCCCACACCACACACACACACACACACCACACACAAGTCCTTCGGATGATATTTATAAACCGAGGCCCGTGTGCGAACGCATGCAGAATATCTTGCGTACACTTTAAAAATCCTGTCCGCTTTTCGAAAGAGTAGGCCATTGTGACCCGGTGGGAACAGATGACAAAATTTACAAAACCGCATTACACACGGGGATGGTTGTAAAAAAGCACTGAGTGCTTATTCCATTATCCTTGATATAAAAAATAAATAAATAAATAAATAAATAAACACACAAAAATACATACATACATACACACCACACACACAACACAACACAAAACACACACACACATACAACCCCCACATACCAATACACACACACATACATAATACACACACATACACACTACACAAAACCATACATACATCCCACACACACATACATACACACACGCACCTCCCCCCCCCCCCACACAACACCACATGGAAAACAAAACCCCTAAAGATTTAAGAATAGCACAAGGATCAGGCCCCAAAACAAAATCACAAATCGTTATTAATTACACCACACACATACACACACACACACACACACACAACAAAACACACCACACAACACACACACACACACACACACACACACACAACTTTAATATGATGTAAACAAAAGTGAATGATTCAAACTCTACCCCCTCCACACCCCTTCTACCTTCCTCCCTCTCTGATGATGATGATGATGTTAGAATTACCCGGAGTAAGGCGGAACAGAGACGAGTGCCCCAGCAGGTATGTGCCATCCTTCATCAGCTGCCACCCAGATTTGAACCTGCAACCCACGACTGGAGAATGGAAGCATTGGAGACCCCTTCTTTTATTGGCTGGTTATTATATTGTAGGCCGCGCCACGTAACACACACACACACACATACACACACACCCACACACCACACACACACACACACTCCCAAACACACAATACACACACACACACACACACACACACACACACACACACACACACACACACACATGTAGATCAATGGTCAAGAGATAATGCACCGTTCAGAAAAGCACCAAGTCTTGTGTTCCATCCTCCCCAGCCCACTACATCTTCAGTCTGTGTGCTGGTATAGTGTTTGGGATGAGACGATAAACAGAGGTCACGTGTGCAGCAACCATTTCCTGCAAGTAAAACATCCACGGCATCAAGAGCTGTCCTTGGCAAAGTTGTGAAGAAAAAGTCAGTCACTGTTAAAGCAAGTGAAACCTACACGGGTACAGAGAAGACAACAGAGAATGGGTGACTGAAAGTGGTATAGGATACAACACACACACACACACACACACTCTCTCTCTCTCTCTCTCTCTCTCTCTCTCTCTCTCTCTCTCTCTCTCTCTCTCTCTCTCTCTCTCTCTCTCCCCTTTTCTCTCTCTCCTCTCTCTCTCTCTCTTCTTCTTTCTTCTTCTTCTTCTTTTTTCTTCTTCTTCTTCTTCTTCTCCTTCTCTCTCTGTCTATCTATCTATCTATTTATATATCTGTCTCTTTCTTACTGAAGTCCTTCATTACAGACAACAGATCGAGGCCCCGTGTGTACACTCAGGTAGAATATCTTGCGCTCACGTTTAATCTATCCCACCTTTCAGAAAAGTAGGCCATGTGGGCAGGTGGGAACTGATGACAAATTATATACGAAATCGTATGCACACGGGGACTAAATGTAAAAGTACATAGTACGCATGCTCTCGAAATAAAAGAAAGAAAATAAAGGAATAACAAATGAATACACACTTTCGCGCCGGCGCACACACACACACACACACACGCGCGCGCGCGCGCGCGCGCGCGATGTTTTGGGGGTTATTTGTTGTTGTTGTTGTTGTTGCTGGGTGGGTTTTTTGTGGGTTTTATTCAGAATTCTTGTTTATGCTTTTTTCATAATAGTTGTTTATTGCGATTGATTAGTTATATGCATACCCCTACCCCCTACACACACACACGCACATGCGCGCGCGCACACACACACGCACGCACGCACACACGCACGCACGCACGCACGCACACATACACACACTTTCCCGTCTGATATCACTATTTAGTGGAGAACAAACTACTACTACACCCCACACACACAACACAAACACACACACCACACACAAACACACACACACACACACACAAAAAAAACACACACACACACGCACGCAACGACGGAGAGACAGTCAGACAGACAGACACAATGATAATGACAATGACAATGACAATTTTTTTTATTTCGGGGATGATGAATATGCACTCATGTGCTTTTTTTCATCCAGTCCCCGCCCGTAGGGATACATCTCAATAATAAACCCAATACTCATACACTCACACAGTAAAAACAAAGGAAAAACCTTTTTTTTAAACAACAAACAAACAAACCAAGAAAAACCACCAAAAACAAAAAAAAACCAAAAGTCAAACAAACCCCCCCCAAAAGCAAAAACAAAGCCCAAAAAATAAATAAAAATGCCAAACTTATAAAGTCATAAAAATGAATATCTACACATTGTAAAATGTTACACTTAGTTGTTACACGCAACAATAAGACATTGAAATAAGACATTCACTAGAACTCGAGTACAGTCAACAAGCCCAATAAAATATTGAAAATATAAAAGAAAATATATGAGAAAAAGAAGAGAAGAAGAAGAAGAAGAAGAAGAAGGAAGAAGAAAAAGAAGAAGGGAAAAAGAAGAGAAAAAGAAGAAGAAAAAGAAGAAGAAGAAGAAGAAGAACAACAAAACAAGAACAAGAACAAAAAAAGAAGAAGAAGAAAAGAAGAAGAAGAAAAACAACACACAACAAACAACAACAACAAGAAACGAAGAAACATTCTGATCTAAAACCCTTGAACAGCTGCTAGAAGAGAAAGACCTAAGAGGTGAATTCAATGTATGTGGGGAGTGAAGTTTATCCCCCCCTCCCTGCCCCTCCTCCTTTCCCCCCCCCCCCCCCCCCCCCCCCCCCCCTCCCCCCCCCCCCCCCCCCCCCCCCCCCCCCCCCCCCCCCCCCCCCCCTCTCTCTCTCTTTTTTTAATACAAACTGGTCTGGCAAGTTTTACACTCTGTGTGTGTGTGTGTGTGTGTGTGTGTGTGTGTGTGTGTTGTGTGTGTGTGTGTGTGTGTTGGGGTGTGTGTGTGTGTGTGTGTGTGTGTGTGTGTGTGTGTGTGTGCGCGCGCGCGCCCGCGCGGTGTACAGTTTACAGTATGTGTGTGTTTGTGTTGTGCGTGTGAGTGTGTGTGTTTGTGTTGTGCGTGTGCGTGCGTGTGTGTGTGTTGTGTGTGTGCATGTGTGGTGTGTGTGTGTGTGTGTGTTGTGCGTGCGTGCGTGCATGTGTGCGTGTGTGTGTGTGTGTTGTGATGTGTGTGTGTGTGTGTATGTGTGTGTTGTTTCGTGCGTGTGTGTGTGTATGTGTGTGTGTGTATGTGTGTGTGGTGTGTGTGTGTGTGTGTGTGTGTGTGTGTGTGTGTGTGTGTGTGTGTGTGTGTGTGTGTGTGTGTTGGTGTGCGTGCCCGTCTATTTTAAGGTCTTTCCCCTCCCTACTATTTTTTCCACTTTTTGACCCCATGTCTTATCCATACCTAACACCCCCTCCCCCACCCCCACCCCCTCCCCTCCCAATTCTCTGTTCTATTTCAACTGCAGAGGAAGAAAAAGTGCTTTGCTACCTAAGTGTTTGCAGGAAGAAAGAGAACATTCCAGTAGAGGAAAAACATACAGTACAGGGTTGACATGCTGCAGTAGAAAGAGAACATTCCAGTAGAGGAAAAACATACAGTACAGGGTTGACATGTTGCAGTGAGGGTGACTGGTGTGCATCATTCCAGTAGAGGAAAAACATACAGTACAGGGTTGACATGTTGCAGTGAGGATGACTGGTGTGCATCATTCCAGTAGAGGAAAAACATACAGTACAGGGTTGACATGTTGCAGTGAGGGTGACTGGTGTGCATCATTCCAGTAGAGGAAAAACATACAGTACAGGGTTGACATGTTGCAGTGAGGGTGACTGGTGTGCATCATTCCAGTAGAGGAAAAACATACAGTACAGGGTTGACATGTTGCAGTGAGGGTGACTGGTGTGCATATGGAGAAAAATAATTGAAACTTTGTGTTGTGATATTTAAACGTGACTGATCAAATTAGAAAATGTTGACTGGTTTCTGTCTGTATCTTCTTCTTTCGTTTTTTTTGTCCCTCCTTCCTTCCTTCCTTCCTTCCCTTATTCCTTCCTTCCTTCCCTTATTCCTTCCTGTCTTCCCTTATTCCTTCCTTCCCTTATTCCTTCCTTCCTTCCCTTATTCCTTCCTTCCTTCCCCTAATTTCCCTTCTTCCTTCCCTTATTCCTTCCTTCTTTCCCTATTCCTTCCTTCCCTTATTCCTTCTTCCTTCCCTTATTCTTTTTCCTGTCTTCCTTTTATTCCTTCTTCCTTATTCCTTCCTTCCTTCCCTTATTCCTTCCTTCTTTTCCCCCATTCTTCCTTCCCTTTTCTTCCTTCCTTCCTTCCTTTCTTCCTCATTCCTTCCTCCTCTTTCCTTATTCCTTCTTCTTCCTCATTCCTTCCTTCCTTCCTTATTCCTTCCTTCCCTCTTCCTTCCTTCCTTCCTTATTCCTTCCCTTCCCCTTTTTCCTTCCTTCCCTATTCTTCTTTCTTACTTCCTTCTTCCTCATTCCTTCCCTTTCCCTCATCCTCCTTCCCTCCCTTATGCTTCCTTCCCTTCTTCCTTCCTTCTTCTTATTTCCTTCCTTTTTATTATTTTTAGAGGGATCTTTCCTTTTTTTGAACCTGTTTCTTTTTTTCATTTCTCTGTTTTTCTCTAAGTTGGTCTCTTTTTGTTTTTTCTTTTTAAGTGTTCTTTCTGTCTTTCTTTCGTTCTCCTTTTCTGAAACTAAAATAGAGAGAGATGATGGAAACATACCCCCACCCCTCCTCACGCCTAGGTTACTGTCTGCGGTGAAAACAGATCGCCATAACGCAGCGCCACTTTGTGATATTCTCTCTCACACAAACACCACACTCACACTCACCACAACACACACATACATCACACACTCACACTCACTCTCATACAACACTCACACACACACTCATACACTCACACTTCAACACACCCCCTCACACACACCATACATACACCCATTCACACACTACCAATCACACATACACACACTCATAACACTCATACACACAAACACACACAACATACACACACACTCATACACACACACATACTCACACTCACAAAACACGCACACACACACACACAATAATCACCTCACACACACACACACACACACAAACATTTTAAATTCTAAACAGTCTGCGGATCAATAAGCTGCCAGTCAAGCAGAGAACTCCGCTCTATGACTCATTTGTAGATGTGATAATAATTTATTCCAGAGAAATACTAGAGTACCCTGTCAGTCGTCTCTTTGTTTTTGGATGCTGCTTCAAATTCCTACAACTGAAATCATATCCCCACATTTTACACTTTGTAAACCCAACCCACCTCCGCCCTATATAGATGGCCACTGTTAACTGCCACTGTCACAGATTCTGCATGGTGACACGAGTGGCCTCCAGTGGACACAAAGCCTGTCCTGC
>CM054157.1:39905871-39920871 GCA_028751875.1 Rapana venosa | reverse complement strand
TACACCTGTTAGTCATTACACTAGTCACTACACCTGTTAGTCATTACACTAGTCACTACACCTGTTAGTCACTACACTAGTCACTACACCTGTTAGTCATTACACATGTTAGTCACTACACCTGTTAGTCACTACACCTGTTAGTCACTACACCTGTTAGTCACTACACTAGTCACTACACCTGTTAGTCACTACACTAGTCACTACACCTGTTAGTCATTACACTAGTCACTACACCTGTTAGTCATTACACTAGTCACTACACCTGTTTGTCACCACACTAGTCACTACACCAGTTAGTCACTACACTAGTCACTACACCTGTTAGTCACTACACCTGTTAGTCATTACACATGTTAGTCACTACACCTGCTAGTCACTACACCTGTTAGTCATTACACCTGTTAGTCACTAGACCTGTTAGTGACCACACTAGTCACTACACTTGTTAGTCCCTTCACCTGTTAGTCACCACATTAGTCACTACACCTGTTAGTCATTACACCTGTCAGTCACTGCACCTGTTAGTCATTACACCTGTTAGTCACCACACGTGTCATTACACCTGTCAGTCACTGCACCTGTTAGTCATTACACCTGTTTGTACCGTTTTCCAGGAGAGGGCTGTTCCTACAGATTTGCCCGGAACAGCTGTCTGGTTAGGGAGGGGGATAGCCACTGGGGGATAGCAGAAGACATGTGGCAGGATGGTTTAGTCGTTCATCTGCCTGGCAGGTAAAAAGTGAAATTCCGGGCTTCATTCCCAGCCTTCCCCTTCCTTTCTGTCCAGTGTGGCGGGAACATTGACCTGAATGGCCAGGTTTCTGGAGGAGACTCTAACCGGTCGGATGCGTGTGCCCTTACGGACTTGTACACGTCATGAGAAGAATCCACGACAGTGGAAAGTCATCAAGAGCAATGAGGTGCCTTCCTTCTGACCTTGGCAGGTGGGCAGATTCAAGTCCCAACCGTGCCCATGAAGGAGAATTGCGGCTACCTTAATGGTGGGGGGAGGGGGGGGAGGGACAACGATTGCATGCGCAAACATCTCACCTCTGGCAAACCTCGGAGCTCTTGCCAAGGAACGTAAGACATGCATAGAAGCGAAGCATGGACACACAAAGCTGCAGACGACAGCCGAATCAAAAGTGCAGAGATGCGGTTTGATAGAAGATTTCTAAGAATAAGCTGGACCAAAAGCATTGTGGAGGAAGTGAACAGCCACCCTGAACACCTAGGTCTGGCTAGGTCAAGGAGGAGGACACATTAGGGACACAACATCTGACCTCAACGTATGGACAGGTCAGCCAGTGCCTTGCCTACGCCAATAGCAAATTGTAAAATGCTCCCCCCCAAAAAGTATGTCAGTGATGGTGACAGAAAGATAGACAGAGTAAGCATCTTTAAGATCCTGTAGTGGGTTTTGTTGTCGTTGTTTAGGAAGGGGAGTTTGTTTGTTTGTTTGTTTTGTTGGGGTTATTAGGGGGATGTGGGGAGGGGGAGGTGTGTGTGTGTGGGGGGGTGTATTTTCGATCCTCACCTGGCGCTCTGAGGCTCACCAGTGGTGAGAGTTGGCTGATGCCACCATTTGGCCGCCATTAAGGTAGCCGCATTTTGACTTCCGGGATGCTGTCTAAAGATGACACTGGTGTGCATGCAGTTTTAACAAATTATCTCATCTCTTCTTACCAGCATGCGAAAAGGCGTAAGGGGCTTTAGCGTGGACACAAACTGTTCTGCATTTATCGCACGCAAGGTCTCAGTTGATGGTCTCGGCCAAGGAACTTTCGGGGGCGAGGATTCAGCCTCGAGTGAATGTGCAGTGTGCGTGCTTCAGCCTGCAGGGACTGTCAGTTCTGTTAGTCCTGGCAGCCTCCTGAGGAAAGGAAGAACTGACAGAGAAATGCAAAACAGATCACCTGACTTGCAAACCTGACAGTGCAACACGCCTCTTGCTGTGTTTAGGCATAAAAAGGTAAAGGTGTCCCCCAATAACCTGTGTGGTCGTAGGGCAGCGAGGCATCAGAGACCTCACTTCTCAAGGGGCCAGCACATTGAGGGCGGCGCCCATCTCCTCTCCGTTGCTGCTTTACCTTCCCTGACCCTAAAGAGGACAGGTATCCATATACAGCTGGGTGAACTGGGGGATTGAACTGAAGCCAAGGCGCACAAACGGTCACCCATCCAAGTGGTAACCACGCTCGACGCTGCTTAACTTGGCTGGGGGAAAGCGAGTGCTCCGACCACTTAGCTATCCCGTGCCCTGTTGAGGCATGTTGCAGGAGAACAGTGCGCATTAAAGATCCCGTCCTTCATGCCAGTGTTCATTGTGGTGCTCCCGAGGCTTGACCACCACACGGAGTGATGTGCTGGTCAACAGTTTGCTTCCTGCAGTTCTCTGCAGACAGAGTGTAGCATGTAATGCGTCCAGTGATCTCTCTGCAACAAACAGCACAACAAACTTACCTTTTGTTTAACCTTACTTTATATCAAACCATTGTAAAATCATGTTTACTCTCTCTCTTTTCCTCTGTCTCTGGCTCTCTGTCTCTGTCTCCTCTCTGCTTTTCTATGTCTCTGTCTCTCTCTGTCTCAGTCTCTCTGTGTCTCTGTAAAAGAATTTGTCATTGTCATTGTCTGTCTTTGTTTCTCTCTCTCTCTCTCTCTCTCTCTCTCTCTCTCTCCTCTCTCTCTCTCTCTCTCTCTCTCTCTCTCTCTCTCTCTCTCTCTCTCTCTCTCTCTCTCTCTCTCTCTCTCTCTCTCTCTCTCTCTCTCTCTGCCTGCCTGTCTGTCTTTCTGTCTGTCTGTCTGCCTGTCTGTCTTTCTCTGTCTGTCTGTCTGTCTCTTTCTCTCTCTTTTTCTCCTCTCCCTCTCTCTCTCTCTCTCTCTCTCTCTCTCTCTCTCTCTCTCTAAGTAACCTACATAAGATACTGCTTTCTTTTCATTAAATGTAATGTATTCTTGGATCGCAATTGTTAATGCAAATGACAGCACACTGCACCGACCAGTTTTTTCCCTGTATAATATTCAGCACAGAAAGAAAGACAGCCAGTTCGTCGGGACTTCACCGAGTGTCGCCGTGAAGAGAATAGCATTAGGAAGGCCCCAAAATACACATAACAAACCTACACTGGTGATGGTGTGCTGGTTTGAAGGGCCCGGTACACGAATGAATATAGCGTGCTTGTACTTGCAAATAGCTGGAAATACCTGAAATGTTGAGCAAAGTGAGAAAAAGATTGTCACTGGAAAAAAATCACTTATCGATAGAGACAGGAAACAAACTGATGACAAAAATTCCATAATTTATCAAACTACAGATTTCAACATGAAGGTGGTAAGGGAATTCACATGTCTGCAAATAAATTCTTCTTCTTTTGTCTTGTCTTTTCTTCCCGTCAGCTTTGTTTCTCTGTAGTCTCTCTGTCTTTAGTCTGACTTCTCCCTGCTTTTCTTCAACAGTGACAAAAAGCAACAAAAACGATAACAGCTACAGTAATGAAATGGACAAGAAAACGATGCTATCATGGCTGCTGCTGCTGCTGCTGCTATTACTGCTGCTGCTGCTGCTATCACTGCTGCTGCTGCTATCACTGCTGCTGCTGCTATCACTACTACTACTACTACTACTACTACTACTACTACTACTACTACTACTACTACTACTACTACTACTACTGCTGCTGCTGCTGCTGCTGCTGCTGCTGCTGCTGCTGCTGCTACTGCTGCTGCTGCTACTACTACTTCTTCTACTACTGCTGCTGCTGCTGCTGCTGCTGCTGCTGCTACTACTACTACTGCTGCTGATGCTGCTGCTGCTGCTGCTTCTTCTTCTAGTACTACTACTGCTGCTGCTAGTGCTGCTGCTGCTGCTGCTACTTCTACTACTTTTACTACTACTAGTACTACTACTACTTTTACTACTACTAGTACTACTACTTCTACTACTACTACTACTAGTACTACTACTACTTTTACTACTACTACTACTACTACTACTACTACTACTACTACTGGTGCTGCTGCTGCTGCTACTGCTATTATCTCCATATCTTTTGCTGCTGATAAGTATTACAAATGCTTAGCTACAACCTTTTCCCAGCCATAACAAAGTTTAGTAATACAGACTGATGTTCATGGGAGCGTGTGTGTAAATTGCTGTGTTGAGCATTTGCAGACAGCTTGCAAAGACTGCTGTTCTTGTTGGTCAGCACAGAGGGACAAGCCAGGACAGGGGGAGGGGGGGTGTTGGCCAGGTAACGGTGTGGCTGTGTCTTGTCAGAGGCTAGAGGGGTCATCTGCCACTGACCACGCTTGTTTCTGCCCTGACCCTTTCATACCATGACAGGCTGACCGCTTTGTGCAGGTAGCAGTGAACACACACACACTCACACACACACTCACACACACACACACACACACTCACACACACACACTCACACACACACACTCACACACAACACACACACACACTCACTCACACACACTCACACTCACACACACACACTCACACACACACACACACACACACACACACACTCACACACACACACACACACACACACACACACACTCACACACACACACACACACTCACACACACTCACACACACACTCACACACACTCACTCACACACTCACACACACACTCACACACACACACACACACACACACACACACACACTCAGGCCTTAAGTTCTTGTTGTCTGCGCCACACTTAAAGGATAACTCAGCCGGCAGAGCAGAACCGAAGAACCTTATTCAGCTAATGGAGATTGAAAGCCTCTGAAACTTGCTGAACAGGTCACAGACAGTGGGGTGGATACAGAGGAGAATGATGTGGAGGGGGAGGGGGGGCGGTGATGTGGTTATGTATTCAGACAGGCGAGGAGGAGAAGGAAGGGTGTGGTGTGAAGGAAAAGGAGGAGGTGTTCTGAGGAAGAGGAGGAGGGTAGAAGGTGATGCCAACCTGGTGGAATAATTATAAGAGAGACAAGGGTCACTGGCTGGAAGGGGAGACTATTCACTTCAGCACACTGGTTTGTATCCTCTTTACAAGAAGGATGAAGAGGGTTAACGCTATCAGGACAGGTGCTGTAGACCACAGGTGTTTTCCTCACCTCTGACACAGGACAGGTGTTGTAGACCACAGGTGTTTTCCTCACCTCTGACACAGGACAGGTGCTGTAGACCACAGGTGTTTTCCTCACCTCTGACACAGGACAGGTGCTGTAGACCACCGGTGTTTTCCTCACATCTGACACAGGACAGGTGCTGTAGACCACAGGTGTTTTCCTCACATCTGACACAGGACAGGTGCTGTAGACCACAGGTGTTTTCCTCACATCTGACACAGGACAGGGCTGAAAGACTGCACACTGTTGGACCTGCTAGACTATACGGTCACGATGTCCCTCTCTTTTCTTTCTTGTTAAATAACCATAGTAAAAAAAAATTCAAAAAGATAAATCTGTTTAAAACTACATAAAGAATAAAACTTTCTTCCTGCTTTTTCACATTTTTATCAGGGTTTTTCAAGGGTGCCATAACAGGCGAAACATGTCACATCATTCCACAGCATTCGAGATGAGTTTTCCTCTGTAGTGAACATCAGTGCCGACTCCACTCCCCCGAAAGTCCGACTGAGACTCTAAACCGAGGTCCATATTGCGCACCCAGAATATCCTGTGTACACGTTAAAACATGTTCGCCTTCCAGAAGTGTAAGCTATTTTATGCTAGTGGGAACAGATGACAAACATTACAAAACCGCATGAGCACAGGGAATGTATGTTAATAAAGCATTTGAGTGTTTATTCGATTATCTTGGAAATAAAAGAATGACAGAGGTTTAAAAAAAAAACTAAAAAATAAACAGTGGGTCTACTAATGAACACACAAGGTATACTTTGAACCAACAGCATCACTGCTGATCCAGCCTGCTGATATCTGCACAACCCACTGACTGTCCTCATGCATGATGCAATGTTGAAAGTGCCCTTACGGTAAAGAAGATTATGGCCATGTGGTGCAATGTAATGTAAACTGTAATGTAATGTAAGTCGTAATTTGTTGTGATGTAAATAGTGTGAAACATAATCATAGTTCCTGGTCTGCTTCTGCTTCACAAATATTACTGATCGAAATCTAAGTGTAATTCAAAGAAGTAATAACAAGTCCAATGTCATGTAGTTTACCTCCCCTGGTTCAACAATAACCCACACACAGAAGTCAGTCCTCGTCTTTATGTCGGACTGCTACCTTGACAGTGACTGAGGGCGCATAATTATTTCAGACACTGCCAGATGTCTGTTCAGTGGATTTTCCCCTGCAGCTAGCATTGATCCTGACCTAATCCATTGAATTTGCTACGTACGAGACTATAACCCGAGGTCTCATGTACAAACAAAGGCGGAATAATTATTGTAATATATGTTGCAAACCCATCCATTGTTCGTGAAGGTGTAGGCCAGTGATTACTGCTGGAGCAGATGACCAGAACATACATACCCAGCATGCGTCCTCTCACCTGCAGAAAGATGGGCTCTGCAGCATTGAAGGTTGTCAAAGACCGCTGCCAGGACAGTTGTGTGGAGTGTGTGCCAGAGACTTCTGAAGGAGCTGCAGAAGTCAAGTGCAGCAGGAAACATCCCATGAACGTTGTTCCTGTCCAGCACCAGCCACGCCACTCTTCCACCCCGCAACATTCTCTCCACCTCCCCAGTAGTCAGAGCAACCCCAAAGTTCACCTCTCCTCTCCCACTATCGCTGTCACCCACCCCCTCACTCCCACCGCTTTAATCTTCACCATCCACTAACTCCCCCCAGAGCCCTTTTGATGTTCATTGCTGTGGTGTTATATGTTGTACCTGTGGTGTTATGTGTTGTACCTGTGGTGTTATAATTATATTGTACCTGTGTTGCTATATACTGTACCTGTGTTGTTATATGTTGTACCTGTGTTGTTATATGTTGTACCTGAGTTGCTTTATGTTGTACCTGTGTTGTTATATGTTGTACCTATTGTTATTTGTTGTACCATCCAGTAAACCCCCATCGCCCTTTTTTGATGACTATTGCTGTGTTGCTCCAAACTTGTCCCACCTCTCATTCTTTCATGTCTGGACTATTTATGTGGTGTGGTGTAGTGGGGTGTGGTGTGTGTGGGGTGGGGTGTGGTGGGGTGGGGTGTGGTGTTGTGTGCTGTGGTGTGGTGTGGTGTGGTGGGGTGGGGTGGGGTGTGTGGGTGTGGTGGGGTGGGGGGGGTGGGTGGGGTGTGGTGGGTGTGGGTGTGTGTGGTGTGGTGGGGTGTTGTGGGGGTGTGGTGTGGTGTAGTGGGGTGTGGTGGGTGTGGTGTGGGTGGTGGGGTGTGGTTTGTGGTGGGGTGTGTGGTGTGGTGTGGCGTGGTGTGGGTGGTGTGGTGTGGTGTGGTGTGGTGTGGTGTGTGGTGGGTGTAGTGGGTGTGGTGTTGTGGTGTGGTGGGGTGTTAGTGGTGGTGTGGTTGTGGTGAGGTGTGGTGTGGTGTGTGTGGTGTGGTGGGGTGTAGTGTGGGTGGCGTGGTGAGGTGTGGTGTGGTGTGGTGTGGTGTGGTGTGGTGTGGTGGGGTGTAGTGTGTGTGGGTGTGGTGAGGTGTGGGTGTGGTGTGGTGGTGTGGTGGTGGTGGGGTGTGGTGGGGTGTAGTGTGGTGGGGTGTGTGTGGTGTGGTGTGGTGGTGGGTGTGGTGGAGGTGTGGTGGGGTGGGTGTGGTGTGGTGGTGGTGTGGTGTGGTGTGGTGGGGTGTTGTGGGGTGTAGGTGTGGGTTTGGTGTTGTTGGGGTGGGGTGTGGTGTGGTGGTGGGTGTGGTGTGGTGGGGTGGTGGTGGTGGTGGGGTGTGTGTGGGGTGGGTGTAGTGTTGTGGGGTTGGTGTGGTGGGGTTGGTGTGTGGTGTGGTGTGGTGGGGTGGGTGTGGTGTGGTGTGGTGTGGTGTGGTGTAGTGTGGGGTGGGGTGTGGTGGTGTGGGTGGTGTGGTGGGGTGTGGTTTGGTGTGGTTGTGGTGGGGTGGTGGTGTGTGGTGTGTGGTGTGGTGGGGTGGGGTGTGGTGGTTGGTGTGGTGTGGTGTGGTGGGGTGTGGTGTGGTGTGTGGTGTGGTGTGGGTGTGGTGTGGTGTGGTGTGGTGGGGTGGGGTTGTGGTGTGGTGTGGTGTGGTGTGGTGTGGGTGTGGTGTGGTGGGGTGTGGTGTGGTGTGGTGTGGTGGGGTGTGTGGGTGTGGTTGTGTGGTGTGGTGGGTTGGTGTGGTGGTGGTTGGGTGGTGGTGTGTGTGGGTTGTGGTGTCAGGGCTGCACTTCTTGTTCCCCTTTCCTTCTGTGGACTTCTTGCTTCTCTCTTGATGGTAGGTCATGGCCACTTGGTGGATGTACTAAGCTTAAAGGAGCAAAGATATCGACCTCTGCCTCTGTGTGTGTGTTTATTTTTATCTTTTTATTTTATTCTTTTATTTCGAGGATAATGGAATAAACATTCATGTGCTTTTTTTTTATCCAGTCCCTGTGTGTATGCAGTTTTGTAAATGTTGTCATCCGTTTCCATCTGCACACAATGGCCTATTCTTCCGAAAAGCGGAACGTGGTATAATGTGTGCCCAAGATGTTCAGCGTGCGTTCACACGGGACCTCGGTTTATAGTCTCATCCGAAGGATTTTTGGGGGGAACTGATTTTAACTCCAGAGGAAAAATCCTCTTGAACGAGATTCGAACCTGGATCAGCAGATCACCAGCGCATCAATGTAACCACCAGGCTCTCCCGTCCCCTCTGTGTGTGTGTGTGTGTGTGTGTGTGTGTGTGTGTGTGTGTGTGTGTGTGTGTGTGTGTGTGTGTGTGTGTGTGTGTGTGTGTGTGTGTGTGTGTGTGTGTGTGCGTGTGTGTGTGTGTGTGTGTGCGTGTGTGTTGTGTTGTGTTGTGTGTGTGTGTGTTTTATTTCAAGAACGAGAGCAGGCAACAGAAGACCCGCACCTTCTTTCCATTATACCTATTCAGTCACATCGGTCAGTTCTGCTCCACGACTAACAGAGACATGGAGCAAATTGCCTGCTACA
The DNA here is from genome assembly GCA_028751875.1 of Rapana venosa. Lineage (NCBI taxonomy): Eukaryota > Metazoa > Mollusca > Gastropoda > Neogastropoda > Muricidae > Rapana > Rapana venosa. Next base: position 39,911,799 of record CM054157.1, on the reverse strand, counting down.
TTAATTTTATCAACGCTTTTCTCCTTAGTACCCCACCCAACCCCAGCCCACTTCATTGCGCCCTGCAGTTGACCAGTGTCAGCTGTGTGTCATCAGGCAAGTCTTTCTTCCAGTCTAAAGGACCACTGAGTCGTGTGGCTGTTGCTGTTCTTTCAGCTAGTGATTGGTCTTCTTCACAGGGGCTAGTCCCAATGCCGCAGGTTGGAAGAAGACGTAGTAACTGAGTCTGAAGGTTGTGTGTGACACAAACTGTACTGTACATGGAATGACATGAAAGGTATATCCTTTCCTCCTAGCGATAGAGATCTCCAGCGGTGTATACTAATGGCCTGACGAATACTGTCGTGTTACCTGTACCCAAGCATAAACCGTGTGTGGCTTTTTCAAATAGTTGCTTCGTGAGATTGAAAAGATGACGCTTTTGTAGGTGTGCAACAAATTACCGTGAAAAAATTGCGACCTGTTCTGTAAAAGGGTTCGGCTAAACGAAATTGACTGTGGCTTTGATTGATCATAAAATAGGAGACAGAAAGAAAGAAAGAAAGAAAGAAAGAATTCAACAAACAGACAGACGGCAAAAATAGGAAGCAAAGAAAGGAAACAGGTATGGCAATGAAAAACCAAAGAAATTGAAAGATGAAAAGACGCGATACTTTCCTGGGGGACAGAGAGGGGAAAAGAAGGAAGGAAGGAAGGAGAAGAGAAGGAAGGAAGGAAGGAAGGAGAAGAGAAGGAAGGAAGGAGAAGAGAAGGAAGGAAGGAGAGGAGAAGGACAAGTCAGCCTAATTATACAGGTCAGTGCAAAGAACGTTGCTGACAGCACACTGGCTGACTTCTGGCAGTCTGTCTGTTCCCTGTGTGTCTGTCTGTTCCCTGTGTGTCTGTCTGTTCCCTGTGTGTCTGTCTGTTCCCTGTGTGTCTGTCTGCTCCCTGCCCGACTGTCTGTCTGTCTGTTCCCTGCCTGACTGTCTGTCTGTCTGTTCCCTGTCTGTCTGTTCCCTGCCTGTCTGTCTGTCTGTCTGTCTGTTCCCTGCCTGACTGTCTGTCTGTCTGTTCCCTGCCTGTCTGTCTGTCTGTCTGTCTGTTCCCTGTCTGTCTGTCTGTCTGTCTGTCTGTTCCCTGCCTGACTGTCTGTCTGTCTCATTCCTGTATGTCTGTCTGTCTGTCTGTCTGTCTGTCTCTCTCTCTCTCTCTCTCTCTCTCTCTCTCTCTCTCTCTCTCTCTCTCTCTCTCGTGTTGTGTTGGGTTGTGTTGTTCAATAAGGAAATACAACTTATACGCACTGTAGCAAACGTATATGTAGATGACATTTTACATAATCAGTTGACAATCCTTTTTTTTCAAGTCAAGAACTTAGATCATTTTACATATGCAAGCTCTTTCAAAATTCTTCGTGAAATGCAGATATATTTTGAGTGTTGCAGTTGTTTTTCTGTATACTACGTCCCCTTGTAGGCAATGTTCCACAAGCGCCACACCAATGTACATAGCAATGTCACCCTGGCAGATGCTTGATCAATGATGCAACAACTAGTTCAGTCTCCGATAATCATATGCTGAGCATGTTCAGGTTTCTTTAACCTTCACCATCACCTATCCCATAGTATGTTAGACCGTCGAGGTACCACTGAATATTGTGCAGCCAGATTCCTCCACTTCTCGCGTTTCTCAGCTTTATTTTGTGGAGACATTTGTAACAGAGGGTACTGATCTTATAGTTTACTCTCTGTGACGCAGGCAACCAGTGGAGAGATTACAAGAGAGGGGTAACATGCTCACTGTCTGATGTTGTCTTCTCGTCGTTTTCTCTGTCTGCCTCTTCGTCTCCCTCCTTGTGCTGTTGTCACAGCCCAGTAAATAAAAGAGTTACTTCTTTTCCGTGTACATGTCATTTTCTGAAGGCTGGCGTCATCATTCAAGGATATTGAGGTCCTGGCTGGTCTGCACGTCTGATTTTGCTTGATTGTTTCAGAACACGACATATCTTTCCAAACACACATTCTTTGCACGTCCCTGAGACTGCCGCCTGCAGCTTCAGAACACCCGCTCTGCTGTCCATGAGCACGATGCCTGTAGAGGACACACACGGCTGCACCACCACAGTCTTGCCCAGAAACCACCAGTTATTTATTTTTTTATTTTTTTATTCTTTTACATCGAGGATAATGGAATAAGCACTCATGTGCTTTTTTACATCCAGTCCCCGTGTGTATGCGGTTTTGCAAATTCTGTCATCTGTTACCACCGGCACACAATGGCCTACTCTTACGAAAAGCGGGACAGGCTTTAACGTGTGCGCAAGATGTTCTGCGTGCGTTCGCACACGGGGCCTCGGTTTATAGTCTCATCCGAAAGACTTTTGGGGAGAGTGGAGTCTGCACTGATGTTAACTCCAGGGGAAAATATCCCTTGAACGGGGGAATCGAACCCGGGTCATCAGATTGCGAGCGCAATGTTCTGACCCCAGTGGTGAGTGGACCAGTGTTGAGGCCTGAAGAAGGTTTGTTGTTGGTGTTGGGCGTTCCCCAGCTTCACACCCTGGGGGTCAGTCACCCAGACCATGCCACACTCTGACTCACTCATCAACCCACCTGGGAATCATCACTGCGAGATGAGGAAGAAGTACGCTGGATGAAAAGTTTACATGCATGACGGTTTTCAAATACCTCGCCCTATAGGCAGCCATACTCCGACTTCAGAGGATATTTCTCCTTAACGGAGAGTGCAGGTTGTTAGAACACCATGGTAGTGTAGGCCTTGGCTCCTAGCTGGCCTCAGGAACCGACACAGCTTGTCCCCTGGGCCTGAGGAAGGTTTGAGATCAGCCGAGAAGTCGCTCTGCCAAACACTTGGATGTGGGGGGTTTATTTGTTGGCTCTTGAAAACCACACTGAAAGTAGGCAAACTCACAACAAAGCCCATTTTATGACTGTCCAACAGATGGATGGATAACCAAGCTGTCAGACAGACAGACAGACAGTGACACAGATAGGCAGCCAGGCAGACAGACAGACAAACAGTGACACAGATAGGCAGCCAGACAGACAGACAGACAGTGACACAGATAGGCAGCCAGGCAGACAGCCGGACACAACAGTGGTAGGCAGACCAGTCAGTGACCTTACAGGGCTGGTCTGTTTGTTCTAAGCCTTAGAAATAATGGCCTTAAAGACGCTTTGCTGGACTGCTCTCTCTCTCTCTCTCTTCACTTCCTCTCTCCTCTCTCTCTCTCTCTCTCTCTCTCTCTCTCTTTCTCTCCCTCTCTCTCTTTCTCCCCCCCCCCTCCCCTTTGTGATAGTGTATATTTTTCCTGGTGTTTTCATGTTGCAAAAATGTTTCGTACTTATGTGATCCTATTGCTTAGTTGATCTGTTTAGCGATGATTTTTTTAATGATTGGATATCTGTCATTTTTCAGTTGGTTACAGGCAGTATGTAACACGTTGATGTCCTTCCAACGAGTTTTTACACATCGATGTCCATCCCGTCACAGTGCGGCTACACTAACAGTGGGTAAAAAGGTCGCATACGCAAAAATCTCCCCTTTAAAGAACACTGCAGCTCTAGTCAAGGACAGACAACAATAGGGAGGAAAAAAAAAAGAACGATATTGAACTGGCCCCGCCTTGATTATCCCCCCCCCTCCTCCTCCACTACCACCTCCCCATTCAGAATTGAAGCAAATCTTCCAAACGCATTCCGTGTTTAATGCAGCATGACTGCAGTTTTGCCAAGGCTGTAGCAGGAGAGACAAGTCTCCATAATTATACAAGTCTCCACACAAAAGTCTCCACACACAAATCTCCACACACAAGTCTCCACACACATTTAATCTCCACACTTCAAGTCCTTTTGCTGCCATGCCCACTCACCGACATTCACAGTGCTTTGGTATGCATACATACATAGCTAGAATGGTGTCTAACTTTCACCAGAGCGGGGACTAGGGCGGAGGATGGAGTGTGGAGGCCTGTTCTGTATGGCAGCAAACTGCAAACAGATGAAGGGGAGGGAGAGGAGAGGTCAGCTGTCTGGTCAGATTTTTTTTTATTGTCAATGTTTATATGCGTAAAATAAACTGTTGAAGTCATTGCTACCAATCTGTCTGTTGGTGTGAACTTGTTCCTGTTGACTTGAACTTCTCTCTCTCTCTCTCTCTCTCTCTCTCTCTCTCTCTCTCTCTCTCTCTCTCTCTCTCTCTCTCTCTCTCTCTCTCTCTCTCTCTCTCTCTCTCCTCTCTCTCTCTTATTATGTGCTTATACGCCCAGGAGGGTATTCACGCACACACACGCACACATGACCACACGCATGCACACACACACACACGCTTAAATCTAAATTTCTTTCAACCATTCCGTTCAAAATTTTATTTCACTCTTTCATTTCGAGGATAATGGAATAAGGGCTCATGTGCTTTTTTTACATCCTGTGAATCAAAGAGGAAGATAGGAGAAGCTCAAGGAATGGGTGTGGAAGAAAAAAGTAAGTGTGTGTGTGTGTGTGTGTGTACGCCGTCAGCGCCAGGGCTTTATCACAGTTCTTGATGAAACCATTGACGCTGGGGGCAACAGCAAAATGAGTGTATGACCAGTGGCTTTCCCACTCATGGAATTCCACTTTACAGCTTAGTCTTTAGTGATCGACTATGACTCTCTGACTAGGAGGCTTGACTCGCACAGTCCTTATGTGCTGCAGCCCTGGGGGCTGGTTGGCCTTTGGAGAACATCTCCAACGCTGACTGTCCTCATGCCCACTTGGCCGAGAGAGTGGGGATGTACTGTGGGCAAGCTCAAGGCATCTCCACTATAATCAGATTTCTGCCCAATTTCCAAAACAGCAGCTGCCTCCTCTGCTGTTTTGGAGGTCATCGTCGGACACGACGGACAAACATACATATACATTATGTGTGTATGTGTATGTACATGTGTGTATGTGTGTGCATGTGTGTGTGCATGTGTGTATGTGTGTGCATGTGTGTGCATATGTGTGTATGTGTGTGCATGTGTGTGTGCGCGTGTGTGTATGTGTGTGCCTGTTTGTGCATGTGCGTGTGCATGCGGTTGTATGTGTGTGCATGAGTGTGTATGTGTGTACATGTGTGTATGTGTGTGCATGTGTGTATATGCGTGCATGAGTGTGTATGTGCGTGTGCGTATGTGTGTGATAGAGAGGACAGGCCTACACACTGCTTTATACCTGCTGAAACACACATGTAGTCTGTCTAGACTCTGGTGTAGAGTATTCCTAAAAGAAGACACATACTGCATCACAACTGCTGAATTATGCATCACATCATTATCACTAACGGAGAGCAGATCTAAAGGAAAGTACATACGACATCACAGCTGCTGAAGTAAGTGGTAGGCTTTCCTGGCTTTTGGTCTGAGCCACAACATGGAATCTTGATGATACCTGGTTTATCTTCGCACACAGTCTATGCAGATGATATGGAGGCACTAGCTAGTCAGTATAAACGTGTCCTTTGGAGACAGTAAACACTCCCACCCTCGTTTTAATAAGCACGTGGGATTAAAAGTCGAGAGCCAAGACCCTTCCATGTCACACCCCCGTGGAGAACACACACAGACTTCTAAAGACCACAGGAAAACTGACCACACTCACACCAATAATGGTCACTGCCTAACTAGCCGACACACAGACAGACAGACAGACAGACAGAAACACAGACAACTAGACAGAAAAACAGTCAGGCACAGTCACTAGACAGGCAGACAGACAGGCAGACAGACAGGCAAACAGACAGACAGACAGACAGTCAGGTAGACAGGCAGACAGGCAGACAGGCAAACAGACAGACAGACAGACAGACAGACAGGCAGACAGACAGACTACAGCCAGTCAGGCAGACAGGCAGACAGACAGAGAGACAGACAGACTACAGCCAGTCAGGCAGACAGACAAACAGACA
>CM054157.1:39893371-39900871 GCA_028751875.1 Rapana venosa | reverse complement strand
TTTGGTGGGTGGTTTTTTGTTTTTATTTTTGGTAGGTTTTTGGTTTATTTTTTATAATGTTTTGGGAAGTGAAAAATAAAAAAGAACCGCACAGAAAAATATATGTTTGTTAATTTGTAAAATTAAAATATTATGATATTAAGGGGTTGTGTTTAAAAGAAATGGATAAAAAAAGAAAAATTTGGTTTTTGGTTGTTTAAACGAAAAAAGAAAAGAAAAAAAAAAAAAAAAAAAAGGAAAAAGAAAAAAAGAAGGAAAAAAATAAGAAAAATGTTAAAAAAAAAAAAGAGTAAAAAAAAATGGGTAAATGGTTAAAAAGATAAAAGAAAAAAAAAAAAAAAAAAAAAAAAAATTTGGAATAAATAAAAAAAAAAGAAAAGATTAAAAAAAGAAAAAAAAAAAGGGCACTTGTAACACGACAAAAAAGAAAATTAAAAATAAAAAATTAATATTAAAAAGCAAACCCCCACCCCCCCCCCCCCACAAGACCTACCCCTCCCCCCCCACCCCCACGTCCCCAAATCAGAGTCGAAAGTTAATCTCCCACCCCCTCCTGACCCCCCCCCCTCCCCCCCCCCTACCCCCTCCCCTCCCCTCCCGCGTGCCACCTCCCCCCCCAGTCAATCCCCAAAAAAAAAAAAACCCGTCCTCCCCCCACCCCCCCCCCCCTACCCCCCTGCCCTCCCTCCAAAAAAAAAAACCCTCCACCCCCCCCCTCCTAACCCCCCCTCCCACCCCCCTCCCTCCCCCGCCCCCCCGTCCCCCCCCCCCCCCCCCCCCCCCCCCCCCCCATTATACCCCCCCCCCCTCCCCCCCCACCCACCCCCCCCCCCCCCCAACCCCACACAAACCACACCACCCACCCACCCTCCCAACCCACCAACCCCCCACCACCCCCCCCACACAACCACAACAAACCACACCCCACCCCCCCCCCCCCCCCACCCCCCACCACCCCCCACCCCCACCCCACCCTCCCACCCCCCCCCCCCCCCCCATTCCCCACCAAATAATACCCCCCCCGCCCTACCAACCAAACCCCCACTCCCCACCCTCCCTGCACAGCCCAACGACCATCCCTCCACCCAACCATGCTGCGCCTCCTCCCCCCTCCCAGCCCGGCCATCTCAACATCCCCCGCTTCTGCTCCTGCGTTCCCCTGACCTGTTATGCCCCCCCGCGCCCGAGCGCGCCCCAGCGCGCGCGCTGGGGGGCCAGAGCCATCGGCCAGGTCGTCAGACCACCGCACCCCAGACAGGAGGGCAGTCATATTTCCTCCTCCTTCTCCCTCCCCGAACCCACTTTGGTAGGGGAAGGGAGGGGGAGGGGGTGGACAGTGACAGATATGACACAATTAATGTCCTGCATCGATTCCCGCCACATACCACAGAACAGAGGACGGGGAGAAGAACAGACAGACAGACAGACAGATTGGCTGGGTTGCGCCCCTGTTTGTTGTCTTCCTTTGTCGGCAGCCCAGTGGTCGTCAGTGTAGTTGTGTTCATGTGTCTGGGAACACTGTGGGACATTGGAGGGCATCACACGGACCTGCAGTGCACGGTAAGGAAATATGTTTTGGTTTGAGGAAAAATAGCAACAGGGGTCGGTGAAGTTTTTAACGTTACCTTGAAAATAGATAAATGGTGTTTTATTTTTCTGTCTTCTTGCAGTGTGTGATGTGTGGAGTGCTATGTGTGGACTACATATTGACTTGATTCATACATTCATTTTTTCTCTTTCTTTTTTTAACATTTTCCTCCTGTTGTAAACACCAGGGATTGTGTACTCCAGAGATTAGCGTTCTAAATAAATTCTTGTTAATTGGTATATCCATAAAAAGCAACAACAGAAATATGACCAGAATGCTCCTTATCTACGGAACCCAACCGGGTGGTGTCCCTTGTCCCTGAAACAAAAGTTTGACTTGGACTTTGACTTTTGTTTTTTATTAAGTCCCCGAGGAAAAAAACTGCTTTGCTGAAACAGAAAAGTGTAGTTAATACGTTAGCAGGGAGTGAGCACTGTTTCTCTCGGGTGTAGCTAGAGCGGGCGTTCCCTGAGTTACATCAGCCAGGCCGCAGTCACTGCTGTCACAGAAACCCACATGGCCCTGACACGGGCACTAAACAGTGAGAAGGCGTGAGCAAGGCCTGCAAACTGAAGACCATGTTTCCATTGGTAGAAGAATATTCTTGCCCACGCAAGTTTCCTTTACTAGTTTTTTTGTCTCGATAATGAAGAGCATTGATGTAGGGTGTCCTGGTAATCCATGCTGAATTGTTGATTAATGTGTATCTGCAGTCTATCGCTTGTGGGGATGCTTGAATAGAACACGCTATATAGATTTCCAATAGTATGACATATAATAAGAATCACATCTTATGAGAAAACCCTGCAAGGTACATAACAAGAGCACAAAACAGTAAAAGGTCAGAACAATGAAATCCACTATTCTAATGCAGTAACAATATTAACCAATAATACATGCCAACATCAAGGAAATTAATTATACTCTCTACCTCTGGGGTAGGAAGTGTGTTTTTTATCCATTGCCACACAGTGTCAAATTCAAACAATAACATGCTTGTCTCCTAAACTGTTTGCATTGTGTTGTTGTTTGTGACATTATCCACAATAAAAAACGGACTGTATTATTTACACCACAGAAATTGAATGGGAAATATATAGATATAAGGATAATAGTTATAGAATAATAGATAATAGACACAGAGAGAGAGAATTGTGTGTGTGTGGTGGCGTGCATGCGTGCGCGCGCGTGGAGTGGGGGTGTGGGTGGTGAATTGGGAGAAAATGTAGCAGAGAAAAACTAAAACTAGCTTTCATCATCACAAGAAGGAAGTATCGAAAAACTTTGAAAAGGAAATCGCTCTACGGGGAAACTCTGTCAACACAGCATTTGGCGTGACTGAAGGGTAGACCAAGCCTTGTTGGCCTGACCCTGGCCCCTTCTGGTGAGCGCCCTGGTGGAGCTACTCTTCAGAGTCCTTGCAGTCATGTGCAGCTGTTTCCTTTGTGGGGCCTTCACAAGGGAAAAATGTTTATACTATGGAATACATATACAACAAGACTTTGCATGATTCAGAAAAGTATGTTTTCAAATTACGAACCAAATCACGCAAAGTGCGTACCAGGAGATGAGGAGGGGAAAAGAAAGAGACTGACAAACAAAGCAAACGAGACAGAACGTAATCAGAGACAGAGACAAAGAAAGAGCCAAGCTTACTGGAGAGAGCATTAGAAGTTTCTATGAAGGTGTTTTTATAATCAGATCTTAACTATACCTCACCTACACTCTTGCACCCTCCTTTTAATCCTATGTTTGCGTGTTGGTGGTTGTTTTGTGGATGATGAAGATGAGCTTGTTGCTGCTGTTATTGTCTGGGTGTGTTGCTCGGGTGGAGGCCCTGGCATAACATTAATGCTGGGGAGGGGTGAATACACTAGCATAACAGAAGGGGGGAGGAGTGCTTCAAAGTCATTTGGAGGGACACAAACAGAAGTTGCAGGTTGTGATGCATGTCCCACAGTGGTGACAAAAATCAAAGGCCTACACCTCGTTCCCCCAAGTGCATGTCCACAGTGTGACAAATCAAAAGCCTGCATCCTCCTTTCCCCCAATGCAAACCCACTGTGTGACAAAAATCACAGCCTGCCCACCGCTTTCCCCCAGTGCAGGTCCACAGTGTGACAAATCACAGCCTCCACCTCGTATTCCCACAATCCATGTCCCACAGTGTGAACAAAGCCACAGCCTCCCACCTCTTTTGCCCCCAAGTGCATGTTCACAGGGTGACAAATCACACCGCCACCTCGTTTCCCCCAATGCAAATGGCCTCATGTGACAAATCACAGCCGCCACCTCGTTCCCCCATGCATGTCCACAGTGTGGACAAAATCAAGCCTGCACCTCTATCCCTACCAGTGAGCTGTAATGTCCAATAAGGCAATGGACACACCTAGCAATACACCACCATAGCAATCCTGCGGCAGGGACAGGGATGTGCTACGCTAGGATCACCCTGTGTGAGACACTGACGGAAAGGCTGTTCAGTATGCCAACGGCTCCTCAGGGATTAAGAAGAAGGCAGGTGAAGCTACACATGGGATGGTGTTTGCCAACATCAGGAGTGAGGAGGAAAGCAAACCACACCAGCAGGCCAATGGCCATGCATGGCCACACCCATGGGCTCTACTGACAGTGGTTTTGCCTTGGGGGGATGGTGTGGGTCGTACATTGTCACATGCCAGTATATATATATAGTGTATATATAATATATAGTTATATTAATAATAAAATATATATAGATATCTTATATATATCAAAAAACAACTATATATATGTGGTGTTGTTTGTGGTGTGTGGGGGGGGGGGGGGGGGGGGGGTGGGGGGTGTTGCGTGTGTGTGGGGGGGGGGGGTGGGGGGTGGGGGGGGGGGGGTGGGGGGGGGGGGGGGGGGGGGGGGGGGGGGGGGGGGGGGGGGGGGGGGGGGGGGGGGGGGGGGGGGGGGGGGGGGGGGGGGGGGGGGGGGGGGGGGGGGGGGGGGGGGGGGGGGGGGGGGGGGGGGGGGGGGGGGGGGGGGGGGGGGGGGGGGGGGGGGGGGGGGGGGGGGGGGGGGGGGGGGGGGGGGGGGGGGGGGGGGGGGGGGGGGGGGGGGGGGGGGGGGGGGGGGGGGGGGGGGGGGGGGGGGGGGGGGGTTTTTGGGTGGGGGGGGGGGGGGGGGGGGGGGGGGGGGGGGGGGGGGGGGGGGTGGGGGGGGGGGGGGGGGGGGGGGGGGGGGGGGGGGGGGGGGGGGGGGGGGGGGGGGGGGGGGGGGGGGGGGGGGGGGGGTAGGGGGGGGGGGGGGGGGGGGGGGGGGGGGGGGGGGGGGGGGGGGGGGGGGGGGGGGGGGGGGGGGGGGGGGGGGGGGGGGGGGGGGGGGGGGGGGGGGGGGGGGGGGGGGGGGGGGGGGGGGGGGGGGGGGGGTGTGTGTGAGTGTGTATCGATAAGAAGAATATAGGAACTCCCGCTGTGTGAGGAAAATAGAAAGGGGGGGGCCCCTCCTGAGCAGGTATCATCAAATAGTGACTGACCTCCCAACAAGGAACGGAAAAATGAAAGGCCAACATTCCTCCCCTTCCCACCCCCACCCCCACCCCCCTTGTAGTTGTCTTCGCTTTTTCCTCACAGCTCATCGATTCACAGGCAAAAGCTGTCATGGGAAAGAGGAGAGTAGATGTGCATACCAGTTGTAAAGCTATACTTTGTTTTTGCAAAGTTCTAAAGCCTCAGGATGTAAAGCGGACATTAGTCCTGTGGCAGGGAAAGCACCCCTCCCTCCTCTGCCCTGCCCCTCACTCCAAACTCTGCCCCTGATAACAAGGCAAGGCAAACACTGCCGGTGGTCCATTGCCACCCATATGCCCTGCCCGACCTTGAGATACCTGAGAGTTGAATGTGAGAATTGCTGTGTGAGGTTTTAGAATGGTTTTTAATGTGAGAGATGAATGGTGTCGTCACATTGTGTTTATCGGTGGGAATCTAAACGCTAATTGGGTCAGTTTTCAAGATGTTTTGGTTGGGTGGGGGGGGGGGTGTTTCAAGATGTTGCCAGTGTGTGAATGTGCCCTGTTGTGGCTAATTAAGGTCAACTTTAGATAAAGGGGGTGGGAAGTAGGGTGTGTGAAGACAATACAGAATTTAAAATAAAGGCCAAGCCCATCTGTTCTCAAGATGTCGTTTTTATAATGAATCAAGCTTATAGAACAAATACTAAAATGAGCTGAAAAAGGAGGCAGATGTCGTGGGAATCACGCCGGCAGTCGATGACGTATGCCCGCACGTGTTTCCCTCTTCAGGTTTTGCGCGGTGAATTCCAGATTTACAATGTGCCGCGGAAGTCGAATTTGCATATGGTGGAAACGCACGTGAGGACAAAAAGCTTTCAAGGTCTTGTTGCAGTTAGATCTTGCAGTGGAGTAAGAACACAGAGCATGGTCGAGGGGGTGGTTTTTGGATCTGTGAATCACGTGAAAATTTTCACGGACTGCGGCAGGTCAGGGTATGAAGTGTTTGCAAAAGACAAGGCACAATCCGTAAACACATATCATCAGTCAATGAAATATTTTGAAAAAAATATCAAATGAAGAAAATTATCAATTGAAATATATCAAATGTAAAAACATGCCCCAAAGAAAACTGTTTTCTAACCGCTCGATTCCGGGTTGTAAAACAAAAACACAGATATAAAAATTGCTAGGAAGAACGTGGAGAAACACACAATCACACACTCAAAACACAAAATCACGCACCATGCAGCCGCCAGGCGCAAAGGTGAAAGCAGACATACACATACCATACACACATACATACATACTTACATACACATATACTACTACATACAAACATACATACATACATACATACATACATACCTACATACATACAACATACAATACATACATACAACATACAGACAACATAACATACATACATACAGTACACACACACATACATACATACATACATACATACATACATACATACATACATACATACATACATACATAACATACACCACATAACATACATACCATACACACATACATACATACATACATACATACAGACATACATACATATCATACATACATTACTTACATACATACATAATACATACACACATACATACATACATACATACATACATACATACATACATAGCCATACATACCTGCACACCAATACATACATACACATATACATACAATCCATCCATCCATACATCCATCAATCCATACATACATAGATTACACCACATACATTCATATACCATACACACTTACATACAGACATACATACATACAATATACTCCATACATACCGTACCATACATACATACATACACACATACATACATACACCACATACATGCAATGCATGCTTCCATACCATACATCCAATCCATCCATACATATAATACAACACATACATACATACACATCAGACATACATACATAGCATACATACATTAACATACATTCACACATACAATACAGACACATAAACACACATAACATACATACACACATACATACATACATACATACTCAATACAACAGACACACATACATACATACACACAGACACACACACACACAGGATACATACATACATACATACAGTACATACATAACCAGACATACAAACACACTTCATTGATGACCACTGACAGTCCCCTCCCTCCCACCCAACCCCCCCCCCCACCCCCCCCCACGTACGGCAGTTGCTGGAGAGGGTCGGGCTTGATGGGGAAATGCAGCGGCTGGTGAGAAAGTGGGAGGGGGGAGGGGGCTCTTCCTGGGGGGAGGAGGGGGGGGGCCGGTAAATGTAGAGACTTTGTATGACGGCAGAATGCTTGACAAAGCAAAAGGTATTCTTTTACTCTTTTGTTTTGAGGATAACGGAATAAGCTTCATTGCTTGTTCTACATCAAGTTCCCCG
>CM054157.1:39880871-39885871 GCA_028751875.1 Rapana venosa | reverse complement strand
TGGTGACAATTTTTAGGAGTAAGATATTTCGTGAGTTAAGAGTGACTATAAATACATATTTTGTAATCAGCAGCGTAAATAGCGCATGGTTTCATTTATATTTAGAAGGAAGACCAATACATACATTTTAAAGAGAAAGGGCTAAGCACATAGCCTTAAAAGAATATCATGGTAAAGGAATGTAGAAGAGGATTTATGTATATTGCTTTATTTTCTAAAGCATGAGGTACTTTGATGACAGTTTTGTAGAGAGTTATGAATTGTACAAATTCTTTTCTGACGCAAATGTTCAGCTTTTGGAGTATAGGCATGTGAAGTCAAAAGCTTGTTCAAAAGTCGATAAACACAGCAACTATATAGAATGTATATTGTTTTACCGCTGAGCCATGCCATCACCTAACGATAAATACACATAGCATTAAAAATTATGATTATGTTAGAAAACAGTTTATAGGTGTTCACAGTCGGTTCAGGACTTTAGTTAAGCTAAGGAAAAAGGCCAAACAAACTGTGTGGGTTAAAGCCAAGTAGTTGTAATACTAAGAAGTCAAACACAAACTAATAACATCACAAACTATTAACATGCAATAAAGTCCAGCACACTGCTCTAACAATGTTGTAGTGTGGGGCAACAGCCACGAAACACTATCCACAGAGAGCTAACCTTCTTTGGTTGGTTCCAGTTGTTGATTTAGATTTACTTTGTGTCTTCTATTGAAGCCATATGCAATAGTATCCCCTCTCCCTTCTGGAATTCTCGGCTAGGAATTCCCACTTTTCTATTCCTCTCTTGTTTCTTCCTTGTTTCCATTCTTCTATCATCTCCTTCGTGTCTATTTTCTGCCTTCTTCGTCCAAAGACGTATTAAAAAAAAGGGGAAAATAAAAAAAAAATAACCTATCTACTGCCACGCCCGAGTGAGATTCGCTGGGTCTAACTCCTCAGCCTTAAAAGCAGCGCAACGCATTTTTGCTCATATTGCAGACAAAAAATAGAGAACCCCCCCCCCCCCCCCCCCCCCCCCCCCCCCCCCCCCCCCCCCCCCCCCCCCCCCCCCCCCCCCCCCCGGGGGGGCCGGGGGGCGCGGTACACGGGCACGGGGGGGTGGAAAAAAGGGGGGGGGGGGGGGGGGGGGGGGGGGGGGGGGGGGGGAAGGGGGAAAATAAAAAGGGGGGAAAAATTTTATGGTTTTTTGGGTTTTTTTTTTTGGGTTTTTTTTTTGTTTTGGGGGTTTTGGGTTTTTTTTTTTTGTGTTTTTTGGTTTTTTTGGTTTTTCTTGGGGGGGGGTTTTTTGGGTTTTTTGGGGGGGGGGTTTTTTTTTTTGGTGGGGTTGGGGGGGGGGGTTTTTTTTTGTTTTTGGGGGGGGTGGTTTTGTTTTTTTTTTTTTGGTGGGTGGTTTTTTGTTTTTATTTTTGGTAGGTTTTTGGTTTATTTTTTATAATGTTTTGGGAAGTGAAAAATAAAAAAGAACCGCACAGAAAAATATATGTTTGTTAATTTGTAAAATTAAAATATTATGATATTAAGGGGTTGTGTTTAAAAGAAATGGATAAAAAAAGAAAAATTTGGTTTTTGGTTGTTTAAACGAAAAAAGAAAAGAAAAAAAAAAAAAAAAAAAAGGAAAAAGAAAAAAAGAAGGAAAAAAATAAGAAAAATGTTAAAAAAAAAAAAGAGTAAAAAAAAATGGGTAAATGGTTAAAAAGATAAAAGAAAAAAAAAAAAAAAAAAAAAAAAAATTTGGAATAAATAAAAAAAAAAGAAAAGATTAAAAAAAGAAAAAAAAAAAGGGCACTTGTAACACGACAAAAAAGAAAATTAAAAATAAAAAATTAATATTAAAAAGCAAACCCCCACCCCCCCCCCCCCACAAGACCTACCCCTCCCCCCCCACCCCCACGTCCCCAAATCAGAGTCGAAAGTTAATCTCCCACCCCCTCCTGACCCCCCCCCCTCCCCCCCCCCTACCCCCTCCCCTCCCCTCCCGCGTGCCACCTCCCCCCCCAGTCAATCCCCAAAAAAAAAAAAACCCGTCCTCCCCCCACCCCCCCCCCCCTACCCCCCTGCCCTCCCTCCAAAAAAAAAAACCCTCCACCCCCCCCCTCCTAACCCCCCCTCCCACCCCCCTCCCTCCCCCGCCCCCCCGTCCCCCCCCCCCCCCCCCCCCCCCCCCCCCCCATTATACCCCCCCCCCCTCCCCCCCCACCCACCCCCCCCCCCCCCCAACCCCACACAAACCACACCACCCACCCACCCTCCCAACCCACCAACCCCCCACCACCCCCCCCACACAACCACAACAAACCACACCCCACCCCCCCCCCCCCCCCACCCCCCACCACCCCCCACCCCCACCCCACCCTCCCACCCCCCCCCCCCCCCCCATTCCCCACCAAATAATACCCCCCCCGCCCTACCAACCAAACCCCCACTCCCCACCCTCCCTGCACAGCCCAACGACCATCCCTCCACCCAACCATGCTGCGCCTCCTCCCCCCTCCCAGCCCGGCCATCTCAACATCCCCCGCTTCTGCTCCTGCGTTCCCCTGACCTGTTATGCCCCCCCGCGCCCGAGCGCGCCCCAGCGCGCGCGCTGGGGGGCCAGAGCCATCGGCCAGGTCGTCAGACCACCGCACCCCAGACAGGAGGGCAGTCATATTTCCTCCTCCTTCTCCCTCCCCGAACCCACTTTGGTAGGGGAAGGGAGGGGGAGGGGGTGGACAGTGACAGATATGACACAATTAATGTCCTGCATCGATTCCCGCCACATACCACAGAACAGAGGACGGGGAGAAGAACAGACAGACAGACAGACAGATTGGCTGGGTTGCGCCCCTGTTTGTTGTCTTCCTTTGTCGGCAGCCCAGTGGTCGTCAGTGTAGTTGTGTTCATGTGTCTGGGAACACTGTGGGACATTGGAGGGCATCACACGGACCTGCAGTGCACGGTAAGGAAATATGTTTTGGTTTGAGGAAAAATAGCAACAGGGGTCGGTGAAGTTTTTAACGTTACCTTGAAAATAGATAAATGGTGTTTTATTTTTCTGTCTTCTTGCAGTGTGTGATGTGTGGAGTGCTATGTGTGGACTACATATTGACTTGATTCATACATTCATTTTTTCTCTTTCTTTTTTTAACATTTTCCTCCTGTTGTAAACACCAGGGATTGTGTACTCCAGAGATTAGCGTTCTAAATAAATTCTTGTTAATTGGTATATCCATAAAAAGCAACAACAGAAATATGACCAGAATGCTCCTTATCTACGGAACCCAACCGGGTGGTGTCCCTTGTCCCTGAAACAAAAGTTTGACTTGGACTTTGACTTTTGTTTTTTATTAAGTCCCCGAGGAAAAAAACTGCTTTGCTGAAACAGAAAAGTGTAGTTAATACGTTAGCAGGGAGTGAGCACTGTTTCTCTCGGGTGTAGCTAGAGCGGGCGTTCCCTGAGTTACATCAGCCAGGCCGCAGTCACTGCTGTCACAGAAACCCACATGGCCCTGACACGGGCACTAAACAGTGAGAAGGCGTGAGCAAGGCCTGCAAACTGAAGACCATGTTTCCATTGGTAGAAGAATATTCTTGCCCACGCAAGTTTCCTTTACTAGTTTTTTTGTCTCGATAATGAAGAGCATTGATGTAGGGTGTCCTGGTAATCCATGCTGAATTGTTGATTAATGTGTATCTGCAGTCTATCGCTTGTGGGGATGCTTGAATAGAACACGCTATATAGATTTCCAATAGTATGACATATAATAAGAATCACATCTTATGAGAAAACCCTGCAAGGTACATAACAAGAGCACAAAACAGTAAAAGGTCAGAACAATGAAATCCACTATTCTAATGCAGTAACAATATTAACCAATAATACATGCCAACATCAAGGAAATTAATTATACTCTCTACCTCTGGGGTAGGAAGTGTGTTTTTTATCCATTGCCACACAGTGTCAAATTCAAACAATAACATGCTTGTCTCCTAAACTGTTTGCATTGTGTTGTTGTTTGTGACATTATCCACAATAAAAAACGGACTGTATTATTTACACCACAGAAATTGAATGGGAAATATATAGATATAAGGATAATAGTTATAGAATAATAGATAAT
The DNA here is from genome assembly GCA_028751875.1 of Rapana venosa. Taxonomy (NCBI): domain Eukaryota; kingdom Metazoa; phylum Mollusca; class Gastropoda; order Neogastropoda; family Muricidae; genus Rapana; species Rapana venosa. The sequence goes on along the minus strand of CM054157.1, from coordinate 39,881,765 downwards.
AGACACAGAGAGAGAGAATTGTGTGTGTGTGGTGGCGTGCATGCGTGCGCGCGCGTGGAGTGGGGGTGTGGGTGGTGAATTGGGAGAAAATGTAGCAGAGAAAAACTAAAACTAGCTTTCATCATCACAAGAAGGAAGTATCGAAAAACTTTGAAAAGGAAATCGCTCTACGGGGAAACTCTGTCAACACAGCATTTGGCGTGACTGAAGGGTAGACCAAGCCTTGTTGGCCTGACCCTGGCCCCTTCTGGTGAGCGCCCTGGTGGAGCTACTCTTCAGAGTCCTTGCAGTCATGTGCAGCTGTTTCCTTTGTGGGGCCTTCACAAGGGAAAAATGTTTATACTATGGAATACATATACAACAAGACTTTGCATGATTCAGAAAAGTATGTTTTCAAATTACGAACCAAATCACGCAAAGTGCGTACCAGGAGATGAGGAGGGGAAAAGAAAGAGACTGACAAACAAAGCAAACGAGACAGAACGTAATCAGAGACAGAGACAAAGAAAGAGCCAAGCTTACTGGAGAGAGCATTAGAAGTTTCTATGAAGGTGTTTTTATAATCAGATCTTAACTATACCTCACCTACACTCTTGCACCCTCCTTTTAATCCTATGTTTGCGTGTTGGTGGTTGTTTTGTGGATGATGAAGATGAGCTTGTTGCTGCTGTTATTGTCTGGGTGTGTTGCTCGGGTGGAGGCCCTGGCATAACATTAATGCTGGGGAGGGGTGAATACACTAGCATAACAGAAGGGGGGAGGAGTGCTTCAAAGTCATTTGGAGGGACACAAACAGAAGTTGCAGGTTGTGATGCATGTCCCACAGTGGTGACAAAAATCAAAGGCCTACACCTCGTTCCCCCAAGTGCATGTCCACAGTGTGACAAATCAAAA
>CM054157.1:39850871-39875871 GCA_028751875.1 Rapana venosa | reverse complement strand
GGGGGGTGGTGGCGTGCAGACAGAGAGAAAGACGAAGATGCAGACGAAAACAAACTGTACAATCAATAAAAGGACAAGTTGCCAAACGTGTTGTGTGTGTATGTGTATGTGTGTGTGTGTGTCGGTCGGTCTGTGTGTCACTGCCGTGATATCAACAGGCTGGGTGGTGGTTATTGTGTGCATTCCAGCTGCAGCTCATTAGCATAATGAGATGCAAATATGATGAAGACAGGTCTGTGTGGGCAGGTTATAAATGCCAGTGAGACACTCCCTGCGCCGTCCATTATATGACGCTGGCCTGTTCTGTCTGTCTGTCTGTCTGTGTCTGTCTGTCTGTCTGTCTGTCTCTCTCTCTCTCTCTCTCTCTGAATTAAATTTCCCTCTTTGGTAATGACATGGTATGGGTGTGGAAAGACAAGATCTCGGTACTCTTTGGAATGCACATGCTAATAAACACTGCGGGGCGTTACAAAGCTTTCTGTGAAGGTGTGGTCGATTAGTCAGGGCACTGCATCAAAAGTAGCTGTTCACTGAAGTTCTCCATTTATGTCGGAGGTGTGCCAAAGCTGGGACTCTGTGGATGGCTTTCCTGTCTATCTGCCGTCGTGTCTCTCCGCCCCCTGTGGTGTCCACTGTAACGCCTAGATAGAGCCTGGTGACAAGGAGCTTCTGCTGGTGACACTTTTTGATGAGCATTGAGCGACAGGCAAGTTGGAATGTTGGTATCTTGATCTTGTAGTAATCAGCATGAGTCTTGCTTTGGTGTGTGTGCGTGTGCGTGTGTGATCTAAGAGGTTCTAGTTGTACCATTCTGTTGACAATTTTTATGAGTAAGATATTTCGTTGGAGTTAGAGTGACTATAATACATAGTTGTATCAGCAGCTTAAATATCGCATGGTTCATTTATATTTAGAAGGAGACCAATAGCATACATTAAAGAGAAAGGGCTAAGCACATAGCCTTAAGGAATATCATGGTTAATAGGATGTAGAGAGGATTTATGTATATTGCGTTTATTTTCTAAAGCATGAGGTAGCTTGATGACAGTTTTGTAGAGATGTTATGAATTACAAATTCTTTTCTGACGCAAATGTGTCAGCTTTTGGAGTAGTAGGCAGTGAAGTCAAAAGCTTTTTCAAAGTCGATAAACAAGCAACTATATAGATTATTATTGTTTGTACCGCTGAGCCATCCATCAACTGAACTGATAAGATACTACATAGCTAAAAAATTATGATTATGTTAGAAACAGTTTATATTTGTTCACGTCGGTTCAGGACTTAGTAAGCTAAGGAAAGGCAAACAAACTGTGTGGTTAAAGCCAAGTAGTTGTAATACTTTTAGAAGTCAAACACAAACTAATAACATCACAAACTAATAACATGCAATAAAGTCCAGCACACTGCTCTAACAATGTAGTAGTGTGGTCAACAGCACGAACACTATCACAGAGAGCTAACCTTTCTTTGGTTGTCCAGTTTGATTTAGATTTACTTTGTGTCTTCTAAATGAAGCATATGCATAGTATCCCCTCTCCCTTCTGGAAATTCTCGGCTAGGAATTCCCTCTTTTCTATTCCTCTCTTTGTTTCTTCCTTGTTCCATTCTTCTATCATCTCCTTCTTGTCTATTTTCTGCCTTCTTCGTCCAAAGACGTATTAAAGGATAACCTATCTCTGCCACGCCGAAGGTGAGATGCGCTCGGGTCTAACTCCTCAGGCGCTTAAAGGCAGCGCAACGCATTTTTGCTCATATGACAGACAACAACAGTTGATGTCTGAGCGTTCGAGGAAGAAGTAGTTTTGTGGAAAAAGTATCTGGCCAGTAATAAAGACCTTTTAGGGGATGACTATGTCTTTAGATATTGATGATGGGTCAGTAATAAAGACCTTTGGGGGATGACTATGTCTTTAGATATTGATGATGGGTCAGTAATAAAGACCTTTTGGGGATTACTATGTCTTTAGATATTGATGATGGGTCAGTAATAAAGACCTTTGGGGATGACTTTCTTTACATATTGATGATGGGTCAGTGATAAAGACATGCAAAACAGTGCCAAAGAAAAGTGGGGAGGAAGATTATTGTGTAACCGGCAAGAAGCGTTGGTATTTCCTTTCCACATCGGCCATTGCCCTCAAGAGGGATGATGGTACATGTAGTCCTGACATGCAGTACAGTTCTGGATGACCATCATCATCACACTGACAGCAATATCCATCACCCGCTTCTGCTCCTGCGTGCACATGACATGTTTGACACACAGAGACAGAGAGAGAACAGAGAGAGAGAGGGGGGGACAGAGACATAGGCAGGTAGTCAGACGACACAGAAAGGAGGGCAGTCATATTTCATCCTCCTTTCCTCCCCGACACACATTGTAGGGGAAGGGAGGGGGAGGGGGTGGACAGTGACAGATATGACACATTATGTATGCATCTGGATTCCCGCCACATAACACAGACAGAGGACGGGAGGAAGACAGACAGACAGACAGACAGACGGCTGGTTTGCGCCCCTGTTGTTGTCTTCCTTTGTCGGCAGCCAGTGGTCGTCAGTGTGTTGTGCTTCATGTGGTTGGGAACACTGTGGACATTGAGGGCATCTGGGACTGCTGTGCACGGTAAGGAAATGATGTTTGGTTGAGGAAAATAGCAACAGGGGTTGTGAGAGTTAACGTTACCTGGAAAATAGATATAATGTGTTTTATTTTTCTGTCTTCTGCAGTGTGTATGTGTATGTGTGAGTGCTTGTGTGGACACATATTGACTTGATTCATACATTTCATTTTTCTCTTTCTTTTTAACATTTTCTCCTGTTGTAAACACCTAGGGATTTTGTCTCCATGAGATTAGGCGTTCTAAATATTCTTGTTAATTGGTATATCCAAAAAGACAACAACAGAATATGACCAAGAATGCTCCTTATCTACGGGAACCCAGCGTGTGGTGTCTTGTCTGAAAACAAAAGTTTGACTTTGACTTTGACTTTGTTTTTATTAAGTCTAGCGAAAAAAACTGCTTTGCTGAAACAGAAAAGTGTAGTTAATACGTAGCAGGGAGGTTGAGCAACTGTTCTCTCTGTGTGTAGCTAGAGCTGGGCGTGTCCTTGAGTACATCAGCCAGGGCCTCAGTCACTGCTGTCACATGAAACCCACATGCCCTGACACGGGCAATAAACAGTGAGGAAGGCGTGATCAAGGCCTGCAAACTGAAGACCATGTTATCATTGGTAGAAGAATATTCTTGCCACACAAGTTTGTTGGCTATTTCCTTTACTAGTTTTTGTCTTCGTAATGAAGAGCATTGATTTAGGTGTCTGGTATCATGCTGAATTGTTTGATTAATGTGTATCTGCAGTCTATCGCTTTGGGATGCTTTAATAGAACACGCTATATAGATTTCCAATTGTATGACATATAATAGATCACATCTTATGAGAAAACCCTGCAAGGTACATTAACAAGAGCACAAAACAGTAAAAGGTCAGAACAATGATAATCACTATTCTAATGCAGTAACAATATTAACAATAAAAACATGCAACAGCAAGGAAATAATTATACATCCTACCTCTGAGGTAGGAAGTGTGTTTTTATCCATTGCACACATTGTCATATTCAATACAATAACATCTTGTCTCCTAAACTGTTGCATTGTTTTTTTTTACATTATCCACAATAAAAACTGACTGTATTATTTACACCACAGAAATTGAATGGAAGATATATAGATATAGATAGATAGGTATAGATATAGATAATAGACACAGAGAGAGAGAGATTGTGTGTGTGTGTGCGTGCATGCGTGCGCGCGCGTGAGTGTGTGTGTGTGTGTGTAATTGAGAAAATGTAGCAGAGAAAACTAAGACTATCTTCATCATCACAAGAAGGAAGTATCAAAACTTTGAAAAGGAAATCGCTCTACGGGTAAACTCTGTCAACACAGCAGTTGTGGCTTTACTGAGTGAAGACCAAGCCTTTGGCCTGACCTGGCCCTACTTTTAGCTCCTGGTTGAGCTACTCTTCAGAGGTCTTGGCAGTCATTGCAGCTGTTTCCTTTGTGGGGCCTTACAAGGGAAGAATGTTTATACTATGGAATACATATACATAGACTTTTCATGATTCAGAAGATATGTTTCAAATTACGACAAATCTGCGCATGTGCGTACAGGGAGATGAGGAGGGGAAAGAAAGAGACTGACAAACAAGCAAACAGAGACAGAGACGTAATCAGAGACAGAGACAAAGAAGAGCAAGCTTACTGGAGAGCATTAGAAGTGTTCTATGAAGGTGTTTTATAATCAGATCTTAACTATACCTCACCTACACTCTTTCACCCTCCTTTACTCCTTGTTTGCTTGTTGTTGTTGTTGTTGTTGATGATGATGATGCTGTTGCTGCTGTATTGTCTGGGTGTGTCGCTCTGTGGAGGCCTGGGCATAACATTATGCTGGGGGAGGGGGTGAATACACTAGCATATCAGGAAGGGGGAGGAGTGCTTCAAGTCATTTGGAGGAGACACAAACAGAAGTTGCAGTTGTGAGTGCATGTCCACAGTGTGACAAATCAAAGCCTACACCTCTTTCCCCCAAGTGCATGTCCACAGTGTGACAAATCAAAGCCTGCACCTCTTTCCCCCAAGTGCAAACCCACAGTGTGACAAATCACAGCCTCCACCTCTTTCCCCCAATGCATGTCCACAGTGTGACAAATCACAGCCTCCACCTCTTTCCCCCAATGCATGTCCACAGTGTGACAAATCACAGCCTCCACCTCTTTCCCCCAAGTGCATGTTCACAGTGTGACAAATCACAGCCTCCACCTCTTTCCCCCAATGCATGTCCTCAGTGTGACAAATCACAGCCTCCACCTCTTTCCCCCAATGCATGTCCACAGTGTGACAAATCAAAGCCTGCACCTCTTTCCCACCAGTGATCTGTAATGGTCATGGCATGGACGACACCAGCATACCCAGCATGCAGTCTGCAGCATGGACAGGGATGTGCTACGCTAGGATCACCCTGTGTGAGACACTGACTGAGGGTCTGTTCAGTATGCCAATGGCTCCTCAGGGAATTAAGAAAGAAGACAGGTGAAGTTACACATGTGGAGGGTGTTTGCCAACAGAGGAGGGAGGAGGAAAGCAAAGCACACCAGCAGGGCATGGCATGCATGGCCACACCCATGGGCTCACTGACAGTGTTTGCCTTGGTGGGGATGGTGTGTGTACATTGTCACATGCCAGCTATATATATATATGTATATATATATATATATATATATATATATATATATATTATATATATATATATATATATATATATATATATATAAGCTATATAATATATATTACTCCCTCTTTGTGTATGAAAGAAAGAAAGTGTTTTCCTCCTGAGCAGTATCATCAAATATTGACTGTGACCTCAAAAGGAACGGAAAAATGAAAGTCAACATACTCCCCTCCCACCCCCACCCCCACCCCCCTTAGGTACTGGCCTTCCCTTTTCCTCACATCTCATCAATTCACAGGTCAAATGCTGTCATGGGAAGAGGAGAGGAGATGTGCATGACCCAGTTAAAGCTATACTTTGTTTTTGGCAAAGTTCTAAACCCTCAAGGATGTAAAGCTTACATTAGTCTGTTGTCAGTTAAAAGCACCCCTCCCTCCTCCCCTGCCCTCGTCCAACACTGCCCTGATAACAAGAGCAAGGCAAACACTGCCGGTGTTCCATTGCCACCCATTGCGCATGCCCGACCTTGAGATACTGAGAGTTGGAATGTGAGAATTGCTGCGTGGTTTAGAATGGTTTTTTGTGAGAGATGAATGTGTCCGTCACATTTGTTTTGGTTGGAATCTAACGCTAATTGGTTTCAGTTCAGATTTTGTTGGTGGGGGGGGGGGGGGTGTTTCAAGATGTTGCAGTGTGTGAAATTCCTGTTTGCTAATAAGGTCAACTTAGATAAGAGGGGGTGGGAGAGTAGGGTGTGGGAGAGAGAGATACAGAAGTAAATATAAAGGCCAAGCACCTATTTTCTCAAGATGTCGTTGTATGAAAACAATCTTATATAACAATACTAAATGAGCTGAAAAAGAAAAAAAAGAGGCGGGAAGGGGGGGTAGGCAATGAGTCTTTAGGTGTGGCAGGGCAGCTGCTGGACTGTCTGTATTATTAGCGAAAACCAAACCAACCATCAGAACAAGCCCACCACCACACAACAGCATGTGTAGTTAATAATGATAATAATAGTTGTTTTAAAATAATAATAATAATAATAATAATAATGGTGTGTGTGGCCTGGGTTTATATTCTCTTCTTGTGTTCTTTTGCTTAGGGGGGGAGGGTGGTGGTGGTGGAGAAGGGGGTCTAAAGTTGTCTGAGCTTAGTGTGGAACACTGTGATTTGTGAGGGTTTGCCTGTGGTTCTCACTGTCTGCATTTATCTATCATTTCATTCTTCTTCTTTTTTTTTTCTGTGCACTCTCTCTCTCTCTCTCTCTCTCTGCTCTCTCTCTCACTCTCTCTCTCTCTCTCTCTCTCTCTCTCTCTCTCTCTCTGCATTTATCTATCATTTCATTCTTCTTCTTTTTTCTGTGCTCTCTCTCTCTCTCTCTCTCTCTCTCTCTCTCTCTCTCTCTCTCTCTCTCTCACACACACACACACACACACACTCTCTCTCTCACACACACACACACACAATCTCTCTCTCTCTCTCTCTCTCTCTCTCTCTCTCTGAAAAAAAAATGACTTGGTCAGTGACCTTATCATTTTCAAATGTTTGCTGTGGCTTTGATTTATATTTTTTTTTAAAAACTAAAGTGAAAATCAACACAGATCCCCTTTCCCCCACTCTTTTTCCTGACACCTCGAGTCCACAAGACAAATACATTTTGGGTACAAGAAAAAAGAAAAGTGCGACCGAGCTGAAGTTGTGTTATCTACGTTATGAACCCAACAATGGCAAGTCTATGTTCGTCCATAACGCAAGTTCAAATCACCCCCTCCCCTCCCCTCCCCAAACATTGCCCAGTAACAATGCTTACCCAAATATTACTGGTGTCCCATTTCCAATCGCCATTTTTACCCAAGCTGTAGAAATGGCGCTTGTCTGGCCTTGAGATAGAGTTGAAGTGAGAGGTCGGAATGCTGTGGTGTAAGAGATTATCCCCCCTTTCACGTTTGATTTGCTCCCCTTAGCACTGACTGGCGTTCGTGTTGGTTTTAGTTTTAAATGTGTCTGCCAAGATCTGGGTGCGTGAGGATTCCTCGTCTATGCAACACCCCATTAGCTGAACAAAGAAAACAGAGGAGAAGGGGGGGGACAGGGGGGGTAGAGATGGAGAAGTAAATGATTATAAAGGGTGTAGGGTATTGTGTAAGTCCACCGTGGTGTTACATGACCAATACAAACACTGGGCAGTGGTCAGCAGGCCTGCAGTGTTCGTCTGCTGCACAGTGTGCTTGAGTGGGTATGGTAGGCACCTACCTAGTACCTACCTACCTACCTCCTGCTTTAACAAGAACGTGCGTGTGTGTGTCGCCTGGGGTTCTATTCTCTTTTTCTGTTCTTTTGTTTAGGGGTGGTGGTGGTGGTGGTGGAGAAGGGGGTCTGAAGTTGTCTGAGCTTAGTGTGGAACACTGTGATTTGTGAGGGTTTGCCTGTGGTTCTCACTGTCTGCATTTATCTATCATTTCATTCCTTCTTCTTCTTTTTCTGTGCGCTCCCCCCCCTCCCCTCACTATCTCTCTCTTTTGGTTGTATTATTTTTCTCGGCTCTGTTGTTGTTCTTGTTCTTGTTGTTGTTGTTTGTCTGTTTTTCTCTTTTTTATCATCTTTTGTTGGTTTGGTTTTTCCTTCACTTTTGTTTGTATGTTTGTTTTGGTTAGGGTTTTTTGGGGGTGGGGGTGGGGTATTCTTAGGGCTTTCTTTTATTTGCTTGCTTGGGGGGGGGGGGGTTGTTGGGGGGTAGCTGTTTTAAAAAGGGTTATTTCCCCTTGTTTTTATTGTGAGACTGTATAAGTATTGGGTTATTACTATTAAGATATATCCCTAACGGGCGGGGATTGGATGTAAAAAAGCACATGTGTGCTTATTCATTATCCTCGAAATAAAAGAATTTGTCATTGTCATTGTCATTGTCTCTCTGTGATTATTTCTTCATCTCTCACCTTCTGCTTTTTTTTTAATTTGTTTTTTTAATTTATTTATCATTCTTTTATTTTGAGGATAATGGAATAAGTACTCATGTGGGTTTTTCATCTAGTCCCCGTGTGCATGCAGTTTTGTAAATTTTGTCATCCATTCCCACTAGCACACAATGGCCTACTCTTCCGAAAAGCGGAACGGGTTTTAACGTGTGCGCAAGATGTTTTGCGTGCGTTCGCACACGAGACCTCGGTTTATAGTCTCTACCAAAGGACTTTTGGGGGGAGTGGAGTCGGCACTGATGTTGACTCCAGTGGAAAAAAATCGTCTTGAACAAGATCCGAACCCGAGTCAGCAGATCACGAATACATCACTCTAACCACTAGGCTACCCCGTCTTTGATTATTCATTTATGTAGTTATTTGTTTATTTGTGTGTTTGCTTCTTAGCATTCTCTCCATGTTTTACATGAAGCTCCATTGTGTAGCTCATACTGCCTGCCATGCCTGCAATGCCATGGCACACCAGTGAAAAGTGCTGCGCACAGTTATATAACATACAGTTTAAAGAAACTTAGTGGTTAGCAAAGTGATTAACATCACATAGCGGTTGACTTCACATAGTGGTCAGGGTCACATAGGGTTAACCACGTAGTGGTCAGGGTCACATAGGGTTAACTTCACATAGTGGTCAGGGTCACATAGGGTTAACTTCACATAGTGGTCAGGGTCACATAGGGTTAACTTCACATAGTGGTCAGGGTCACATAGGGTTAACTTCACATAGTGGTCAGGGTCACATAGGGTTAACTTCACATAGTGGTCAGGGTCACATAGGGTTAACTTCACATAGTGGTCAGGGTCACATAGGGTTAACTTCACGTAGTGGTCAGGGTCACATAGGGTTGACTTCACGTAGTGGTCAGGGTCACATAGGGTTAACTTCACGTAGTGGTCAGGGTCACATAGGGTTAACTTCACGTAGTGGTCAGGGTCACATAGGGTTAACTTCACGTAGTGGTCAGGGTCACATAGGGTTAACTTCACGTAGTGGTCAGGGTCACATAGGGTTAACTTCACATAGTGGTCAGGGTCACATAGGGTTAACTTCACATAATGGTTAGTGTCAGTAGGGGCTAAGTTATGGATCAGTTTCAGGGCAATTTGACCTTGCAGCACCAAAGTCTTGAGGTCAGGGGTTTGAATCTGGAAAAAGGCGGCAGCAGGAGGTCATCCACAGGTCGTGACCCGCAGTTGACCTGATCTCCAGTGAAGGGTTGACACACGTGCTGCAATAAAGCTTCTTCTCCACAGACCTACTGTGAGCTGTCCCTTCACTCTTGTTTCTTCTGACATGATGGGATGTCAGTGGTGTGATCAGTGACTGCTAGTGCAGAACAGATAGCCTGTAGGTATTGTCATCAGCCAGGTTTGCCTTGTGCAACTGACTGTCACCATCAATCCTGTGTGGATTGTGGAGCTGCCTACCGTGATAAATCATGTCTGCAGTAATGACATAACCCACACAGAGAGAGTGAGGTAAAACAAAGAGAGCGTGGTAATATGGCAGAGATGAGGGATGGCTCAGTCAAGCTGGGGCGGTCTGTTCTCCAGTCCAGTCCTCTGCTCCTTCTACAGGCCTCTGCCACACGCAGCAAACAGGGGTGTCGCTAAGATTCATCAAGGACTATGCACATGCAAGCAAAGATTGTGTGCTGAAGAAAACGTTACAGGATTATCTGTCTGTCAGGCCACCAAGGAAACGTAGTTCTTGTTCCTGCACAGCACAGGCGTGATGTGGTCAGATACATCATGTCGTTGTTGGTGTGACAGAAAACGTAGTCAGGAGGCCATTTTGATGGCTGCTCTCTCTCTCTCTCTCTCTCTCTCTCTCTCTCTCTCTCTCTCTCTCTCTCTCTCTCTCTCTCTCACACACACACACACACACACACACACACACACACACACCACACACACACACACAAACACACAACACACACACACACACACAGAGGTAGACAGACAGACAGGTAGACAATCAGACAGACTGAAAGTAAAAGGAGAGGACTCAGAGAGGCGCCAGCGAAGCAGATAAAGAAGGAGGGGAATGAAAGAAGGGGGCAGTGCTAGACACAGCCCTTAACACGGGTTTGTTTAGGCGTGGATTAGAGGATAAAGACATCAACCACTTTGGTATCCTAGACATGACAGAGGGAAAGATAAGAGAGCAACACAGAGATAGAGAGTGAGGGAGGGAGAAATGAAATGAAATGAAAATGTATTTTTTATTGAACATCAGCCTTGGAGCACAATTCAAAATAAAGTGGCAGATGGGGGAGTGAGAGAGAGAGAGAATGACAGAGAGACGGACAGACAGACAGACAGAAGGTAAGGCAAGGCAAGGCAACATTTTTTGTTATTTTGGGGCTAATGACTAAGCAGAGGCAGAGACAGAGACAGAGACAGAGAGATTCACGTTTACTTTTTCGTCTTATTCTGTTGAAAAGGTTAAATACACGAACATGCCTATTCTACAAACTGACCCCGTTTCTTTATAATCAGCAACGACAAAAATTGGTTAGGACTTTGCATAATGCACTCACAAAAGCTGTGATGGTACAGTTCAGCCACTTTGATCGCGCGCGCGCGCCCCCCTCCCCCCGCCCCCCCCCCCCACACACACACACACACTAAAACGCCTGTAAGTGCAGGTGGGTGGCATGTCAACGAATCATCCACATTCTTCAGGCTTCATCCAGAGATGGCTGCTGTAGCGATAAAGAAAGAAGAGAACAAGCCATACACGTAGAGGGCGTGGCGTGCTGTGCTGTGCTGTGCTGTGCGGCGCTGTGCTGTGGAGATAAGGGGACCTCAGGTATGGACAGGAGTGACCCCACGACAAACAGACAGCGGTCAGTCTGATCTCTGGGTACATAGGCTCTCTTCCATCACAGTGAACCTGTGTCCTGGTTCCTCAGCACACCCCACACCCCCCACCCCCCTTCACCTTCTCCAACCTGTCCGTCTGTCTGTCTCTGACTGTCTGTCTCTATCTCTGTCTGTCTGTCTGTCTCTCTGTTTCTGTTTCTGTCTCTGTCTCTGTCTCTCTCTCTCTCTCTCTCTCTCTCTCTCTCTCTCTCTCTCTCTCTCTCTCTCTCTCTCTCTCTCTCTCTCTCTCTCTCTCTCTGGATGTAAAAAAGGTACATGTGCTTATTCATTATCCCCGAAATAAAAGGATTTGGTTTGATTTGATTTGACTTGATAACTCTCTGTCTCTGTCTCTGTTTCTGTCTCTCTTTCCCTGTCTCTGTCTCTGTCTGTCTGTCTGTCTGTCTCTCTCTCTCTCTCTCTCTCTCTCTCTCTCTCTCTCTCTCTCTCTCTCTCGCTCGTGGATGTAAAAGCACATGCGCGCTTATTCACAATCACTAATCACTTGATTTGATTTGATTCGATTCGGTTCGATTCGATTTTATTTGGTGTGATTTGATCTGTCTGTCTCTGTCTCTCTGAAACATTGATAATAATTATTGAACTAGAGACATTCATTAAACATACCCACTTCCATGAGTTCTGTCCCTTGGCCGTGATCGCGTCACCTTCACCTCTGTGTCAAGGTCAGGTGTGAGGTCAAGAAAACTTCGATGGCACACAAAGGGGAGGGGGGGTGGGGAAGGGGAGTGTAAGTGGGCGTGTTCTCTGCCTGTCTTGGATTATGTGGAGAAAACATGACGGCAGTGACCCATCAGCAGTGCAGGGACTGGTGAGTGGGGTGACCGTATGGTGACCTGACAGTGATAGTGCGCTTAGCTTATGGGGAGGAATCTTGGAAGAGTGGGGATGGGGGGGGGAGGGTAGGGGGCAGGAATGGAGTGAGTGTAGGTGGCATATAATTATAGGAATGCAGAGGAAATGCTGGGAATACAACAGTAAGCGAGGCCTGGTTTGTGTTGCTGATGGTCAAGTGAAAAGAAGCTGCTTGGGGAATTCTATGCTGTACATGTGTACAAACCATTTGGAACAACGCTCTAATAATAGAGTATATACAACCAGTCGTAAATAGTAGAATGCTGACAAGAGGGGAAAAAAGAAAGAAAGAAAGAAAGAAAGAAATACGAAGAAAGAAAGAAGCAAGAAATGAACAAAAAGAAAGAAAGAAAAAAGAAAGAAGAAAGAAAGAAAAGAAAGAAAGAAAGAAAGAAAGAAAAGAAAGAACGAAGCAAAATAAAGAACAAAATTTTTAAAAGAAAGAAAAGAAAGAAATGAAGCAAGAAAGACAGGGAGGAAGGGAAAAAATGAATGTAGGGAGGTAGGAAGAATGAAAGTAAAGAAAGAAAGTAAGACAGGAAAATGGCGTTCATTTGGTTTACATCTTTTGATTGCATAGTGCATATAGTGTGTTGTGTTTTTTTGGTTTTTTTAGTTTATTTTTTTATTTCGAGGATAATGGAATAAGCACTCATGTGGTTTTTTTCATCCAGTCCTCGTGTGTATGCACTTTTGTCAATTTTGTCACTAAATCAAAGAGGAGCATGCCATGCCGAGAATGCACCGAGTTCCACAGCATGTTTTCTCCACTGCAAGAGGGAAACAGCTTCATGACCTCTGTTGGCCCTAGCGCTATATAAATTCCGTACATTATTATTATTACTATTATTATTATTATTATCGTGTCCTGCTGTCCTGTGGCCTGCTGCACACCCCCCCCCCCCCCACCCACCCCCCACCACCCCTTCCTGCTGCCCCTCTTTTCACTCAGGGGTACAGACACACGCCAAGTCGACTTTTTCCTTTTGCAATGACTAGATCACAAACCAGCATACACAGTCCTTATACAGTATTTCAGCACAGAACACACAACAACCAGCATACACAGTCCTGATACAGGTATTTCAGCACAGTACACACAACCACCAGCAGACACAGTCCTCATACAGGTATTTCAGCACAGTACACACAACAACCAGCAGACACAGTCCTCATACAGGTATTTCAGCACAGTACACACAAAAACCAGCAGACACAGTCCTTATACAGGTATTTCAGCACAGTACACACAACAACCAGCAGACACAGTCCTCATAGACAGGTATTTCAGCACAGTACACACAACAACCAGCAGACACAGTCCTGATACAGGTATTTCAGCACAGTACACACAACAACCAGCAGACACAGTCCTCATAGACAGGTATTTCAGCACAGAACACACAACAACCAGCATACACAGTCCTTATACAGGTATTTCAGCACAGTACACACAAAACCAGCATACACAGTCCTTATACAGGTATTTCAGCACAGTACACGTACACAAACCACCATACACCGTCATAAAAGTTTTTGATCACAATGCACACAAACCACCAGACACAGTCATTAAGGTTTTTGATATCAATGCACACAATGCACCAAAACCACCATACACAGTCATCATTAAGAGATTTCATCACACTACAGTCAGAGTTATGGTGTTGCTTTCCACTTAAAAAATAAACCCACCATCTTCGACTAGACTATAATTATTTGGTTTAGTTATTTTGAACGCAGAGGAAGAAGAAGAGGAGGAGGAAGAAGAAGAAAAGAAGAAGAAGAAGGAGAAGAAGAAGAAGAAGAAGAAGAAGAAGAAGAAGAAGAAGAGAAGAGAGAAAAAAGAAGAAGAAAGAAGAAGAAGAAAAGAAGAAGAAAAAGAAGAAGAAGAAGCTGATTGTTGAATTATGATATGTTGTCAGTCAGGAGCGAAGTTTGCTAGCCACCATGGTTCACTGTGGGGTTGTGTTGTTCTCTTTTACAGTTCTTTATTTCAGGATGAATAAGCTTTGTCACTGTTGTATGGCTGTGTCATGTGAGCCCTGGCCAAATGTGAGGAATGCACAAATATCTGTACAAATGAATAGATCAGACTTTAATCATGAACATGTAGAACAGAGCTGTAAATAACACACACACGCGTGCGAGTGCAGGCAGACATGCCTACACAAAGATAGAGACAGAGATCTTATGTCCCAGAATGGGCGTGTGAACTGTGACTCCTGACTGACATGCAATGAAGGAGGTTATCTAGTGTCAGCCAAAGCTGACTGCAATGTGCGGTATGCTTGAATTGGCTGAGGTATTGCACCGATTGCCAGAGCTGATGATTGTGCCCTTACCTGCACTGCTAGCCTGTGTGCTGTAACAGCAGGCATGGACTGTGGGCTTTGTCAGCCATGCCTTCTGAATGTGTGGAAATTCCCCATACTTCTCTTTCCTCTCCTCAACTTCATGCTTGTGTGCAATTATCTTCTCTTGTTTACATTGCAATGAGAGACAGCAGAATCAACAGTGTTCGGTTGAATTGGTGTTGGTGGTGGTGGTGATGGTGGTGGTGGTAAGGGTAACTTGATACTTGATGGCAGTGGTCCCTTGTTGTTGTAGTGATAATTGTTATGGTGCACATCCATACACACACACACTGGAAATAAAAATTTGACTTGACTTGATTTCACTTTGACTTGACTTCACACACACACATACACTGAAAGAGAGAGAGAGCATGTCAAACAGAGGCAGACAGACACACAGACAGATATGCATAATTGCTTAGACAGGCAAACAGAGGGACTGGAGATCAAACATACTGCTGTCTTATATATCACCTTACAGGCCTGGCCCCACCCTTCTCTGAAAAGGCAGAGTATAGGCGCTATAGACAGCAAGAAGCTAGGAGCTCTAAACAATGTCTACACACACACAGCAGGCGGTGAGTGCCTCGCTCTTCCCTCCAGTCCTCTGTTCATTCTGAAAAAGCAGCTACAGAACAGAGGAGAAAGAAGGTAGGAAGGGGGAAGAGAATGAATATCGTCAATAGACGGAAAGAGGGAAACAGAGAGGAAGTATGTATCACAGGTGCGGTGTGCTTGTGGTTGGTATGATATATATCTGGGGGTGGGGGTGGGGGGGAGTATGTGTTGCAAACAACCTGTGGCCCCGGTGCATGGTTCCTGCGTGTGTGTGCGTGCGTGCGTGTGTGTGTGTGTGTGTGTGCATGCGTGTGTGTGTGTGTGTGTGGTGTGCGTGTGTGTGCGTATTTGTGTGTGTGTGTGTGTGGTATTGTGTGTGGTGTGTGCGTGTGTGGGGGGGGGTGGGGGTGTGTGTGGTGGTGGTGGTGGTGGAGGGGTGAGGGAGGTGAGTTAAGTTATGTGGTGACGATATTGCTGAAGTAAGGAGTGTTGGCAATGAAGCCTCAGGGTCAACCAGGACAACTGAGGGGAAGGTGAAGATAAGAGACAGACAGACAGACAGAGACAGACAGACAGAGACAGACAGACAGAAAGAGACACAGAGAGGGAGACAGAGAGAGACAGGGAGAGACAGAAACACAAAACCCGACACCCTCGTTGTGGGAGGGACAATATCCATGGCTGTCTCTGCTGCTCCATTAGAGTTCATTTCAATGCCTAGCACTGGACCTCAGAACGTGTAGGGGTGGATCAGTACACGGGTGGCGCTGGGTGGGTGGATGGGAGTGGAGAGGTGGGTGGGGTGGGAGTGGAGAAATGGGTAGGAGCGGAGAGGTAGATGGATAAGTGTACATGAAAGAGAAAGAGACAAGCAAACAGACAAACATAAAATTTAAAAAAACTTATTCTTAAAATCAGATATGACAAGCTCATCAACAATGACACTGTTTATAATGACAACGAGGAAGACTACAACAACCGTACTATGTGAAAATGATAATAACTAATGAAAACACCATCAACAACGTTACCAACAATAGCAACAGCGATGACAACAACGAAATTTCAAAAACCGCCCAGCAATAAAACTGGACAGGCCTCAATGACCCGTGACCCTATAGGTACCACCCTGTGATGGGATCTAGTCAGCGTTCAACGAACATGGCCCATTAACAGAGTCATTCAAGACTTCAGACTTGTGTCTGGGCTCAATGGTCAAGCGGTTTATGGCCAGAACATGACTGGTCAGCAGTGTGGCTGGATGACCGTTGTTGAAGTGTGGTCAGGCAGCACGGCCTGGTGCCCTTATTAACAGAGGTCCTTCTCTTGCAGCACTTGGGACAGGAGGAGGAAGGGGTTAACACTGACCAGAGGAAGGGGTTAACACTGATCAGAGGAAGGGGTTAACACTGACCAGAGGAAGGGGTTAACGCTGACCAGAGGAAAGGGTTAACACTGACCAGAGGAAGAGGTTAACACTGACCAGAGGAAGAGGTTAACACTGACCAGAGGAAGGGGTTAACACTGACCAGAGGAAGAGGTTAACACTGACCAGAGGAAGGGGTTAACACTGACCAGAGGAAGAGGTTAACACTGACCAGAGGAAGGGGTGTTAACCAGAGGAAGGGGTTAACACTGACCAGAGGAAGGGGTTAACACTGACCAGAGGAAGGGGTGTTAACCAGAGGAAGGGGTTAACGCTGACCAGAGGAAGGGGTTAAAGCTGACCAGAGGAAGGGGTTAACACTGACCAGAGGAAGAGGTTAACACTGACCAGAGGAAGGGGTGTTAACCAGAGGAAGGGGTTAACACTGACCAGAGGAAGGGGTTAACGCTGACCAGAGGAAGGGGTTAACACTGACCAGAGGAAGAGGCTAACACTGACCAGGGCTCAGGCAAGCCGTTTGTCTTCCTTGTAAACTGCCAGAAAGGAAAGGTGATGCAGCCACGTGCGCGCGTGCACACACACACATACTCACATGCATGCACACACACAACTGTCTACAACGCTTTTTAGTGGATAGACGTTAACATGAACACACGCAAACACCACCTTCACCACTACCACTGAAAGAGAACAATAATGAAAGAGAGAGAGAAAGAGAGCAACACAGAGATACACACACAGACAGACATACCCATTGACAGATAGTCAAACAGAGTCCCAGATCAAAGATACAGTTGTCTTGTACCTCAGTAAGGGGAAAGGATAGTCTAGTGGTTAGAGCCCTAAGCTTGTGATCTGACACCCTGGGATCAAATCCAGCCTCAAGTCATATTTATTTCAAACCTAAGATTTCCCCCCTCCTGTTTCATATCAGAGCTATCCCACCTTCACTAACCCATGTCCTATCACCCTGCTAAAGTATACGACCTGTGTGAGTGTGTGTGTGCTTCTGTAAAACATTTGACTATTGAAATTTTATTTCATAGATTATGTCTGCAGCGCACCATGTTTGTAAATATCTGTTTGCTTAAACTATTGATTATTTATCATTGATTACATGACTGTGTAAGATTAGGTTGAATGCATGCGCTTTGATTTGTCTTTGCAAGATATAGCGCCATATAAGTTCCATTTATTATTATTATTATTATCATTATCAAATCGTCATGATGTTCATGTTAAGGAATTTTACATTAATTGGAGTTAACATTAGGACTGACTGCACAGCCCCAAATGTCCTTTGAAGGAGAGAGACTGTAAACTGTGTTCCAATGCACGCAGAACATCTTGTGCACACATCCAAAAGCCTGGTCCGCCTTTCAGAAGAGTAGACCATTTTGTGCCAGTAGGAATGGATGGCACATTTTGTAAAAAATAAATGCAGGCACACGGGTGTCATGTTTAGACACGTCCCTGAACTCGGAATGCGGCTACCTTGCTGGTGGGTAAACCTGTCACAAACTCAAAGTCCGGGCATGAGTACACCAGGAGCTCTAGCTGAGGAACAAAGAAGAAATTTATTATCATCATTACATGACGATTATTACTTTTACCGTCATTAACACTGTTTGGTGACTTCCCAATCTATGTATTGCAATCTTTTAGTTTTGAATACATCTTTTTGAACAACTTCAAGCAGATGACTAGCTGGCATGTTACATATCCAATCAAAACAATCCGTTTTCCTTGAGTTTACTAAATATTATCTAAACATCACATGCAACTGTTAGTAGAGTCTGTGTGTCATCTGTTGCAATGAAAAGCCATCCCTCACAATGTTTATAATTATGTCTGCCAATATGACAGCACTATGATAAGTCTACTCCTTAGGTATGCTTGTAATTTTGGTGACACTTTCTTGATGAAATTATGTTTAAACCAAAGGAAAAAAAAGAGACATCAGCACATAATTATGGGAAGCCCCACCCTTCGCTGAAAAAGGCAGAGTATAGGCGCTATAGACAGCAAGAGGCTAGGAGCTCTAAACAATGTCCACACACACACAGCACAGCACAGCACAGCACAGCACAGCACAGCACAGCAGCGGGGAGTGCCTCGCTCTTCCCCCCACTTCTCTGTTCACTGTCAACAGGCCCTCACAGTAGGAAGGAGGAAAGGAAGGAGAGTTTATAATTATAGAGGGAACAAGAGGGGAATCCAGAAAAAAAACAGATATATTAGCACGCTATGATACATTTTTGATTGGGATATATGTGATCGTGAGTGCGTTTATGCACGCAAACGACCTCTGAGTGTGTGTGGGTGTGTGTGGGGTGGGGGGTTGGTGTGTGTGTTTATTATGTGTATGGTTGTGAGTGTGTGAGTATGTCCTGTGTGGTGTGCGCGTGTGCGTGTGTTTTTTTGTCTTCGATTTTAGTTGTTCACTCTCAGTGATATTAGACGAAATGCGTGTGTGTGTGCGCGCGCATGCGTGTGTGTGTGTGTGCGTGTGTGTGTTAGCAGGAAAGAAAGAAACACTTTTTTTTAAAAAGTGAGTGATACAGATGGAGAAAAGGACTGGAACTTGAACCCAAAGTGCAGTACGTGACTGAAAGCAGCTGGATGACCAGCCCGAGCTTCTCTGCACCAGTCCTTCAGCAGAACACTCATCAATGAGGACATTCATGAGGAACAAAGAAGCAAATGAATAGAAATACAGGAGAGAGAGAGAGAGAGAGAGAGAGAGAGAGAGAGGAGAGAGAGAGAGAGAGAGAGAGAGAGAAGGGGTGAGTTTATGTTGCAATATGATCAGGAATGTTTGCAATGTAGAGAGATAAGGTCACCGGGGGCAGCTCGGAAGGGGGGGGGGGGGTAGAGGGGGGGGGCAGGTAAAAAAAAAAACTGAACAGAAAAAAGGGCATGGCAGCCAGTGCTAGGAGGGGCGTGTCTGTCTAGGGGTGTGTGGGTCTGCGCTGCTCCTCCCTCGCTCTTCTGTCAATACAAGGCCTTCTGCTGACCCAGAGATGTGGGGGTGGGTGGGTAGGTGGATGGGTGGGTGGGTGGTGCAGGTGAAAGAGAAGAGACATGCTGACAGACAGACAGACAGACACACCACACAACACACACCACACACACACACACACCACACAACCTTGCGCACGCGCGCAGAAAATATACTGAACTTGTCCGTGTTTTTTTTTAAAAACATGACCACCTCTATGATAATTAATATGAAGACAACAATGACAATCACGAAGACGACAACTTTGATAATGATAATGCTGACGACGACAACGACCCCAACGCCGAAACGAACAGCAACACCGATGATGGATGATTGTTCGACGCTGCACGGCAATCACACTGGACATTTTAGTGACCCATGACCTCATAGATAATTATAATTATCACTGCGAAGGTGTCTGGCCAGCGTCCAGTGAACACGGCTCCATGGACAGAGTAAATATTCCAGATTTCAGGATTGCTTTCTGACTTGAGTGACCAGGAGGTTTTACTTCATGGACAAACGATGAGAGTGAGTGACCACGGTGGCGGGGTGACTCTGATGGTCATAACCAAGATGCTGAGTGAGCACAGTCTGGTGTGTGACATCTGACCAGGACTGTACTCTATGCTTCCTTATCATCATACACTATCTCGGGATCATCCAGGCTTGAGAGATACAGTCATCTGCAGTGTTGGTCAGGTCTTTAACAGTAAAATTATCAAAACTGCATGTGTAAATAATTGATACTCAACTCTGGGGTTTCAGTCATTATATTCATCCCGTAACAAAGATGCAAATGGAATATTGCCAGATCATGAGACCTGTTTTTCATAAGTTTGAACAGTTTCCAACCAGATTAAAACACTCTAACACTGCACCATGGCGCTGTGACACGAGACCTTTAAAGACACTGACTTAGGGGTTGTCGTGTGTGTGTGTGTGTGTGTGTGTGTGTGTTGTGATATACATAATCTGTCATGAACCTTTACTGTGAAAAGATAGAGAGAAAAAATAGGGAGGAGAGCAACAGATCACTGCTCTGTGTTCGCATAGACATTGCCACACCTAAAGGGCTGCGGTTATGTAGAGAACAACTCGGCAATTTAAGAACACACACCACACACACGTCCCACCCCTCCCCCCCACACACTAACCCACACAACACACACACAGTGACTACCACACACACACACACACACCACACTACACAACACAACACACACACACACACACACACACACACCACACGAACACAACACACACACATCACACACACGCTCAACCCACATACACACACGCCACACCCACACACACACACGCTCATTACCCACACATACACACACACGCTCACACCACACACACACACACACACACACACCACACAACACACACACACACACACACACACACGCCACACACACACACACACACACACACACCACACACCCACACACACACACACACACACACACACACAAGATTGCAGGAGTGCTGAGCTGGTCCTGGCCTCCTTCACTGTGACAAGGGCCATCTTGAAGGAAAGAAAGTATGTATGAAGGAGCCATTAGTTTTGAAAGACATTTTTGTTTGGTTTTTTTAGAAACCTCTTCATATACAAATGCGATAAGATGGGTAAAAGAAAACTTTTCAAAAGCTGTTAATGAGCGGTTAGAAAAAAGAAAGGTGTTTGCACATGCAGACCTGTTTGTGATGTGAAGGCACACTCCAGTCTCCACCATTCATGTGCTTATCATTTATTTTATTTCATTTTATTCTTTTATTTCAGGGATAATGGAATAAGCATTCATGTGCTTTTTTTTTCATCCAGCCCCCGTGTGTATGTAGTTGTGTACATTTTGTCATCCGTTCCCACTGGCACACAATGGCCTACTCTTCCGAAAAGAGGAACGAGTTTTAACGTGTGCATAAGATGTTCTGCGTGTGTTCGCACACGAGACTCGGTTTATAGTCTCATCCGAAGGACTTTTGGGGAGAGTTGAGTCGGCACTGATATTAACTTCAGTGTGTGTGTGTGTTGTGTGTGTGTGTGTGTGTGTGTGTGTGTGTGTGTGTGTGTGTGTGTGTGTGTGTGTGTGTGTTGTGTGCGCGCGCGCTGTGTGTGTGTGTGTGTGTGTGTGAAATTTGGGACACTCACCTGGAAAGAATATATCACTTACGTATCAGCAACTCTGCTGTTGATACCACGACGACAGATGAGTTCCAGTATAGCGCTACATTTTGCTTTGTTGCACCTCAGTTTCTTGTCTGCTTTGTCTGTGTCTATGGAACCAGTCTCGAGATCAGATTCTTTCAGCAAAATTTTATGTGGGGATCAACTCTCCTGTTGCCTTGGGTCATTTCATGTGTGCAAAACGAATGTCGATCACATGGTCTCATTTTATCGCCTGATCCGAAAGACTAGTACCCAGTCCACTACTCATTGCCTAATGGAAGAGAGGAAGGGGTTACGTGTAGTTTCAGGCAGAGTTTGAAGCGTGGGTCCCGGTCATGTAGAAATGTAGGTCACCCTGTTGAACTGGCTGTTGGATGTCTCTCCGGGAATGAAGTGATGTTTTCACTGAGCCTGGTGAGTAGTTGCAGTAATGGCCCTTGTCTGTTGGTGAGTGGTTGCAGTAATGGCCCTTGTTTGTTGGTGAGTGGTTGCAGTAATGGCCCTTGTGTGTTGGTGAGTGGTTGCAGTAATGGCCTTTGTCTGTTGGTGAGTGGTTGCAGTAATGGCCCTTGTCTGTTGGTGAGTGGTTGCAGCAATGGCCCTTGTCTGTTGGTGAGTGGTTGCAGTATAGTAATGGCCCTTGTCTGTTGGTGAGTGGGTGCAGCAATGGCCCTTGTCTGTTGGTGAGTGGTTGCAGTATAGTAATGGCCCTTGTCTGTTGGTGAGTGGGTGCAGCAATGGCCCTTGTCTGTTGGTGAGTGGTTGCAGTAATGGCCTTTGTCTGTTGGTGAGTGGTTGCAGTAATGGCCTTTGTCTGTTGGTGAGTGGTTGCAGTATAGTAATGGCCCTTGTCTGTTGGTGAGTGGGTGCAGTAATGGCCCTTGTCTGTTGGTGAGTGGGTGCAGTAATGGCCTTTGTCTGATGGTGAGTGGTTGCAGTAGTGGCCTTTGTCTGTTGGTGAGTGGGTGTAGTAATGGCCTTTGTCTGATGGTGAGTGGTTGCAGTAGTGGCCTTTGTCTGTTGATGAGTGGTTGCAGTAATGGCCCTTGTTTGTTGATGCTGCTGCATCAGTGCTTCTTTCTTCTCCTGTTACTCCACACAGACAGAGAGAGAAATGGGGGGGGGGGTTAGAGAGAGAGAGATAGAGAGAGGGGGGGGGGAGGGAGAGAGATGGGAAACTACCCAACACAAAATAGCTGGAGCAGTTATGTTTTGCCATGAATGAATAATATGACTTGTTTGTGCGCAATTGTTTGATAGTGGAGTTATTGATTACTACTTTCTCTCTCTCTCTCTCTCTCTCTCTCTCTCTCTCTCTCTTCTCTCTCTCTCTCTCTCTCTCTACTCTCTCTCTCTCTCTCTCTCTCTCTCTCTCTCTCTCTCTCTTGTGTTGTGTGTGTGTGTGTGTGTGTGTGTGTGTGTGTGTGTTGTGTGTGTGTGGTGTGTGTGTGTGTTAATCTCTGCCAGACTGTCTATCCCTGTTCTATCGTATTATGTATTACCCCTCCCTCTCTGTCTGTCTCTCTCTGTCTCTCTCTCTCTCTCTCTCTCTCTCTCTCTCTCTCTCCTCTCTCTCTCTCTCTCTCTCACGTAGGTACACACACAAACACACAAACAAACACACACACACACTCAAGCGCGCAAGTGTGTATATGACTGCTAGAGAAAAGGAGAAGAATTACGGTTAACAGTGGGAAAAAAGGAAAGGGAGACAGACAGACAGACAGACAGAGTAAGGGGGGAAAGATACAGAGAGACAGAAACACAGAGACAGACAGATATTACAGACAGAGGCAGAAAGAGAAAGAGAGAGAGAGAGACAGACAGACAGACAGACAGACAGACAGACAGACAATGACAAATGACAAATTCTTTTATTTCGAGGATAATGAATAAGCACCCATGTGCTTTTTTACATCCAGTCCCCGCCCTTAAGGATATATATGATAATAAAATAAAAGAAAGCCTATAGCAATACACTTACACAGTATACGGGGGGGAAATCTACACAAAAATCCCCACAAAAATCACCGGGGGAAAAAAAAAGTAGTAACAAGTAAGGAAGAAAGCAAAACAGAAAACACAGAAACAACCGAAAAAATAGCAAGAACCAAGAGCAAAACAAAAGCGGCAACAACAACAAGGGGAGAGGTGACACCGAGTAGTTCCCCCTCAACAACAACAACAACAACAAACAACAACACACACACACACACACACACACACACACACACACACACACACACACACAGACGGAGTGTGGGAGGGAGGGAGGGAGAGTAAACTAAATCCTGTGGTTTGGGGTAGAATGCATGGCGAGTGACACAGCGCAGAGAGAGAGAGCTCTGTCACGGTCCATTGAACCGTGTGTGCCTGTTCACTGGACCGTGACTGCATTTCGGGACACTGGTGTGATGGAGGTGGGGGGGGGGGGTATAGATTGAGGAAAGGAAGCAGAGAGAGAGAGAGAGAGAGAGCGATATGAATGAATCTATGATTTATACAGGGCATAAAAACCTCCACATCAATCAGCAGGCGTATACACCCCCCCCCCCCCCACCCCTTTTTCATAATATTGTAGGAAGGGGGGGGGGGGGGGGGGGGGATGATAGGGGTGGGTGCAGAGGAAAGACTAAAACCAAAGCTTGGATGTGCAGGATAAACATTACCTACTTTTGGAAACTTGAGTCCCAACCTGTCCCACTCCCCCACCCCCAACCCCCTCTCCTCTCTCTCTCTCTCTCTCTCTCTCTCTCTCTCTCTCTCTCTCTCTCTCTCTCCTCTCTCTCTCTCTCTCTCTCTCTCTCTCTCTCTTCTCTCCCTCTCTCTCTCACACACACATACACACATACATACACACACATACGTACATGCGTGGAGGGAGGTAGCGTGGGGCATACACACACGCACGCACGCACGCACACATATTCATGCGCGTGTGCGTGTGCGCGCGAGAGAGAGCGAGAGAGAGGGGGGGGGGGGGCAATATCACGCATATGAACAGTAACATCGATTTTTTTTGACTGATAATTTAAAAAAAATTAAAACAGCGTCCATAGCATCAATAACAACAAGTGTGTAATATGAAAATCAACAGGCTAACGTGTCACACAACAAACGCACAGTAACAACAACAATAAGTGTGTACTATGAACATCAACATGCTAACGCGTCACACAACAAACGCACAGTAACAACAACAAGTGTGTAATATGAACATCAACAAGCTAACGCGTCACACAACAAACGCACAGTAACAACAACAACAAGTGTGTAATATGAACATCAACAGGCTAACGTGTCACCCAACAAACCGCACAGTAACAACAACAACAAGTGTGTAATATGAACATCAACAGGCTAACGCGTCACGCAACAAACCGCACAGTAACATCAACAACAAGTGTGTAATATGAACATCAACAGGCTAATGTATCACACAACAAACCGCACAGTAACAACAACAAAAACAAGTGCACAATTATCTTAAACATCAACCAAGTCAACATGTAACACAACAAACTACACAACAACAACAACAGCAACAACAACAAGTGCGCATTAAGAGCA
>CM054157.1:39828371-39838371 GCA_028751875.1 Rapana venosa | reverse complement strand
GTCACCATAATAATAATAATAATAATGTATGGAATTTATATAGCGCTGAATCTTGTAAAACAACAAATCAAAGCGCTCAGATTACTTTTTTATGCGTGTGTATGGGGACGGGATAGCTCAGTGGTCGGAGCACTCGCTTTCCCCCAGCCAAGTTAAGCAGCGTCGAGCGTGGTTACCAGTTGGATGGGTGACCGTTTGCGCGCCTTGGCTTCAGTACAGTTCCCCCAGTTCACCCAGCTGTAAATGGGTACCTGCCCTCTTTAGGGTCAGGGAAGGTAAAGCAGTGAGGGAGAGGAGATGGGCGCCGCCCTCAATATGCTGGCCCTAGAGAAGTGAGGCCTCTGACGCCTCGCTACCCTACTACCTTAAAGGTTATGGGACTCCCATGCGGTTTTTAAAAATTTTGTCATCTGTTCCCACCGGCACACAATGGCCTACTCTTTCGAACAGCAGAACAGGATTTAATGTGTGCGCAAGATGTTCTGCATGCGTTCGCATACGGAACCTCGGTTTATAGTCTCATCCGAAGGATTCAACTACCACTACCACCATCATCACCACCACCATCATCATAATCACCAACCATCACCACCATCATCATCATCATCATTTTCATCATCATCATCATCATCATCATCATCATTATCGCCACAATGCACACACAAGGATACCCCCTTAAGTCTGTTCCTTCTATCTCCCTCCCCCACCCTCCCTGCAGTTTGACCACACCATATATATTTAGGGTCATTAATTCTCCTGTTCAGAGCCGCAGGCTGAAGTGTTGTGGGGAAAAAAGTGGTGTCCACATTGCTGAGCTATGAATCATCATAGAGTTGAAAGGACCAAAGAAAAAAACTGCAGCTGCTGGAAAAAAATGTTCTGGGGTTTTTTTTAATAGCCTATGCGACGTGTCGCCTCGCCAAAGAAAAACAGCTTTGACGTAGCCCCTGTCCTGTGTTAAAACAGACATCCCTCCCCTCTGTGTGTGTGTGTGTGTGTGTGTGTGTGCACATAATTTTCTTCATGCTAACACTTCAAGTGATATTAGCCAGTATTGGGGGAGGATAACAGAGAGAGGAAGAGAGAGAGAGCGTGTGTGTGAGTGTGTGTGTGTGTTGTGCGCACGCGCGCGCATGTGTGTGTATGTGTCCTGTCTTGTCTCTGTCTATGTGTCCTTATTGTTTGTTTAGTATAGTAATCTCTGCTTTAGCTACCCTAACCTCTCTCTCTCTTCTCTCTATCTCTCTCTTCTCCTCCATCTCTTCTCTCTACCCTCTCCTCTCTTCTCTCAGGCCCTTTTTTCTTTTAAAGAGAAGGCGCATTGCATTCACTCTGCTCTAAACCGCCTTGGGCAGGAGAGCACACCCTGCCTGGCGGCAATGACAGGAGGAGACAGACAGGAGGACTTCATCAACACAACTCTGCTGCAGCATTGCTCTGGCGGCAATGACAGGAGGATGTATGTATGTATGTTAGTCCGTCGTTTTCGACGATGACCTCCAAAACAGCAGAGGAGGCAGCTGCTGTTTCGGAAATTGGGCAGAAATTTGATTATAGTGGAGATGCCTTGCCCACAGTACATTCCCACTCTCTCGCCAAGTGGGCATAAGGACAGTCAGTGTTGGAGATGTTCTCCAAAGGCCAACTAGCCCCATGGCTGCAGCAATAAGGACTGTGAGAGTCAAGCCTCCTAGTCAGAGAGTCAAGTCGATCACTAAAGATAAGCTGTAAAGTGGAAATTTCCCATGAAGGGAAAGCCACTGGTCATACAGCCTCTCACTTTGCTGTTGCCCCCAGCGTCAATGGTTTAATCAAGAACTGTGATAAAGCCCAGGCGCTGACGGCATGACAGGAGGATACAGAGAGGAGGACTTCATCAACACAACTCTGCTGCAGCATTTCTCTGCAGCCACAGGCCTCGCTTTGTTCAGCGGCTTTTACTGCCCCACAACTCACGCTGCAAAAAGCTTTCCCCTCGCTCCCTCCCTCCCTCACTTATTCCCCCACCTCACCCGCTCCATTCTTTTGTTTGTAATCGTCTGTTAGTGAATTGATATTGGGGGCGGGGGAGGGGGTGATGAATAGAATATTGCAGTTTGGAAAGCTATTCCATTTAGACTCCATAAAAATGCGTCAGGACTGGGGAAACATCGTCAATAAATATCACACAATTGTACAAAGCTGTGTCTGTATGTGTAGGTTCAAGTGTGTGTGTGTGTGTGAATGTGTGTGTGTGAATGTGTGTTAATTTGCAGCCTGCCACAGTAAGGCCAGTGCATTTGGGAACTCTTCTTAATGAGGACGAGAAAAGAGTAGAAAAGTCAGAGGCGTGAGGTCAAACTTGCAGCCCAGGATGGGCACAGAGTGCATCTTGCTGTCTGTTCTCTGTCCCCTCACAAGGAAGACAGACGTCCTCCATTTCCACATCGGAAAATGACATGCCAGTGAGGCAAAGCAGATGTCATCGCATGACAGACATCAACTGACGTCCCCCCTGAGGAGTACTGCATTACACTTTCCATCAGACTGATGTCTCCCCTGAGGAGTACTGCAGTACACTTTCCATCAGACTGACGTCTCCCCTGAGGAGTACTGCAGTACACTTTCCATCACACGCCCACCTTCTCCCTCCTGCCGGCAGTCACAGGCAGATGGGAACCCCTGTGCTCCCGCTTCTACAGTGAGCACTTTGGCTGGGAAACTGGGATGCCCTGTTAAGTTCACTTCTATGAACTTAACAGGAGAATGGGCTAGTGCACACACACACACACACACACACACACACACACTACCCCCACAAGATGTAAAACTTTGATCTTCGATAAATCAATAAAACACAAACAGTTCATCAATCCAGCAAGGAAGCAAGGAAACAAGCACTCAAGCAGTAAATCAACGAAGCAAGCAAATAATTAGTTATCAAGCAAGCAAGAGATCAATAAAAATCTTTATTTCCAAGTGTTTAGACAAACAATACAATACTTTTTCTGCTAAACACATCACAAGGAACACACCAGGTAACAAAATTAAACAGACAGTATAACCTCAGTATGTCTGGGCTAAACAAGCACATGAAGAGGTACCCAACATGACATATAATTCAGCCCTAAAACAGAGGGAATAACAGAGGTTGTCCTAAACACTGACACAGACAGAAACTTGTACCTTTCCTTACAAGTGTAATTCTCACACAGCCACAGGAAGAAGAGGGATCCAGGATGAAGTTGTAATCTGACCCAATGCTGCTTGATGTGTGCATATTTTTCTTCCCCCTTTGTTGTGGTGTGGACATGACAACATTTTGTCAGCAGTATCTATCTATCTATCTATCTATCTATCTGTCCCGTAGTCTGACGACCGTGGGGGCACCCTCAAAGACTCAACAACCAGTTCCCTCCATTCCTCTCTCTGTTCTGCCTTTCTCAGGGTTTTGTTGAGTTCTAGGCCTGTCCATTCGCTGATGTTATCCTCCCAGCTCTTCCTTGGTCTGCCTCTTCTTCTTCCTCCTTGGACAGTGCCTTGCAAAACTGTCTTTGTAATTCCTTGGGATCTTGTGACATGCCCATACCATTTAAGTTTACGCTTTTTCACGATCGTTAGAAGGTTGTCATAGGGTCCAATGGTTTGCTGGATTCTGTTATGCACGCTTTCGTTGCTTATGTGGTCTTTGTAGGAGATGCCAAGGAGTCTCCGAAAGCATCTCATCTCCACTGCCTGTACTCTTCTCTCAGCAGTATATGTACAAATTAATGTGAAGAAAGGATTTCTTTTCTGGAGGACACTTCCCACTTTTTTCCATGAGTCTTTTGTCTGCTGGCTGTGTCAGGGGACTTAATATCAGTCGGGAAATGAAAACAAATGGCTGGTACGGCGCTTCTGGTTACAAGGGAAGTAATCTCGGGGAAGTAAAGTGTTTTATGCTTATCTTTTCTCTTTTTTCTGTATGTTGACCAATTTAAAAAATTATATTACATCAGCTTCACATATTTTCAGGGCTGTCACTACTTTAGAATCCCAATTAAAAATCAAATAAACGCCATACAAATACTTAGAATACAAACAACTTAGCCACACACAAAAAAATTGGGTGAACAATATCGATTTTTAAGAAAGCTTAGGTTAGGAAAACGCATGGTGGGTTGGGTTTTTTTTTATAGATTAACTGTCTTACAGTGTGAGATAGTGTAAAACTTCACACTCCCTGCACACCATTCTGTTTTAAATCTGTGACAGAGACATCATGCCTGCGGGAATGTGTGTGTGTGTGTGTGTGTGTGTGTGAAAGACTTGATTTATATTATTGTGTACGCATTGTTCGTTTTTTTCAAAATTATCTCTGTTGTAGTTTTGGTTTGGGATATTTCTAGTGGGTGATAAATATCGTCTTTTATTCCTTCCTTTTCCACGCTTTACTGATTGTTTTTCAATATCTATGTTTACTGATTGTTTTGCTATACCTATGTTTACTGATTGTTTGCAGTATCTATGTTTACTGATTGTTTGCCATATCTATGTTTACTGATTGTTTTGCAATAGCTATTTTTATTTATTGTTTTTCACTATCTATGTTTACTGATTTTTTTCAATATCTATGTTTACTGATTGTTTTCAATATCTGTGCTTACTGATTGTTTTGCTATACCTATGTTTACTGATTGTTTGCAGTATCTATGTTTACTGATTGTTTGCCATATCTATGTTTACTGATTGTTTTGCAATAGCTATTTTTATTTATTGTTTTTCACTATCTATGTTTACTGATTTTTTTCAATATCTATGTTTACTGATTGTTTTCAATATCTGTGCTTACTGATTGTTTTGCAATACCTATGTTTACTGATTAATTTGCTATACCTTTGTTTACAGATTATTTTGCTATACCTATGTTTACTGCTTGTTTTGCAATACCTATGTTTACTGATTGTTTTGCAACACCTATGTTTACTTATTGTTTTGTAATACCTATGTTTACTGATTATTTTGCAATACCTATGTTTACAAGGACAGACTGTAAGACTAGACTTGACCTAAAATCTGTGCCTCCACCTATTAAAGATTATTCAGCCATTCATATATTTATCTCCATCTGGATCTGTGTCTGTTCCTGTCTGTCTGTGTCTATGTATCTCTCACTCTCTCTCTCTCTCTTTTATATATATATATATATATATATATATATATATATATTATGACGCGGAATCCATGACATAACGATGATTTTGGCTACAAAGAATGTGGGGGGTTTCTTGGTTCAACATGTACAGTATTTGTGTGTATTGTGCCCAGCCCCCTTCCCACTGTCTCCTTGTAAATGGGCTTAAAGCTTACCACAATAAACTATTCTCTCTCTCATCCCTCTCTCTCTCTCCCCCCCCCCCCTCTCTCTCTCTCTCTCTCTCTCTCTCTCTCTCTCTCTCTCCCTCTCTCTCTCTCTCTTCTCCTTCGTTTCACTGGCTTGCTATGGTAGGTACAATGGGAGCAGGCAATTTCCAGCAGAGAACAATTGGAGTTCTGTCCAAAGCGCCTTGCTTTAACTCAACACAGCAGGCTGCCTGTCCACGCTTGGGGGGACAACGCTGATCAGCTGGTGGAGTCGTGGTTCTCTACACACACACACACACACACACATGCGCTCTCTCTCTCTCTCTCTCTCTCTCTCTCCTCTCTCTCTCTCTCTCTCTCTTCTCTCTCTCTCTCTCTCTCCTTTTGTCTCTCTGCTGTCGGTCTGGCGATCACTATGTTTGTCTGCCTGTCTGTCTGTCTGTCTGTCTGTCTCCTCTCTCTCTCTCTCTCTCTCTCTCTCTCTCTCTCTCTCTCTCTCTCTCTCTCTCTCCCTGTCACACACACACACACACACACACACACACACACACACACACACACACACACACACGTTATTCAAAATTAAGCAATCAAGCGCATAAGCCTGCTTGTGCCAGGTACCTGTAGGGTAAAAAGAAGCAGACAGACAGATAGAGAGGAGGATCAGACAAACAGATAGAAGGGGGGGGGGAGCATCATCACCCTTGACTGAGTACAGTCAACAGAGCTGTGCCTAAACCAACTGCTAAGTGTTCTTCCATCAGAGGCTGCTTTCACTGGACACTCATGCGCAGTTTCATCAATACTATCACGCCTGCCTATCACCAACACTTACTTCCATTTATTCAACCCCAAAAAGCGCATGGTAGGGTGGAAAGGTTGTGTGTGGTATCGGAGTACCGAAAGCAAATAAATCTGGACTGAGTGATTCCTTTGAGAGAGACAGACGGACAGAGAGAGAGAGCGAGAGAGAGAGAGAGAGAGGGAGCGAGAGAGAGGGAGCGAGAGAGAGAGCAGAGACGACAACCCCAAGGTCTAACCGGTTGGACAACTCCTTCCCCCACACTGATTTTAACTTTACCCGTCCCCACCCCAGTCCCCACCCACCCCACCCACCCACACTCCCCCCAACAGTGTCATAACAGGGAATGTGACCAGTGTTGTCGGCAGTCTGAAGTATGTCCTGGCTGAAGTCTGATCGTGTCTGTCTGTGTCAGTGTCAGTGTTAGTGTCTGTGTGAAGCCTTTCTGAAAGTGTTCCCTGTTCTGCCATTGCAGTGCAGCCAGTACTGCCACGTGCCTAAAGTGGAGCGTGAAAAGTAAGTCATCAGTGTGTTTTTTCCCCTTCCACCTCAAAAGGGGAGGTAAGCGGGACGGGGAATGTGGAAGTTATTCATGGGGGTGGAAGTTGGCGCGAGCTGTATAGCAGTGACGTCAGAATATCGTCTGCTTGAAGGGGGGGTGGGAGGGCAGGAACACCTGTGTGTTGTTGGTCACTTCAGCTCTGAGAGAAAGGGGGCTGGGTTTGCTGGTGGTGGTGCTGTGTCGCCACTCTTCTCCATGTTTACGCTCTTGTGACGAGTTGTAGAATCTACCAGAAGGTTGAGGAGAATTTGGTCCTGTTGTTTCCTGTCGGTAGTGAAGCCACAAGTGATGGTTTTACCATTTCGGTAAGTCACGAGTGCCTGTAGTTTGTGGTTGAGTGTGGCACCATTCAATGTTGTTTGTTATGATCTTTCTTGAAGCATGGGAGAACGATTGCCTGTGAGTCAGTCAGCCCTGCGTTAACATGACAAAATTTGATGTGGAATTCTGGTATTTTCTCAGTAATCATCCCTTCACGATTGATGTCACTTATTTCAAAACAGTTTGGATGGGGGGGTTTTCAGAAGAGCCTGTTCTTGTTGCTGTGCTTTATGGCCGTAAATTTACATTCTTCCTCTCAGAGAAAATATAAACATTGCCTTAAAGAGCGTGTGGAATTCAGTTTATCTAAGTTATTCTAAGCCCCCCCCCCTCCCCCCCCCCCCCCCTTCCTATGTAATGAGGAACATGAAGATGCCCCCTCTCTCGACAATCCAACCAATCCCGGGTTTACTGCCTTATTTGGCAACACTGGAGTCACAAACTACAGGCTGTTAATGTCTGTGGACATTGTGTTTTTTTTTAAGAAACAGCTACAGGAGAGACCTGGCCTACTTGAAGCCTGTATTGGAATCACCTTTCTAGCCTGGTACACCTCATCTACATCAGTTTATTTGCAAATAGTAGCTAAGAGAGACAGACAGAGAGACAGACAGACAGAGACAGATAGGCAGACAGAGATAAAAAAAGAATGAAACCAGGAGTGTATCTTGTATTCAGATTTTTTTTCAAGTGAGGAAACGTTTCGCTTCAATGATTTTGCGGTATGTATGCTCCAACCAAAAAGTAGGTCTGCCTGCCTGACGCTAACTGTGATGTTGTCCTTACATGGTAGCGTTGTCAGTCCAGGATTGGGCACTTTCTGAGTGACACGGTAGACACAGATTCTGTCTTCTAAGTGTGACGTTGTCTTCAGCGCTTGTGTTTCACAGCTGACAGGTGCAGGTGATGGGGATATAGAAATGGTTCTGGTGTAGGGCTCCCTTCAGGGTGAGCACAGCAGGGACAGAACAGCGGGCAGGGGACAGTTTCATCAGTAGCAGTGCAGTGCAGTGCAGTTGCCGGACTAGGAACGTGATCTCTTCCTGCTGCTGTCTGCCCTCCTGGCAGCCCCATTGAGCAGCTTGTAGTGAAGAGGTTCGTTGTGGATGAAAAAGACCAAGTAGCTTCGTACTGTGGGATTGCTGGGAAACATACAGATTGCTTGTGCTGTTGCTGTTTCTGCTGTTTCTGCTGCAGTTGCTGCTGTTTCTGCTGTTGAGGAATTCTGACTTCTTCATTGACATTTTAAGGAGTCGTTGGGACAATACACCGAAGTTCTTGTGTCTGTAAGAAGCGTGTTGTGGGCAGAGTGAATGTGGTGTTGTTTTCAAGAAGCGTGTTGTGGGCAGAGTGAATGTGGTGTTGTTTTCAAGAAGCGTGTTGTGGGCAGAGTGAATGTGGTGTTGTTTTCAAGAAGCGTGTTTTGGGCAGAGTGAATGTGGTGGTGTTTTCAAGAAGCGTGTTTTGGGCAGAGTGAATGTGGTGTTGTTTTCAATAAGCGTGTTTTGGGCAGAGTGAATGTGGTGGTGTTTTCAAGAAGCGTGTTTTGGGCAGAGGGAATGTGGTGTTGTTTTCAATAAGCGTGTTGTGGGCAGAGTGAATGTGGTGTTGTTTTCAAGAAGTGGGCAGAGTGAATGTGGTGTTGTTTTCAAGAAGTGTGTTGTGGGCAGAGTGAATGTGTTGTTGTTTTCAAGAAGCGTGTTGTGGGCAGAGTGAATGTGTTGTTGTTTTATTTATTTTTTTCTATTATTTTTTTTTAATTCTTTTATATCGAGGATAATGGAATAAGCACTCATGTGCTTTTTTACGTCTAGTCCCCGTGTGTATGCGGTTTTGTAAATTTTGTCATCTGTTCCCACCGGCACACAATGGCCTACTCTTTCGAAAAGCGGAACAGGATTTAACGTGTGCGCAAGATGTTCTGCATGCGTTCGCACACGGGGCCTCGGTTTATAGTCTCATCCGAAGGACTTTTTTCAAGAAGTGTGTTGTGGGCAGGGTGAATCAGGAACCCATTGCTGCTGAATCCTTTCTGTAGAGTAGTGGAGTTAACAACCAAAACATATTGCAGAAAACACACCTCATTCAGCATACACTGGGAGTGAACCCGGAGTGGATTGTATTAAGGGAAACAGTGTGTGGGTGTTTCTAAATTTAAAGTCTGTTAATCTTATCTGTGGTCATGCCGTCAATGATTTAAATGCAAGGGCTTTGTTTTGTTTGCTGTACAAGATTCAGCGCTGTAAACATTCCATTCATTATTATTGTTATTAGTATCTTTATCATTATCATTACCAGTATATTACTATTATCTTTATCATCATCATTACAGTATTATCATGTAGTAGTAGTAGTAGTAGTAGTAGTAGTAGTAGTGGTAGTAGTAGTAGTAGTAGTAGTAGTAGTAGTGTTCTTGTCATAAGTAGTAATAATAATAATAATAATAATAATAATAAATGGAATATATATAGCGCTGTATCTTGCACAGACAAATCAAAGCGCTTGCACTCAACTCATTCTTACACAGTCATGCAACCAATAGCAAGTAATAGTTCTAACAAGTCCAAATGCACACACACACACACACACACGTTATACACTTTGGCAGGGTGATGGAATTTTTGGCTGTTGAAAAGCAGGGATAGCTATGAAATGAAACAGGAGAGGAAATTCTTAGGTTTGAAAAAAATATGTCTTGAGGCCAGATTTAAAAGAGTCACAAGAAGGCCTTTGGCGAAGAGAGATAGGGAGGCCATTCCAAATCGATGGACCAGAAACAGAGAAAGAGCGACGGCCAACAGTGGACTGGTTGAATCTAGGTGTTTGTAAGCACAAGGAATCTGCAGCAGAGGAAGGGAACGAGAAGGGGTGTACAGGTGGAGACATTCACAGAGGTAGGAGGGTGCTGTTTTGTGGAGACATTTGTAACAGAGAGTACTGATCTTATAGTTTATTCTTTGTGGCACAGGCAAGTAGTAGTAGTATCATTATTA
>CM054157.1:39793371-39823371 GCA_028751875.1 Rapana venosa | reverse complement strand
GTGCTGTGTCGTGTCTAGTGCTGTGCTGTGCTGTGTCGTGTCTAGTGCTGTGCTGTGCTGTGTCGTGTCTAGTGCTGTGCTGTGTCGTGTCTAGTGCTGTGCTGTGTCGTGTCTAGTTCTGTGCTGTGTCGTGACTAGTGCTGTGCTGTGTTGGGCTGTGCTGTGCTGTGCTGTGTTGTGTTGTGCTGTGTCGTGTCTAGTGCTGTGCTGTGCTGTGCTGTGTTGTGCTGTGCTGTGTCGTGTCTAGTGCTGTGCTGTGTTGTGTTGTGCTGTGTCGTGTCTAGTGCTGTGCTGTGCTGTGACGTGTTGTGCTGTGCTGTGTCGTGTCTAGTGCTGTGCTGTGATGTGTTGTGCTGTGCTGTGTTGTGTTTAGTGCTGTGCTGTGCTGTGTTGTGTCGTGTCTAGTGCTGTGCTGTGTTGTGTCGTGTCTAGTGCTGTGCTGTGTCGTGTCTAGTGCTGTGCTGTGATGTGCTGTGCTGTGTTGTGTCGTGTCTAGTGCTGTGCTGTGTTGTGTTGTGCTGTGTCGTGTCTAGTGCTGTGCTGTGCTGTGTCGTGTCTAGTGCTGTGCTGTGTCGTGTCTAGTGCTGTGCTGTGCTGTGCTGTGTTGTGCTGTGTCGTGTCTAGTGCTGTGCTGTGCTGTGTTGTGTTGTGCTGTGTCGTGTCTAGTGCTGTGCTGTGCTGTGTTGTGTTGTGCTGTGTCGTGTCTAGTGCTGTGCTCTGCTGTGTTGTGTTGTGCTGTGTCGTGTCTAGTGCTGTGCTGTGCTGTGCTGTGTCGTGTCTAGTGCTGTGCTGTGTTGTGCTGTGTCGTGTCTAGTGCTGTGTTGTGTTGTGCTGTGTCGTGTCTAGTGCTGTGCTGTGTTGTGCTGCGTCGTGTCTAGTGCTGTGCTGTGATGTGCTGTGCTGTGCTGTGTCGTGTCTAGTGCTGTGCTGTGATGTGTTTTGCTGTGCTGTGTTGTGTCTAGTGCTGTGCTGTGCTGTGTTGTGCTGTGTCGTGTCTAGTGCTGTGCTGTGCTGTGTTTGCTGTGTTTTGTCTAGTGCTGTGCTGTGCTGTGTTGTGCTGTGTTGTGCTGTGTCGTGTCTAGTGCTGTGCTCTGCTGTGTTGTGCTGTGCTGTGTCGTGTCTAGTGCTGTGCTGTGTTGTGCTGGGTCGTGTCTAGTGCTGTGCTGTGTTGTGCTGGGTCGTGTCTAGTGCTGTGCTGTGTTGTGCTGTGCTGTGCTGTGCTGTGCTATGCTGTGCTGTGTTGAGCTGGGCTGTGTCGTGTCTAGTGCTGTGTTGAGCTGTGTTGTGT
This sequence comes from Rapana venosa, assembly GCA_028751875.1. Lineage (NCBI taxonomy): Eukaryota > Metazoa > Mollusca > Gastropoda > Neogastropoda > Muricidae > Rapana > Rapana venosa. The sequence continues at coordinate 39,822,083 of CM054157.1, read as the reverse complement.
TCTGCTTTGCTGGGTTGTGCTGTGTTCTGCTGTGCTATGCTGTGTTGTCGTGTCGTGTCGAAATTTTTTGTATGGGAAGGATTAATAATTGTTGGTTTGCGTTGTGTTTTGTTATTGTGTGATATTGTGTGAAACTTTTTCTTTCTGACCTCATTCTTCGTCTCCTGCTGTCTGTGCTGATGCTGAAACCTCTTCATCTTTTTCTCCTTCTTCTTCTTCTCCTCTTCTTCTTCTTCTTCTTCTTCTGCCTGCCTTCCTGACTGTCTGCCCCCACAGTCGTTAGATCATTTCCTCTCTCTTCACCACCACTCACTCTGTCTGTGACTACCTGCCTGACTTACTACCTGCCTGCCTGACTTACTACCTGCCTGACTTACTACCTGCCTGTCTGACTTACTACCTGTCTGACTTACTACCTGCCTGTCTGACTTACTACCTGTCTGACTTACTACCTGTCTGACTTACTACCTGCCTGTCTGACTTACTACCTGTCTGACTTACTACCTGTCTGACTTACTACCTGTCTGACTTACTACCTGTCTGACTTACTACCTGTCTGACTTACTACCTGTCTGACTTACTACCTGCCTGACTTACTGCCTGCCTGCCTGACTTACTACCTGCCTGACTTACTGCCTGCCTGTCTGACTTACTGCCTGTCTGACTTACTACCTGTCTGACTTACTGCCTGCCTGCCTGACTTACTACCTGCCTGACTTACTACCTGCCTGACTTACTACCTGCCTGACTTACTACCTGCCTGACTTACTATCTGCCTGACTCACTATCTGCCTGACTGACTTACTACCTGCCTGACTTACTGTCTGACTTACTACCTGCCTGACTACCTGCCTGACTTACTACCTGCCTGCCTGACTTACTACCTTCCTGACTTACTACCTGCCTGCCTGCCTGACTACCTGCCTGACTTACTACCTGCCTGCCTGACTTACTACCTGCCTGACTTACTGCCTGCCTGCCCCCCAGGCGCTGAAGGACAACCCCACCATCAACTCGGGCAACGTGGTTCTGAGGCGCAAGGACAACGGCAACTGGACGCTGAGGGAACGCAGCCAGCACAACGCCAACCGACACCTGCTGCAAGTCTTCGCCACCACCGACACCCCCCACACCATCCGCCCCAATGGCACTGCCGGCGGAAGTCACGTGCCGGTGATTGACGGCAGCCAAGCAGCCAATCAGAAGCGCCCTACCAACTACCGCCTGGTTCCTGAGGGCACGGGGACGGAGGAGGAGGAGGAGGAGGTGGTGGTGGTGTCCAGACCTCACGGGGAGGTGGAGGACCTCTCTCAGGTCAGTCCGGGGCTGTGGTCAGTTCTGATTTGTGTTCCTTGTTTGGGTGTGGAAAGACAGACAGACACACAGACAGACAGCAGACACACACACACACACACACCACACACACACACACACACAACACACACACACACACACACACACCACACACACACACACACCACACACACACACACACACCACACACACACACACCACACACACACACACCACACACCACACACACACCACACACACCACACACCACACACACACCACACACCACACACCACACCTACACACACACACACAGCCACACACACACACACCACACATACCCCACACACACACACACACACACACACACCCTCGTCCTCATCATTACAGTCATAATAAGCTCATCCTCAGTATCTCACCACCCTCACCACAACTCTACTACCCACTTCAAAATGGACAAGTTTCCTTCAGCGGCACGTAAACATGCAAACCTGTCAGTACAGCGGGTATACACTAAACTGAAGTAATCCACCCCTTTCGGCATCACCCCATACTCATACCCACCCTTACTGGCTGTCAAAAGCAGTGACCTACATTTGTGACAAACGGGTATTCAGACTTCAGCGCCTGTCTTTGTCTGGCGGTTCATCGTGATAGACTTGAAGAAGCAGAAGCCACTAAAGCATAACCCCATGACTGTTGCCGCATACCAAGGCATACACTGACTGTCACATGAATACCCAGCCCTGCACCCTCTTGCTTAAACTCATGGACGTAAGCCCACCTTCAAAATGAATGCTCTCCTTTGAAACAGTCTTCAGTTCAATTCATTTCACAAACTTGATTCTCTCACCCACAGAGAAATTCATGTCTTGTGCACTGAAATGTGAGGTAGGGAATGGCTTTATGTTTGGCGACACCCTGTCATAAAAAACACATTCGTTCTCCATTACTGGAAAAGAAAATCGGTTCAGTGGAAACATTCTAAGAGATCTCTTTTTTTAAATCAAAAGCTATTCAGTTTTCTTACCAGGTCAGTCGTATCGTTTTCTTGGTAGGTTTTAGGTTTAGTGGGTGAGACGAGTGCATATGCTAGGTAGCATCTGCACGCACACGCATGCACCGTGTTCGAACGCATGCAGAACATCTTGCGCACACGTTAAATCCTGTTCCGCTTTTCGGAAGAGTAGGCCATTGTGTGCCGGTGGAAACAGATGACAAAATTTACAAAACCGCATTCACACGGGGACTGGATGTAAAAAGCACATGAGTGCTTATTCCATTATCCTCGATATAAGGACTTTACCTCGATATCAGGGCTCGATATAAGGGCTTTACCCGAAAGTACAATCTTCTGGGGTATATCAAGATATGCAAAATGTTGTGATATTATGTATTGTTCAGTGCGTTGCTTGTATGAATGGGGGTTGTTTGCTGATCGGCATGCCCGTGTGCATGCTGACAACTATGCAAACGTATGTACATACATGCATGTGTAGATACACACACACGCACACACACACTCACTACTACTACTACTACTACTACTACTAAAGAATAAACTATAAGATCAGTACTCTCTGTTACAAATGTCTCCACAAAACAGCACCCTCCTATTTCTGTGAATGTCTCCACCTGTACACCCCTTCTCGTTCCCTTCGCTCTGCTGCAGATTCCTTGTGCTTACAAACACCTAGATTCAACCAGTCCACTGTTGGTCGTTATTCTTTCTCTGTTTCTGGTCCATCGATTTGGAATGGTCTCCCTATCTCTCTTAGCCAAAGGCCTTCTTGTGACTCTTTTAAATCTGGCCTCAAGACATATTTGTTTCAAACCTAAGAATTTCCTCTCTTGTTTCATTTCATAGCTATCCCTGCTTTTCAACAGCCCAAAATTCCATCACCCTGCCAAAGTGTATAACGTGTGTGTGTGTGTGTGTGTGTGTGCATTCGGACTTGTTAGAACTATTACTTGCTATTGGTTGCATGACTGTGTGAGAATGAGTTGAGTGCAAGTGCTTTGATTTGTCTGTGCAAGATACAGCGCTATATAAATTCCATTTATTATTATTATTATTATTATTATTATTATTATTATTATTATTATAATATAAAAGAATAAATAAATAAATGCACGCACGCGCATGCACACACACACACATAACTCACATGCACACACAGAGTAAACATTGGCGAAGTTTTTGCAGACATTAGTTTGTTCCCTTCACTTCCCTTCTCAGTGTCAGCTGTCATGACGTCACTTCCTCCATCCTTGGCTGTCAGACCAATGGCAGCAGCTGTTCCACTTCAATGACCTCAGTGGTGTTCTTCATGCAAGTCTTGTGGGCCATGGCTGATCTTGTCCTCTGTAGTCTGTCGGTGACAAAAGAGAGTTTTGTGATGTGGTGGACACATCATTATATGACGTCAGTGATCACACACACATATCAGTTTCACATACACAGCAGACATGATATACTGCAGTGTGTATGTGTTGCTCTTGTGATATTTGTCAAGGAATTTTGCTGAGGGTAGACCTTTTTGTGATCTTGATGTTCTGTTCTTTTATAACGTTATCTGTTGTGTTTGTCCATACATGAAGACGTTCTTAAGGTAGTTGGTAACTTGCTCATTCACAAATCCACATGGTGTCTTCCTATCCCAACAAGTTTCTCAGGATTAGCACATACATTAATCACGGTAAAAGTTACACCAAACAAAGGCGCTAACCAAACAGAAAATATTTTTTGTGCAAAAAAATTATGGAAAGCAAATGCAGCTAAAAACTGAACGCTTACCTCCCTTTTGTGCGAGTTGCCTCCCCTTGCAGAGCGTTATGGGAACACTGGGAATTGTGCAGGCCATGTTTGCTAAGGACTGGGGTAGAGTGCTCTTGTCCGCTCTCCGCCATGTTGTAACGATCTGTTACATTCTGTGTGCCACAGCTAATCGGCCCGAAGTCTCTTGCTTGTTTACACACACACGCACACACACACACACACACCCACACACACCACACACCACACACACACACACACACACACACACACACACACCACACAACACACACACACATCACACCACACACACACACACACACACACACACCACACACCACACACACGCGCGCACACACACACACACACACACACACACACACACACACACATACACACATACACCACTCACACACACACCCATCTTCCCTTACTATTAATGTTTTTCAGATGTAGTGGTTGTGAGCGTGACCTCTCACTGCAAGGGTCGTGGAACATGACTGCACACATTATCTTGCAGAGTCTTAACACCAGAGCTGGTGCATGAGGAATTTTGCCAGGGAAGGGGTTGGGGGTGGGGGTTGCTTTTTTATTCTCTAGTTCCAACAGTTACACTGAAACATTGATCTTATCTTACCAGCAATGTGACTTCGCTACAGTATTGCATTATCATATTCCTAACTGCCGGAACTACCCTCCCTCCACTACCCCCTCCCCCCTCCTCAACAAAAATAATGACATGAATAACACCGTTTTAAGGAATTTTTTTTTTGCGTGAGGTGGTTGGTTGTCACTATGAAATGTGAAGTGCTGTGTTTTTGAAATCCGAAGAGAAGCAGGCTTGAGTGTTTGGGGGGGAGGGGAGGGGAGGGGTGTCTTAGGTTAAAACCGGTTCTGGAAGTCTGTGTGTCTGTATTAATTAAAATGACCTCCACCACCACCACCCTCCTCACCTTGGCCCACACCACCCCCCTTCCTCATCTGTCATATAATTATGACAGAGTGAAGACATTTCGTGAAGTTTTCCACGTACAGTTCATTTACCCCAACAACTCTTTCTTGTCTTACATTTTTGACAATGTTTCAGAGCTAGAAAACATACCAGATGCTTTCTTTCTTTCTTTCTTTCTTCTTCTTTCTCTAACAGCAAAATGTCTCCCCCTCTTCCTTCTCGCTCATCCTGCCTGATCCATGGGTAAGCTCACCCGTGACGAGTGGGCTCTGGTGTGTTAGTCACAGCCTGTGGATGCAGTGTGGGATTCTTTCAGCGCAGGTCACAGGACTGCGTGACTAGAGACAGAGCACAAGACTGCAGCTGACCCACAAGCATTATAATAACGTGAAGAAGAGTTGCTTCGCTTTTTCTTGTCCGGGCAGTGCTCTGAATAGGACTAACATTAATAATCACAACACACAGAGAGAGAGAGACAGGGAGAGAGAGGACAGAGAGACAGGGAGAGAGAGAGAGAGAGAGAGAGAGAGAGAGAGAGACAGACAGACAGACAGACAGACAGAGAGACAGAGAGAGTTCAGAGAGACACGAAGACAGACAGACAGACATGGTTTGGGATCTATCCTGTCTTGTTCATGAACTCTTGCCATCAATTTGTCATTGGTTCAGGAACTGAAACATCCACGTCATTGTTCCAGGAACTGAATGATTCACGTCACTGTTTCAGAATCTGAATCGCTCACGTCACTGTTTCGCTGTTTCAGGAACTTCAGGACGTCAAGTTCGTGGTGGAGAAAACAGGCTCTGTCAGCCAGGCCACGCTGAAAAGCAACACCTCCCACCACCACAACAACTACCACCTCAACAACAACAACAGCACCGTCATCAACAACAACATTAAAAACGGCGACGAGGACGACGACGAGGACACAGACAAGTCCTACTACATCGAGACAGAGGTCGTGACCACCAAGCCCGAGCCCGTCTTCCGTGATGACGTCATCGAGGTCTACGGTCACGGTGACCCAGAGCGGGACAGCCGGGCAGGGGAGGTGAGGGTGGTGGTGGAGGACCACCGGGAGGACGGCGTGGTGCGCGCTCACTCCAACGGCAGCGCGATGACCGCCACCCCCTCTGTGGTGAGGATGCGCAATGGCGGCCTGCCTCACCCCGCCCCTGTGCCTGAGGTCAAGGCCGCCCCGGCCCAGGCCTACAGCGAGATCCCGGCCTACCAGATCCAGCGCCGCGTGTCCACAGAGTACGTGCAGGTGCCGGACTTCAGCCGCAAGGTGTCGCAGACGGGGTCGCTGCGCAGCACCGCCACCCTCCCCAGCGCGCGCGTGTCCTTCGACCCGGAAGTGGTCCTGCGGGGGGGCGGCCATGACCCTGGCAAGTTCCGCTCCCTGAGGACGTCGCGGCAGCTGGGCACCCCCAGCACGGTGGTGCGGCGCATCGAGGAGGTGTACGGCCACCCCAAGGCCCCCGTCCTGTTCAGGCCCGGCTCTGCTATGTACGCCGCCCCGCCCCACGCCGTCCTCCGGCCCGCGCAGCCAGCCCGGTACCTGCACGGGTCCACAGAGGTCCTGGCGCACCCCCGCCGGAGGAGATCCCGCCCTAGCAGCATCCACGTGATGGAAGGGAACGAGCTGAGGGTGTTCCACAAGACTGGCGAGGCCGATGACATTCTGTTGTGAGCTGGCGGACTGTCTTGCTGTGAAGGGGGGGTGTATACTTCTGATATCCCCTACAACATCTTATAGGACTGCTTGAAAAGCTAGGCTGGGCATTTGTGTTCTGAGCTGTTATATATTACAAGTGCTAACTTTTTTTACGGTCATCGTTTCAGTACACAAATACAATGGAGAATATGCACACACACACACACACACACACACACACACACACACACACACACACACAAGCAGCAATAAAAACCTACACCTATAATTATCAAAGCTGAACACTCCACAGAACCCTGTATGAAGAAATCCTGTGAGCACTTACCTGTACACACGCACTTCATGCTGGCACACAGCAACTACAGCCACAAGAGACGTACACGTATTGTAATATTCCACAACTCTAACCTGTCTGCATGCTGTAGCGAGCTAGCTAACCACGAGCAGAACACACCCTGCACAAAGCAGCCACATCCACCACCAAGGTGGAGAGGAAAACGTTCGGTCTTCTGTTAGGCTGCAAACGGTCCCCTCTGTCCCAAAACGTGTTGTTTTTACCCAGAACCAGAAGTGCCTCGTGTATTGTGCGGCGGTCTGCTGTCCCTTCCTCAGAGTTCACCCTGCCTGTCTGCCTGTCTGTCTGTAACAGCGCTACAGAGCTGACTGAGATCTGCGGGAGTTCGGAAGAACGGCAGGACAGACAAATGTGCCGTTGCCCAGAGATGTGACTATGGACAGTGCAGACAACCCAATCAAAGCGATGACAGGCTAGCTTTGTGCGTGACAGCTGTGAGCCTGAGGTGTGGTGCTGGGAGACTGGGTTGACAGCCGTCGTCAGTGTTAACCAGTTTGATATTAAGTAAGGCACTGGTAGAGTTTTCTCTTCTCCACTTTGTCTCTACTCAAAACAAAACAACACACACACACACACACACACACAAGGTGTGCAGGGGACAGCAGAACGGTCAGAAGAGATGGGAGATAATCAGTGTGCTGGGCAGTGAAGGGTGTGCAGAGTGTATTGCCAAGGTGGACAGTGGTGTGGCAGTGGATTCACACCCACTGAGCGTGGTGACTCTGAGCGAGCTGTTCTTGGATCACTGTGCCTCTCACCACTGCCAGGGGTGAAGAGGACACACGTAACGCTATGTTTACTGCCAATCTGTTGTTTGAAATATGCTCTGATAACTCTGGACATCGTTGGCATTCTCTGCATTGCTCATTCTTACCATCCCTGCAGTCCAGGGCTGGACAATGTGGAGTGTCTTCCTCAGTGACCTGGTCAGTGCCCACAGTGGGTCTTCCTTGTGGCTGGACAGGCAGGCGTGATGACTGCTGAGATGCTTGTTCCTGAAGGATGTGTTCTGAAGTTCGATGGCATTGTAACGCACACACCATCATTCATTGCCTTCGTTTATCTGAATGCGGCTGAAGTTCCTTTTTTTTTAAACTTGTGGTCAGTCCCAGAACAATGACTTGGACTAGTTATTACAGTGTGTGTACATAATGAACAGGCTGCGTATTGAACCAGGCTGGCACAATCGACACTGCTACGCTGTGGCAAGACTGCACGTTGTTGTGCTTCTTCACACACCGAAAGCTGAAAGAGTCAGGGAACGTAATGCACTAGCGATGACTTCCTAAGCAACCCAGGCTGAAGCTGGCAGCACCTGGGGGGCGGACAGACAAGGCTGATGCGTCAGCACCTGGGGGGCGGACAGACAAGGCTGATGCGTCAGCACCACAGCGCCTCTCCCTCAGCCAGCTCTGTGCTCCCGTGATCAGCTCTTGCCACCACCACCACCACCCTCCCCTCCCCACCCTCACCCATTTCCTTTAGGGACCTGACTTGTCACCTTCTAACTGTAACCTCCCCCCTCCTCCAACACCCCCCCCCCCCCCCCCCAGCCAAAACAAAAATTATTGTTGTCAGCAAAATAGCTAATGAATAAAAAAGATAGAAAACGTGCTTTCATCAAGAGATAGGTTGGAAGGAGAATTGAGAGGGTTGGGTGGATGCTTCATGCTGATGATAAGAGTGAAGATGTTAATTCGCTGCTTGTTAGAGATGAAGAAAAAGGAGATGAGTGAGGAAAGGCCTGTCTGCTGTTTTTGTGAAGACTTTGGTAATGACACTAATGATATCATGACGCAATGAGTTGAGGGAAGAAAAGGAAAGAAAGGTGCCTGAAGAAATGACTGCCAAATATAATAAACTGTGGACATGCTTCCTTGTAAATAGCCAGCACTATGGTGTACAATAGCCCTGATGACATTGTGTAATAATGCCTGTCACGACATTGTGTAGTAATGCCTGTCACGACATTGTGTAGTAATGCCTGTCACGACATTGTGTAGTAATGACTGTCACGACATTGTGTAATAATGACTGTCACGACATTGTGTAGTAATGACTGTCACGACATTGTGTAGTAATGACTGTCACGACATTGTGTAGTAATGACTGTCACGACATTGTGTAATAATGACTGTCACGACATTGTGTAATAATGACTGTCACGACATTGTGTAGTAATGCCTGTCACGACATTGTGTAATAATGACTGTCACGACATTGTGTAGTAATGCCTGTCACGACATTGTGTAATAATGACTGTCACGACATTGTGTAGTAATGACTGTCACGACATTGTGTAATAATGACTGTCACGGCACTGTGTAGTAATGACTGTCACGACATTGTGTAACAATGACTGTCACGACATTGTGTAGTAATGCCTGTCACGACATTGTGTAGTAATGCCTGTCATTACTGGATTGTTATAACCTTCCTCTTCCATTAACAACAACAAATATGCTCATAACACAGCTTGTATTGTAAACAAGACCGAATAGCTCCACCTATAGCAAGATAAGATGACAGTTAAGCCGTATACTCACGAGCGTCCATTGTAACTGTGTGCCTGTTTGATGGTAGCTTCTAACAGAGCAGACAGAAGCTTTCGTGTGTAGTGTGTTGTACTCCAGAGCGGGGATAAGCCAGGTTGGGTTCAAGAGTGGGCCATGACCAAGTGTGGTGTGTGTGTGTGTCAGCACCTCAGTTTCCTTGCACCCAAGTAATGCAGTCAAGAATGCCGGCATGTTCCACCCCATACCTAAAATCATGAAGAATCCAGTATAACTGTACATTTGAAAGGGGAAAAAAGAAAGAAAGAAAGAGAGAGAGTGTGTGTGTGTGTGTTTTATTCTTTTATTTCGAGGATAATGGAATAAGCACTCATGTGCTTTTTTTCATCCAGTCCCCGTGTGTATGCAGTTTTGTTAATTTTGTCATCCGTTCCCACCGGCACACAATGGCCTACTCTTCCCAAAAGCGGAACGGGTTTTAACGTGTAAGCAAGATGTTCTGCGAGCGTTCACACATGGAACCTCGGTTTATAGTCTCATCCGAAGGGGTGTGTGTGTGTGTGTGTGTGTGCGTGTGTGTGTGTGTGGTGTGTGTGTGTGTGTGTGTGCGTGTGTGTGTGTACGCCTGCATATGCATGTATCAATGTATTATACTGGCACAAGTAGCCTACGTAAGTGTGCATCAGTCTCAAACAAGCTCTGTTCATGATTATTAATTATACTGTCATAAATCTGCTTCATTGCCTTCAGATGATGGCAAACATTTACCACAGGAAACAGTTGTAGGGTTGGCGGTTGTGTTTGTTTTGCGGAGGGAGAGGGAGGGGGGTCTATATTTTTTTTAATTGACCACCCCCATTCTTTTCATCAACACTAAAACACTGGTGAGAGGGGAGGGAGGGAGGGAGAGGGGGGTGGGTTAACACCTGTGTGTGTGTGTGTGTGTGTGTGTGTGTGTGGTGACGAAGCATCGTTACCTGTGCAGTAAGGGGAATAACTCCTACCTCTGTCAAGGCCTGGCTCTGTTGTCCTGTAACGTGCAGTGCATCAGGTGACCGTGGAATGGGACACCAGTCTTGTTATTCTGCACCTGTATTCTGGTCAGATAACACTGCCTTGGTGACACCAGTCTTGTTATTCTGCACCTGTATGCCTGGTGTCAGATAACACTGCCTTGGTGACAACATCTCCACGATCAGATGTGCTGCCAACTATCGGTGTTATAGATAGGCGTATGTTAAAGATAATTATAAGGTAGCCTATATGCTGGTAACAGTTACTGGCACGCGCGTGCGTGCGTGCATGCGTGCATACGCACACACACACATACATACGCACTACCGACCATACCAAACATAGGTGGCCATGTCTTCAGTGGCATCCTAACATTCATTGACAGCACACTGTATCTGTTTAATTAAATCAGGTATCCCCGCTGTGCTCCTCTCCTATGATACTGCATACCACTTTCAGTCAAGGCAGATTTCTCTGTCAAATTCAGCTGGTCTTTCCAAAGAGAGCGTGTCGCCACAAGAGCAGCGCCACCCATTTCTTTCCTTATGTGCATGTATTTTTGTTTCCCTGTGAGTTTTTATTTAGTAATATAATTTGCCAGGAACAACTGTTGTTGCTGTGGGTTCTTAAAAACGTGCGTTAAATGAGCGTTGCACACAGGATGTGGGTTTGTCCTCTCATCCGGAAGACTAGGAGAGTGCTGTGTGTGTCGAGGCGGGGATACCCAGGAGTCACTGGGGGTGTGGCTGTACTGTCCCCATGATGTGGCAAACATGTGGCTTGTGTCTGCCGACTGCCTCACAAGCCACGACTAGCTGGTCCAGCAGACAATTTAGTATTGATATTCCGTGTGTCAGTGAGAATGTGACGACTGCTGCAATGATGTGTGTTGTATAATTATGTTTATTGTTCATCTGCCAGTATATAATAATTATATTTATATATTATGTAGGATCGATGTATCTTGCTTTGTGTTTTATTATGTAATCCTTCATCGACTGCAAGAAATATAAAGGTGGCATTTTTTTAAAACATGTACGTGTGGAGGAGGTGTGTGTGTGCTGGGCTGTGCTATGCATGAATGTGGGCACACACTGTGAGGCAACATTGTCATTGTAACCAGCAGCTTCACTCACTGCACATTCCCCTGCCTGAAATACAGGCTGCGTCACCATCACAAGGCCACCGCCACCCTAATTCAGTTTTCCTGTTTCCGTTTTCCTATGAAAATGGTTGGGGGGGGGGGGGGGGGGGGGGGGGGGGGGGGGGGGGGGGGGGGGGTTGTTGTTTTATATATATGTTTGGGGTTTTGTTGTTTTTTTCCAGAATGTTGCCAAGGGCAATTTTTTTTTGTTGCTGTGGGCTCTTTTACGCTAGCTTAATGCATGTACGGGGCCTCACTTTATCATCATCTCAGCTGAAAAAGAAGTTGCCACACCACCACCCAGGGTGTAGAGAATGGGGGAAATGTTGGGCTTCAAATGGGACCACAGCCTTGACAGTGAAGTTGACTTCTGGTCTTCCACACAGGTGCCTTAACCTGTACACCACAGTCAGAGAGAGAGAGGGGAGGGGAGAGAGAAATAGTGTGTGTGTGTGTGAATGAATGAATGAATGAATCTTTATTTTTCAAGGGTAACAGAATAAGTATGCGCATACTTTTTTAATCCAGCCCTTGCTCTGATTAGGGACTATCAACAAAACAAGGGAAAACCCTACTACAACAGAGAGAGAGAGAGTGTGTGTGGGGTGAGAGAGAGAGGGGGAGGTAAGAGAGAGAGAGAGAGGGAGAGTGTGTGTGTGTGAGAGAGAGAGAGAGGGAGGGTAAGAGAGAGAGAGAGAGAGAGAGAGAGAGGGCACATGCAGGTGTGTTTGCAGGGTTATAATCATGATGGTGCTGACCATGTCAAAGCTGAAAGATATCATTCTCTCTCACTGACTCCACCCTGTTCCACTTCACCCACAACACAGTATGACACTCCATTTCCTTTTTATCACATGTCAAGTCTGTTACATCATTTTATTCATAATCGTGATTATTGCACGCACAAAAACTGTTTCCACATCAACAGTCAAACAGCAAGAAAAGAACACCCTCCATAGCTCTCTGAAATTGCTAAGTACACGTCAAAAAATGAATAAATGAGTACAAATGCTTTTCGTTCTCTTCAAAATTGCCTTTTCTTTTGTGGTTGAACATTACAGCTTGATTTACAGCAGAACTGTTCTCCCAAATGCTGTACGACCTAGCTGACTCTCCAAACATAACACTCTCCAAAATTACTTTTTTCTGATATTTAGACTTTGATTTCTTACAATAAGTTAATCCTTTAAAAATGCATTGAGAAAATTGACTACAAAATATTAAGTACAGTTACCTGATTGCTAATCTAAATGAAACAACAATTTCAAAAAACAAAAACAAAAAAACCCTTTGGATTTTAATCACAGCCACCACCAACTTAAGTCTTGCCATTTTCTTTCATACCTGAAGACTAGGTTGGGTCCAGCACCAAGGGACACAACTCCACTGCCTGCCCTAGCCGGCCACACACCAACACACACAGGGGCCTGACGGCTCTCTTTCCCCATGACCTGGACTTTTCTTTGTAAACCACTCCCAGACTCTTGCAGATTGATATGATGGTTGTTGTTGAGAAAAGAAATGATGGTTACTGAGAATGATTATGAAAGAAACACGTTTCTATTGCACAGACAACTTTTGTTACCCTAGACGGTTTTCTTCAGTTCTACAATAGCAAGTCTTCCTCAAGAAAATTTTTTGTTTAACTTCATACGATCTAAGATGATTGTTTTTAATAGTAGCCTCCTACATATCTTCTTATCTACATGAAGAAATTGGATGCACACCAATTCACCCCAAATGCATCCCCCCCCCCCCCCCCTCCAAAAAAAAAAGAAGCTTAAGAGCAGACACAGATAAATTGGCTGGTATGTCTCATATAGAAATCATGTAGAAGATGATAGTAAAAAAAAAATTGAAAAAAACCCCAAAGAAAACAAAAGCCCTAATATTTTATCAACACAATCCTCAAATCCTTATGGGGACGAGAAAAAATTATTGCACACAAATGCAATGTAACCATAAAAAGACTTTAAAAATTCATGAAACATTACACAGTCATGAGATTCTCAAACAGGACAAAGATTACTGCTGTTTCAAACAATGCTGAAGAAGAAAAAAAGCTTCCAGCACATTGCATTCAAGTTCCCCCCCCCCCCCTCCTCTACCCCCACCCCCCCAAAAAAAGGGGGGGGGATGAAGAGAGGGCAGGGAGGGAGAGGAAAAGGACAACAAGAGGCTTCTTTCTTTCTGTGTAAACAGAAAAGGACATACACACACACAAAAATGAGCCAGGACTGAATCCGAAAAACAACAACATATAGGCCTACACCTTTCAGAAACAAACAAAAACAACAACAGCAAATATAAATACAAAATCGGTGAGTCAAAAATTTAAAATCCACGATACCAAATTGAATAATTATCTGGTTATGAAAAGATATAATAACATGATGGTTACCGGTACATCAGATCTGACATCATACATACTCTCCTGACAAAAATACTGACGTGTGGAGAAAACAACAACAACAACAACAACCAAATGGGGAGAGAAAGCCACTTGAATTAAACCAAGAAGTAAGAGATCTGGCAAACTGCAAGTGAAGGAGAACGCCATGCTTGATTTCTTGGTTTCAGTTTTGGGTTTGGTTTTACATGTGGTTTCAGTTTGGGTTTGGTTTTGTTTTGGTTTGGTTTTGTTTTGTGTCGTCGCCCTGTGTGTTTGTACACATTTGTGAAAAACGAGCTTGTCGTATATCAGTTAACATCTACATCAGTACAAGACATTTGAATAATAGCAAATGAAATAGTGTACATTACTTTTATTCCTCCTTTTTAAAAAAAAAAATTTCCAATCAGAAAAAGAGAAAGATTTTCAGCTGTTACTAGCTGAGATTCTTTGCACTGTATTGAGTGTATGGCATCTATAGTGAAGGACATCAAATGAGTTTTCTTTATTTTAACCAGATGTGATTAAAATGAAATCCCTTCATTGCAATAAAATATGAATTGGCTAAATATCAAACAAAGCATGCAAAATAAATGCATTAAGCACAAAAACTTTGCCCATGACTGCTAAAAGTGCAAATTCTCCCCCTGCCACCTCCCTTTCTCTCTCTCACTCTCTCTCTCTCTCACACACACACACACGTGCGCGCGCACACACACACACACCCTATTTTCTTGAAATAAATAGCTACAACTTTGTTCATCCCGTCAGACGTTTAAAGCAATGCCACTCCAACAAGTAAACAATGCATACACAGTCAGTGTGTCTATAGAAACTGAATAGAGAAACGACAGATTGAAACAGTACATACAACCAAAGCACCACAGATTAGTGTAGCAAACACAAGAATAATACATGAAATTCATAACAACAACCATATAAAAAGATCATCATCACCACGATGATGACAATGATGGTGATGATGACGATGGAAATAATCATCACCATTTTCATAACAAAAACAGTAACAATAACCATAAATCATCACTGACACAAGTCAAAGTTGTGGCACAGGACATGAGGCTGGAAGTGGAACAGACAAAGTCACTCCTTGTTAACACACCGTGATCAATCAATCACAATCAAAGCCCTACAACAGTCCTGAAGACCTTCACCGTCACTGGCTGTTCAAAAGTCAGCTCCCCTGAAACTCCACACAAAACAAGGAAAATGAATTCCATAGCAGATGTGATAAATCAGTCCAGCAGGCATGCATCAACAATCGTCACCCACTTGTGTGTACAGAGTGTGTCAAAGAACACTGACACAAGAGTAGTCTTTACAGTTTACCACAGGAATACTGCTCATTTGCCATTCAGGTAACATAATCTGAACATAGTTTGACTTACATTGTTCATCTTAACAGAGAAAAGCCTGCGTACAGCCAGGTAACTTCTGAATACTGCAACATTGCAATAATATCTTTGAATTCACTGGTACTTCAGAAGAAAAAAAATTGTGTCTTCAAATTGATGTTTACTTTTTTATCATTTGCTTGGATTTTTTTTTTCATGTGATCACTGTTGCACTTTGCAGACTGCTGCATTGGAAGCAACATTTTTGTTGCTGTTACTGTTAGTCTGTACAATGAAGGGAAGCACTGTTTCTAAGTATACACCACTACAAGGAGCATGGCAATGCTTGGCAGCCAACTATTGCCATTCAACGCCACTGTGACCATGTTACAAGTGTAACCAGTTAAAAGCAGTAGCCAGGGCCTGGTTCTATGCACTGTGGCCTGTGAGCACATTCATTCATTCAGTCAGTCACTTGACGTACAGCCAATCATGGGTGCACATTCATTCATTCAGTCAGTCACTTGACTTACAGCCAATCATCTGTGCACATTCATTCAGTCAGACACTTGATTTACAGCCAATCATCTGTGCACATTCATTCAGTCAGACACTTGATTTACAGCCAATCATCTGTGCACATTCATTCAGTCATTTAGTCACTTGACTTACAGCCAATCATGGGTGCACATTCATTCAGTCACTTGACTTACAGCCAATCATGTGTGCACATTCATTCAGTCACTTGACTTACAGCCAATCATGTGTGCACATTCATTCAGTCACTTGACTTACAGCCAATCATAGGTGCACATTCATTCAGTCACTTGACTTACAGCCAATCATAGGTGCACTTCATTAGTATTGATCAACCACTGTGTGCACATTCATTCAGTCACTGACTTACAAACCAATCAAGTGCAATCATCAGTCATGACTTACAACCAATCATGTGTGCACATTCATGCAGTCACTGACTACAGCCAATCATGGGCAATTCATCAGTCACTTGACTTACAACCAATCATGTGTGCACATTCATTCAGTCACTTGACTTACAACCAATCATGTGTGCACATTCATTCAGTCACTTGACTTACAGCCAATCATGGGTGCACATTCATTCAGTCATTTAGTCACTTGACTTACAGCCAATCATGGGTGCACATTCATTCAGTCATTGAGTCACTTGACTTACAGCCAATCATGGGTGCACATTCATTCAGTCACTTGACTTAAACCAATCATGTGTGCACATTCATTCAGTCATTTGACTTACAGCCAATCATCTGTGCACATTCATTCAGTCACTTGACTTACAGCCCATCTCCATTCCCACTATATTGTTGGCAGCCCTGGTGACCACTCCAACCAAGCTGACAAGACAGACAATACAGCCAAGCTGACAAGACAGACAATACGGACAAGACAGACCTAGCAGAGCTACAAGTGTGCAGACACAATGTCCATCTTCCATTCTCTTCTTCAGCCATGTCACAGCGTTGATTCCACCACACCTGGGTACAATTCCTATGGTACGTACAATCTTTCATGATATTATAACAACACATCATCAACATATTCACCGTTGACATCTGAACAGTGTTGAACATCACAACAAGTGAGACAATCACATCAATAATCCATTCCAAGAACATCGCTTGGCAGGTGGAATACAGTATCCAGAAGGCAAGATTACGCATTGGAATAGATCACATTCAGAGGAGAGGGGAGGGGTTACAGTGGGGAGAGAGAGAGAGAGACAGTGTGTGTGTGTGTGTGTGTGTGTGTGTGTGTGTGTGTGTGTGTGTGTGTGTGTGTGGGTGTGTGTGTGTCAGCAACAAACAGAACTAGAGGCTTCATTTCTACAGTAAACCCTTCTCTTTACCACATCTCTTCTGTGTCATCCATTTGCAAAAAACACTGGGTTAGATAGAAGAGAGAGTGAGAGAGAGAGAGATACAAAGAGAGACACAGAGACATGAACATAATAAGAGAAAAAAACAAAAAAAACAAATAAACAATCCAAAGCTGTATCATAAAACTCAAATACACAAAAAGGGATTTGGAAATAATTTCACCATGCTAAATGCACACACATATATTATATATTATATATATATATATACTGAGAGCACAACAAAAACTCCTCTCCAAACAAAATCAAACAAACTGATAAAACCTAAAACGAGCAAACCAGCCGAAAACTGGTTTAGCTGACAAAATGCAGATACTTTTTTTAGTAATACTGGCTCCAAGACATCCTGCACAGGAGCAGAGCTACAAAGTGTGGCCTGGCCATCCTTCATGATCATGAGTGTCCACAGTGAGGGAGACAGTGAGCCATGCCAACCACATCTATCCCCTCTACCAAACAAACAACAACTTCAACAACAACAACAACAAAAAGTGACTAGTTTACAGAACAGAACTTTCCCTCTCTGTCAGTCCTTCGCATAAACTGAGGTCCCATGTACAAGCACCTTTTTTTTAAAAATTCTTTTATTTCGAGAATAAGTACTCATGTGCTTTTTTTTCATCCAGTCCCTGTGTGTATGCAGTTTTGTACATTTTGTCATCCATTCCATTCACAACACCTGCCTGTCACGGAAGAACAGGGCAGCTAGGGCCAGTGAAATGGATGGCAGACATGCCTAGCATGCTTCTTGCTGAGGTCCCCCCCCTCCCCCACCACCAGATTGGTGCTGCCCACATCACACTGCCTGAAAAGCTCTGTGCAGTGTTGCAGTGATTCCTCAGGAGGAAAACCAGGCCCTGTCCTGACCACACTGTGCCAACATCCACTCTTCTCTGTCTTCCACAAACTCCTAACCTTCAGTTTCCCATCCTTTCTTCAATCCAGTAAATTCTACAGCTACTTGAACTGTGTATTAACCTCTTAACTGCCCAGTGCAAGTGCACCCTATATGCCGGGGAATAAAATTCTTATGTACCACTGCTATGTTCATATCCCTCTTACTCAGAAACTACTACATGAATATTCCTGATAGTCTACCCAATGACAGTATATACATCGTAGACTACTTCGAGGCAAGCTCAAATTAGTTAGCATGATATTTCACTGCGAAAATATATTTCAAATGTAAAACATCGACCATAAATACGATTTCTTCATCACCACTGTCATTTGAGTACCCCCCATCTCAATAATGTCAAACATATGTCTAAGCCAAATCTCATTCATTGCTTTTTAAATACACGATCTCTTGAATCATACGCGATCGTTTTCATCAATGTTAGGTAAATCTAGAGTTTTATTTGCCACTTTTACAGCTGTGTAAAGTTATTTATGCCTTCAACAAGAAGTATCAGCAATTTTGAACAAGAACTTCCCAAGCAGTCATGCATAAAAACACAAAATACGAGCAAAAAAACGATTGTTTTTGCCACGGTTTTTGCAGCTCGATGTTGCCAAGCAACAGGAGAGTGACCTCCATTAATTTTGGAGTTGTTTCCCTTTAACTGTAGTCAAGGAAGCAGGCTTGTTTACTTCGGTTCGACACCCTGGAAATTTTCCGGGTTGTTGGCGTATAGGGTGCACGTTTAGCCCCGGAGAATTTCCGGGGTAAGGCAGTCTAGAGGTTAAGGACTGTCAGATCAACTCTATCAACACTGGAATTATTTTTGATTGTAAAAAAACCCAAAAAAACAAATGACAAATACACAGGAATAAAAAAAAAACAACCCTTGGGTTCAGATTTGTTTTACAATAAAACATTTCCTTAACAAGGTTTACTTTGAGTATTTCTTCAAACACAAGGTTTTGATTTTCAAAAACTGTGCGGTTTTAATAAGAAAAACAACTGAATAAATGGCAACGGATTAAAAACATAATACAATACCTCACAAAATCATACCAGTTTGGTTTTTTTGCTTTACAAAAGATGTCAATAAAATGTCAAGAATACTTTTGTGGTGACTGGGCTGAGCATAGGTTGGTGACATACAACACAAAAGCTCTCGCAACATGGAGACAGTATCAACTGAGATTCCTATGACTTGCAGTGCTCCTGTGAAACCATTTCTGGCATGCTCATATACACAAATGCATGAATGCTCACATGCACGCTCACACACATGCATGCGCACACACACACACACACACGCACGTACACACACACACACAATACTTATCTTACATGTCAGTGAGATAATAACACCAAAACTATGAACAGTTTACACGGCAATAATGACATAACTGGCCATCAGTAGTAAACCCAAGCAAAACAAAACAACATAATTACAGATCTGATCAAGCGCTGTGACAATCGTCGTTAACTAACAGCCTGCCACGCTGATCACCAAAGCAGGCCACCACTAGCAAAGCAAAGACAACCCATCTGAAAATTCTTACCAAGCACACCGACACTCACTTGCATAAACTGATGTGTGTGTGCTAGGCTAATTCTCAGTTGTACAAAAAATGAAATAAAGCTGACACACAGATTTCACAAGTCTAGCACCTTAAACGATACCCCCTACAGCAAAACTGGCTCCCTATGGGGACGAAGCAATTGATTGACCAAAGTGCTTCAGATAACAGCAGTTGTCTCCCATGCCATGACTATGTACAGGACCAAGAGAATGTTCACTCCAAACACTAGCCAGGGCAGTCAGTCCCCACGACTGATGTCAAGACAGACTGAAAAATGGTAGACAGCCTTTTCCTCTGTAGTCAAGGCCCAGGCCAAAAGCTGTGTCAGTTATTGGTGGTGTCAGCAAAGGGCCAAAGCCTACACTGACACGTTGTCAAGCTTGGAAATGTCATGGTGTTTTCATCCATCACACACTCTTAGCATAACAACCTACATTCTCCAATCGTGCAAATAAATGCTTTAGCACCAGGATAGCCAAAAGTAAAGACAGGGGAGAGAGAGAAACACACAGAGACAGACAAACTGGAGCACAAAGAGACACACAGAGACAGACAAACTGGAGCACAAAGAGACACACAGACAAACTGGAGCACAAAGAAACACACAAACTGGAGCACAAAGAAACACACAAACTGGAGCACAAAGAAACACACAGAGACAGACAAACTGGAGCACAAAGAGACACACACAGACAGACAAACTGGAGCACAAAGAAACACACAGAGACAGACTGGAGCACAAAGAAACACACAGACAAACTGGAGCACAAAGAAACACACAGAGACAGACAAACTGGAGCACAAAGAAACACACACAGACAGACAAACTGGAGCACAAAGAAACACACAGACAAACTGGAGCACAAAGAAACACACAGACAAACTGGAGCACAAAGAAACACACAGACAAAACTGGAGCACAAAGAAACACACACAGACAGACAAACTGGAGCACAAAGAAAACCACACAGACCAGACAAACTGGAGCACAAAGAAACACACAACAGACAGACAAACTGGAGCACAAAGAAACACACACAGACAGACAAACTGGAGCACAAAGAAACACACACAGAGACAAACTGGAGCACAAAGAAACAACAACAGACAAACTGGAGCACAAAGAAACACCACAGACAAACTGGAGCACAAAGAAACACACACACAAAGACCAGACAAACTGGAGCACAAAGAAACACACACAGACAGACAAACTGGAGCACAAAGAAACACACACAGACAGACAAACTGGAGCACAAAGAAACACACACAGACAGACAAACTGGAGCACAAAGAAACACACAGAGACAGACAAAACGGAGCACAAAGAAACACACACAGACAGACAAACTGGAGCACAAAGAAACACACACAGACAGACTGGAGCACAAAGAAACACACAGAGACAGACAAACTGGAGCACAAAGAAACACACAGAGACAGACAAACTGGAGCACAAAGAAACACACAGACAGACAAACTGGAGCACAAAGAAACACACAGACTGAAGCACAGAGAAAGAGACCAACAAAACAAGGAAACAGATCTTACCTAATGGCATTGTTTTAAACACGTGACCTATAATGTCTGAGACTCATACACACTCTTAAAAATGACAATGACCTACAAAGAAAACCTTCATATTAAAACGTTCACAGGATTCCTAGCTGTAGGACTCAGCTCAGCAAACCTCACGATCAGTTAAAAATAAAATAAAAAACCAACAACTGACCCAGTATTATTATTATTCATATGTACAGACATTCTCAGTGCACAAAGTCAGTCAAAGTAACTTCATCTCCTCCACTGCAGTGTTAATCTCTATCCATAATTATCTGAGGTACACAATGAGGCCTCTGAATAAAATACACATGATTTTAGTCAGAGCTAAAAACAAACCTCCAAAAACAATGGTTAAAAATAAGTAATGGCGTATATTGAATACATAACTGAGATATGTCGATAGTATCTAGAATGTCAAAAAATGAAAAGAAAATACATGTAATAAAAAGAAAAGGGAGTGTATACATTTTATTTCATAGATTTTGTCTGCAGCGCACTATGTTTGTAAATATCTGTTTGTTTAAACTATTGATCATTTATCATTGATTGCATGACTGTGTAAGATTAGGTTGCATGCATGCGCTTTGATTTGTCTTTTCAAGATATAGCGCTATATAAGTTCCATGTATTATTATTATTATTATTATTATACAAATGAGACAGGGGAGTTAACTGACATGCACTGTGCACTGCAGTATGCCTGCTCCCTCCCATTCCTTTTCCCACAGACAGAGACAGCCACAAATGACTGACAACTTCAACACACCTCACAAACAATACGCTTTATACACTAAGTATATGGCAAGTAAAAAATAGTAAAAGAAAGTAGTAAAAATAGCTTGACATATGGCCAAAAGATCAGGATTTGATGAACAATATCAACATGAATATTGACTTCTACTCTTCCCCTGTGCATAACTCCATGTTGATTCCTGTTTCAAAGTGGCGGATTACATGATGCTAGGGAGTTAGTTTGGTTTTGAATTGTCTTTTCTGTTTAGATTGTTACGGTGAAGCTTAGGGGATGAAGCAAGTTATCACAACACTGACGGCATTCCTGGGATGTAGACACCTCTCTGTCTGATTGTCACAAGCCAGATGTGATGGACAGAGCGCTGTTCTGGATTTCTGTCATCATCACCACTCCAGCAGACTGACTGATGTGGTGATTTTCATGAGGAATGGGAACTCAGCTTGTGGGCTTAACGCTCTGTCTCTGCTGTCATCTTGGCACTGACAGCTCTGAACATCAACAGTGATGTTCTTGTCATGTGAAATGCAAAATGTCAGAGCTTTCTATATCTGAAGCAGTATGAAGTGTGTTATTTTCTCCGTGATTTAGAAATGTTCAGCCACAACCCCCTGGCCCTTTCCCATGGTCCCTCTGTACCTTTATATGTCCACAAACAAGTCACGCGTGTCGATACAGCACACTGCACACCTCTCTACAGCTGAGTTTGACACAAAGAACAAAAACAGACACTGCAAAAACAATGATCCATTTCACAGTCAGGTACAATCAAAACACACACATATTGAGACATGTAAACAAAACATATTTTACCACACGTAAACAAATACATAGCTTACAACAACAACAATGATCCAATTCACAGAGAAGACGTCAACAAAACACAAACACAACAACAACATCAATCTAGTTCCCACAAAAGACATCTGATCTTCCCTAAATCCTCTCCATCCTCACACAAAGAAAAGAAAAGAAAACCCAATGAAGATCTGAAGTGACACTACCACACACACTGCAGCAACAGGGACCCTGATGATCTGACCACTCTCTCCCCCCCCCCCCTGCCACTGGTACACCTACTAAGGCCATGATGGGGATGGACGATGTCTACACAGGTCACTCCAGCAAGTTATCAATGGATCGACCCACCACACCAACCAACCCTGAAGCTTTCAGCCCAGCTGCCCACCATGGCCATCACTGCATCACGCCTTTCTGTTCATCAGTCACCTCAGCCAAGAACAAAACGAACACGCTCTGTTCACTTCATCTGCCTTCACTGTGGTAACTCACCGAAATCCCTCCCTTCAATGTCTGGGCACATCACTCCTCTCACTGCGTTGGTCTCTCCTTCCTTTTCCACTCACGTTGTTTATTGTCCTGCCGATTGCCGTGGACAAATCAGGGGCTACATGCTTGACATCCAAGAAAAAGAAAATATCCGCTATTGTTTTCTGTCAACTTAAGTATCAGCACATATCTGTCTTTGATACAAACCGAGTCCTGTCAACTCAAGATATTGACGCAGATCTGATTCCAGTATAAATTTTCAACACTCTGTTTCCTTATCATTGACACACACTTGATTTCAACAGAAGCTTCACTAAAGACACATTCTGTTTTCTGACACTATTGAGACACACCCTCCCACATTGATACACACTACTGTTTATCATGCATTCTTTTTGCTTACAGTTTTAACACACATCTGACTTCAACAGAAACGGTCACCAAAAAAACCCCCCATCAAAAACTGATATCAAAGAACGTAATCTGTTCACTTGCGGTATTGACACACACCCGTCTTTAAAACAAAATTGTTGTTCAAGCATTTTCCATGCTTTCCGCTTTAACACACTTCAACAGAAACTGTCACCAAAACTGCAGTCAGCGCCTGAATACAGCACCCCGGATGCAGCTACATCTGCCTGTGTGTGTGTGCGTGTGTCTGTGCGTGTCTAGGTCTCTGTGGCGCAGCAGGGGGAGAAGGAGGGCCCCTCGAACAGCCGTTTGTCGATGCCAATGGCGGGGGAGTTGTGGGCGCTGTTGGCGCAGCTGGGTGGGGGTGACAGGGCGTCACAGGAGCCGCAGGAGCTGAGGGGCGCGGAGCGCGGAACCGTGCCCCTCTCCCCGCGCAGGAAGCTCTCCAGCTTGTCCACACACGCGTCCTGGTAATCGTGGATCCACCTGCCGGAATGACACGCACCGTGTTGATCCAGATGCCGGTAACAGCACACATACACACATACATACATACACACATACATACATACACACATACATACATACATACATACATACATACAACAATAGGTGGGCGACACGACACACAGCACAACAAGCAAATCCAGCATCACTCAGTCCAGGCCCCCGTGCTAACATTACCGTGCCCCTCCTCCCTTCCTTTGACCAAGTGCAAGTGCGGTCAGTCAGTTCCTGCTGTAATAATCAGCACCAGCTGGGGTGGAATGGACAGCAGCTGAGAATAATTGAAAGCGGGGGAAAGTGACAGCAGTGAACACAATAATCCATCAGTGGCTGTGAACAACCCACCTGTGAATAATATACAAAGTATCTATTCACCCAAAGGTAATATTAACCCTTCCACTGCTGGATATAATTATTGGCGCTCACAGGAATTGCACTTAAAACCAAGAATGTTTAGCAGTGGCTACCTTGTTCTGTTTTAGGGTTTTTACACGCTTATGATTAACACTAGATAGGTAAACCTATACATTTTTGGAAAGTAGAGACAATGTAGAATGTGATACAAAAACAAAAAAGACATTACCTAGTATGTAGCAGGAGATATCCCACAAATTATATTGAAAAAACTCCCTGACAGGTAAGCCACCTCACCCTCTACTTTTCATCAACTACACCCCTTTCATGGCAGAGACACAGAACAGAATGAACAACAAGGCAAAGCAACATGTGTTAAAGGCATTAGAAGTGTGAGATAAGACTCCACTTCATTCAGCATCTTAGGTTGGTCACTAGCCTATCACTTCCACAACTGACTCCTTTAGGGTGGTGTCAACAACATTCCTTTCCAGATCATCATCACTCCTAGTAACCCTAATCACACAAAGGACTGGAAGTTAGACACTTGAGGAACCCTACCAAGTGAAAAGGAGGCACTTTTCCCTAAAGTTACAATAATAGTTGATTGATGTTGAACCTGACTTATGCAATGCCATGATCGTGGCCCATTGCAGTTTACCAGAAAGCCACGATCGTGGCCCATCGCGCTGTACGGGTTAATATTATGTATGATTATCCACGTACACATACTCGTAACATCAACACAATGATTGTGAATCTCATACAGCATGATGAAAACAAATAACTTGCGCACAACATTCCCATGTAACTATCAGAAATACTTTATCCCTCAGAGTTTAGAAACGACCCCAGATTGCTTGCATGTCGTTTTCTTTATCCCTGTCTCTCATCCACCTACTCTTTATTCTCTCCCCTCTCACTTGCATACCTGTGCTTCCAGAGACACACACGTGAGTTACACCCACCCACAAACATACACACACGTACACACACACTCACACAGACACACTCACACAGACACTCACACAGACACACTCACACAGACACAGACACACTCACACACTCACACAGACACAGACAGACAAACCCATGCCCAGTTCTCACCGGACACCATTGAAGAAGGGCAGGTTCCTCATGTCAGCCGGCAGCTTCTCTGCAGGCGGCCAGTGAAAATTGTCAATCAGAGGAATCACGTTGAGGCCTGACTCCATCGCTGCCACTATCTCCTAAAATCATGAGAAAAAACAAGTTCCAAATCATTTATGAAAGTTCTTGGCAGATTTATAGCCCATCCCTATAACCTGAGAACAAAACACCTTCACACTGCAGCAATGCCATCCCATTACTGTAGATGCACATCAGAGAAGTTTTTAATCTGCAGAGACCCAGGCTTCTCCACACAACTCATAAAAATGGAGGAATTCGAAGAAAAGCTCTTCAGAGTGATGCCCAAGGAACACAAAGTAAAGATAAAGAAGAAGAAGAGTTCAATGTGTCAATAAAGTGTTGAACAAACAACACTTGTGGCCTCCTACAGCCAAACAACCAGTCAAAGTACACTGCTGATGCTGGGCCACTCTAAACAAGCAGAACTCCTCTTCAGCTCACTGTGCATGACCCAGAAGACAGTCACTGTATCAACACGCAAAGCAGGATGATAGAGTCAACGCTACTCCCTTAGTTTTGTATTTCGAGGATAATGGAATAAGCACTCATGTGCTTTTTTTTTACATCCAGTTCCCGTGTGTATGCAGTTTTTGGTCATCCCTTCCTACCAGCACACAATGGCCTACTCTTCCAAAAAGCGAAATGGGTTTTAACGTGTGCGCAAGATGTTCTGCATGCATTTGCACACGGGACCTCGGTTTATAGTCTCATCTGAAGGATTTGGGGGGGGAGGGGGGGGGGGGAGTGGAGTCGGACCTGATGTTAACTCCAGAGGAAAATCCTCTTAGGCTTCAGCGAAAGACATTCAACACAAGCTTCCACGGCATGTAACCAAAGAAAAAAAAATGTCATTCCAGCACTGAAAGCCTTGCCCAAGTCACTGATGTGTCCTACCATAAAATAAAGCATGTAGCATCATCGTCTGTAGGAAGATGTAAATACTTTTTTTTCTCTGACATTTATGTACACAAGGAGTACTGCACTGCAGCAATATAGTGTCAGTGGTACCAAACTGGGGTGAACCTTTCTGCACACAAACACTCATACATACATATACACACACACATATACACACATACACACACACACTCACATGCACACACACACACATATACACACACACTCACACACACATACACACACACACTCACACGCACACACACAAATACACACACTTCCCCTCACTCACTCACTCACTTTAAGTTTTCCCACCCCAGACAACATTCATTCTTCACCAGCAAAGGCCCCCAACACACCATCTCCCCACCTCCTCCTCCTACCTTGTGGACCCAGTCCTTCTTCTCATCATCGCCCATGCAGCGATCCAGCGCATTGGGGGTGAGGACGATGATGAAGCTGTTGGCCTGACGCACGCTCTCCAACAGACTCTCGTCAAACTTCCCTGCCCGCAAACGCTCGATGTCAATAAACACCGTGAACCCTCGCAGCTGTAGGTGAACTTTCAGCAAACTGGAAACAACCACGTCAGAGAAAAATAGGTTACACAGCATTATCCACAACCCTGCTGAGTCAGTGAAGGACAGACACAACTGGTACAACGATCACCACAGACAGACAAACAGTGACACATGCTGACTTGTCTCCCCTATCAGAAACCCTGTGCACTATAGTAAGCAATGGTGGAGGGGGAAATAGCCTAGTGGTTAGAGCTATGTATTTGTAATCTGATGGTAACGGACACTGTAGTGAGTTTACCTTGAGGTGACTGTTCAAGGGGTTTTTCCCTGGAGTTAACACTGGTACTGACTCCACTGGCCTGCAAGTCTTTTGGACAGAACTGTACACTAATTTCCCATGTGCAAGATCAAGCAGATCACCTTGCACACACACAGAGGATAAAATTCCATCCTCCTCTTGAGCGCTTTGATTTGTTGCTTTACAAGATTCAGCGCTATATAAATTCCATACATTATTATTATTATTATTAAGAGTAGGCCAGCTATGGCCGGTGGCATGGATGACACAAACGTACCCAGCATGCAGACTGTTACCTGGAGAGGAATGAGCTCTGGCAGGTTCGACTTGCCCTCAACACACTGCCTGAAACATTCAGTGTGGTGCCCAGACAACTCCTCACAGAGGAAGCCAAGTGAAGTGAAGACCAGCTTCACTGACGACGATGTCAACTAACAGACAACAGTAAAATTAATGTAGATTCACATAACAAAGTGTTACCGTAATCAGGTGACCTAACAAACGTGTTCTACCTTATGGAAACACAAAACATCACGTAAACAATATCAGTGAACAGCACAGCATCTACTGAGAACCACAACCATGCATCTGCATACAGAGAGGTTGTATATGGTTGTGGCTCTCAACAGACGACAGGGTTATCACTGCTCCAAGTCAGCTGACCTGGCCAGCTGTGAGCCGTTGGACCTGCGGTAGCTGATGAAGACGTCGATGGCCTTCTTGTTCTTCTTGCTGACCTCTCCCTCCAGACAGTCGCAGGGGGCCGTGGTGGGGCTGCACACAGCGCTGCGCAGCTCTGCAACACACCAGACTGTTTTCAACCAAAACGACACAAGGAAGAGGGCAGAACAGCCCAGCGGCTAGAGTCCAGCTCCTGGTCAGGTCTGAGCACAGTTCAAGTCTCTGTGAGCTGACTGTTCAGGGATTTCTCCTGGAGTTATTACAGGTTAGGACTCCATTCTCTGCCTGCCTGCCTGCCCTGCTCCTGTGTGCAAAAGCACACACAAGATCTTGCACACACGTTAAACACATCTTTCTCTTTAGCAGAAAAATAAGCCAGCTATGGCTAGTAGTGTGGATG
>CM054157.1:39770871-39788371 GCA_028751875.1 Rapana venosa | reverse complement strand
CACACACGCACTTTTCTTGTTTGATTCATATTGTTTACAATAGATTAGCTTTTTATTCTATGTCTGCATATACATTATCTTTTTTTCTCGCTTTTTTTTTTCTTTAGATAGATGGCTTGATAGAAAAAACGCAAATGCACTGCTTATTCAATGTACCATCTGAAAATAAAAGTTTGACTTTGACTTTGACTTTGACACACACACACAAACCCTCACTCATCCTTACATCTCCCTGGCCTAACACAATCATACATATTCCTCATCCACACATCAACACACACACACACTCACACACACACGCACACACACATGCTCATCACAATTACACACACAGACACACACACAAACCCTCACTCATCCTTACACACCTCCCTGGCCTAACACAATCATACATAATCCTCATCCACACATCAACACACACACACACATCTACACACACACATTTACACCTACCCCCTCCCCCACACACATACACACACCCCCCTCACACACCCAAAACCCCTACCCCATCCACCACCCCCATCACCCCCCACACACACACACACACACACCCCACCCACCCATCCACCCTACCCCATCCACCCCCCCCCACACACACACACACACACCCTCACACACCCAAACCCCCCACCACCCCCCATCCACCCCCCCAAACCCCCCCTCACACCCCCCCCCTCATCCCTCCCCCATCAACCCCCCCCCCATCACCCCCCCCCCCCACCACCCCCCCCCACCCTCCCCGTCCCCCCACCCCCACACCCCCAATCACCTCTTTGCGGTCCTGCTCGGCCTTAATGCCGGCCTCCATGGCCATGTGGAAGGCGGCCAGGGCCTGGGCCTCCTCCCTCTTGCTGCTCAGCACGGGCACCAGGCGGCGCAGCCAGCCCGAGGAGCGCCCGTGCTGGTGGGAGGTGTCCATGACGGCGAACTCCTGGGGGTCGTGGGCGTCGATGAAGGGCAGGACCAGGCTGAGCGTGCCCGACTTGAGCACGCAGGCCTCGATCTCCTTGTTGGACACCAGCACCGCGATGGCCAGGCAGGCGTAGTACCGGATGCTGTCGTCGTCCACGAAGGCCAGGGGGAACAACCACTCCGGGGCCTGCACACAAGGGGGAAACGAGCGATGAGTCGGCGGCATTTCTGGAACTTTCTTCTGCGATCTGGGAATGAGCAGTGAGTCTGCGGCATTTCTGGAACTTTCTGTGATCTAGGAATGAGCGATGAGTCGGTGGCGTTTCTGGAACATTCTGTGATCTGGGAATGAGCAATGTTTACACAGTGTATAGAACATTCTGTGATCTGGGAATGAGCAATGAGTCGGTGGCGTTTCTGGAACATTCTGTGATCTGGGAATGAGCAATGTTTACACAGTGTATAGAACATTCTGTGATCTGGGAATGAGCAATGAGTCTGCGGCGTTTCTGGAGCTTTATGTGATCTGGGAATGAGCAATGAGTCGGTGGCATTTCTAGAACATTCTGTGATCTGGGAATGAGGAATATTTACACAGTGTATAGAACATTCTGTGATCTGGGAATGAGCAATGAGTCTGCGGCGTTTCTGGAACTTTCTGTGATCTGGGAATGAGCGATGAGTCGGTGGTGTTTCTGGAACATTCTGTGATCTGGGAATGAGCAATGTTTACACAGTGTATAGAACATTCTGTGATCTGGGAATGAGCGATGAGTCGGTGGCGTTTCTGGAACATTCTGTGATCTGGGAATGAGCAATGTTTACACAGTGTATAGAACATTCTGTGATCTGGGAATGAGCGATGAGTCGGTGGCGTTTCTGGAACATTCTGTGATCTGGGAATGAGCAATGTTTACACAGTGTATAGAACATTCTGTGATCTGGGAATGAGCGATGAGTCGGTGGCGTTTCTGGAACATTCTGTGATCTGGGAATGAGCAATGTTTACACAGTGTATAGAACATTCTGTGATCTGGGAATGAGCGATGAGTCGGTGGCGTTTCTGGAACATTCTGTGATCTGGGAATGAGCAATGTTTACACAGTGTATAGAACATTCTGTGATCTGGGAATGAGCGATGAGTCGGTGGCGTTTCTGGAACATTCTGTGATCTGGGAATGAGGAATATTTACACAGTGTATGGAACTTTCTGTGATCTGGGAACGAGCGATGAGTCGTGGCCTTTCTAGAACTTTCTGTGATCTGGGAATGAGCAATGAGTCTGTGGCGTTTCTAGAACTTTCTGTTATCTGGGAATGAAGAATATTTACACAGTGTATAGAACATTCTGTGACCTGGGAATGAGGAATATTTACACAGTGTATAGAACATTCTGTGATCTGGGAATGAGGAATATTTCCACAGTGTATAGAACATTCTGTGATCTGGGAATGAGCAATGAGTCGGTGGCGTTTCTAGAACTTTCTGTGATCTGGGAATGAGCAATGAGTCGGTGTTTCTAGAACATTCTGTGATCTGGGAATGAGCAATGAGTCGGTGGCGTTTCTAGAACATTCTGTGATCTGGGAATGAGGAATATTTACACAGTGTATAGAATATTCTGTGATCTGGGAATGAGGAATATTTACACAGTGTATAGAATATTCTGTGATTTGGGAATGAGGAATATTTACACAGTGTATAGAATATTCTGTGATCTGGGAATGAGGAATATTTACACAGTGTATAGAACATTCTGTGATCTGGAAATGAAGAATATTTACACAGTGTATAGAACATTCTGTGAACTGGGGTCTGCACAAGGAATGAGCAATGAGTTTGTGGCATTTCTAGAACATTCTGTGATCTTGGAATGAGCAATATTTACACAGTGTATAGAATATTCTGCGATCTGGGAATGAAGAATATTTACACAGTGTATAGAACATTCTGTGATCTGGGAATGAGAAATATTTACACAGTGTATAGAACATTCTGTGATCTGGGAATGAAGAATATTTACACAGTGTATAGAATATTCTGTGATCTGGGAATGAGGAATATTTACACAGTGTATAGAATATTCTGTGATCTGGGAATGAGGAATATTTACACAGTGTATAGAATATTCTGTGATCTGGGAATGAAGAATATTTACACAGTGTATAGAATATTCTGTGATCTGGGGGCTGCACAAGGAATGAGGAATGTTTACAGTGTATGCAATATTCTGTGATCTGGAGCCAGGACAGAGAATGAGGAATTCTTTACACAGTGTGTAGAATATTCTGTAATCTG
The DNA here is from genome assembly GCA_028751875.1 of Rapana venosa. NCBI lineage: Eukaryota > Metazoa > Mollusca > Gastropoda > Neogastropoda > Muricidae > Rapana > Rapana venosa. Next base: position 39,785,161 of record CM054157.1, on the reverse strand, counting down.
GAGCCTAAACAGAGAATGAGGAATTGTTTACACAGTATATTCTGTAATCTGGAGCCTGGTCAGGGAATGAGGACTATTTACGGTGTATATAGAATAGTCTGTAATTATGGGCCAGAATAGGGAATGAAGAATGAGTTGTGGTGTGTAGAAAACATTCTGTATTGTGGAGCCTGGCTAAGGAATGAAGAATACGTTTATACACACTACAAAAAAGTAATAATCTGGAGCATGATTCACAGTTGACACAAAAATGGAATGTAATATGGGGCCTGGGGAGGGAATGAGGAATAATTTATAGCGTGTATAGAAATGTTCCCCCCCCCCCCCCCCCCCCACACACACACACACATACACCTTATGCTTGGTCATCTCCAGTTGATTGTCAGGCCCTCCATACAGGGCCATCAAATTGGAACACACACACTCTCTCACACACACATACATACACACACACACACAACACACACACGAATACACACACACACACAGAGTACACACACACACACACACACACACACACACACACAGAGTACACACAACCCACACAGCACACCGTGTCCCCACCTTATGCTTGGTCATCTCCTGCTGGTTGTCAGGCCCCCCATACAGGGCCCCCATACAGGACCCCCAAACGCACACACACAGAGTACACACACACACACACAGAGTACACACACACACACAACCCACACAGCACACACACACACACACACCGTGTCCCCACCTTATGCTTGGTCATCTCCTGCTGGTTGTCAGGCCCCCCATACAGGGCCAGGTTGGACAGAGCGATGGCGCAATGTTTCAGGGTGACGCGGTCGTTGCAGCGACACCAGTAGATGATGACGTCCAGACCGCCCAGCTTGATCACCCGCGAACACGTCTCCTCCGAGGTCTTGAACAGCGACTCCAGGATGCCGGTGGTGGAGCTGGCCAGCTCTACGTCCCCCTGTGTGCGCGTGATGCAGCAGATACACACACACACATCTATAGATACAACAAGCCTGTATCAAACACGGTCCTCATTACAGTGACCACACACTACCAAAACAGCTGTTGTTCATTTCAGCAGCTATAGGTACTGATCTCTGAAGACAGAAGGAAACAATCTATTCATGAATCTTTTCTGAATGGTTGCACCTGTGTGGATGGTTCAAATGCAAGTGCTTTGATTTCTGTTTGCTTTGCAAGCTTCAGTGCTCTAAAAATTCTATATATTATTATGTTATCACAGTTCTTGATTAAACCATTGACGCTGGGGGCAACAGCAAAGTGAGAGGCTGTATGATCAGTGGCTTTCCCACTCATGGAATTCCACTTTACAGCTTAGTCTTTAGTGGTCGACTATGACTCTCTGACTAGGAGGCTTGACTGGCACAGTCCTTATGTGCTGCAGCCCTGGGGGCTAGTTGGCCTTTGGAGAACATCTCCAATGCTGACTGTCCTTATGCCCACTTGGCCGAGAGAGTGGGGATGTGCTGTGGGCAAGGCATCTCCACTATAATCAAATTTCTGCCGAATTTCCGAAACAGCAGCTGCCTCCTCTGCTGTTTTGGAGGTCATCGTCGAACACGACGGACAAACATACATACATACATACATACATGTATGAAAAACAAAGCTGCCATTTCTTCAGGGATGTGGATGATGTTACAATTTCAAGGACAAAGCAATATGAAGAGTGACATGTTGAGTAGACTGCAACAGAACTGCTTTTCAGCTCCAGTGCTATCAAATGTAGAGTGCTGTGAGGACTCTGCATTTCAAACCTAGTGCTCCAACCTGTGGAACAAAGTGAATCAATATTTGAATTTCTGATCTCCTCTCACACTTCACTTTAGAGTCTCTGTGTGTGTGCACACGTGCGCGTATGTACATGTGTTTGTGTAGTGTGTGTGTGCGTGTATGTGTTTGTGCAGTGTGTGTATGTGCATGTATGTGTTTGTGCAGTGTGTGTGTGTTTGTGTGTATTTGTGTGCATGCACATGTGTATGTGTGTGTGCATGCGCATGTGTATGTGTGTGTGCATGCACATGTGTATGTGAGTGTGCATGCACATGTGTATGTGTATATACATGTTTGTGCAGTGTGTGTGCATGTATGTGTTTGTATTTATGCAGTGTGTGTGTGAGTGAGTGTGTGTGTGAGAGAGTGAGTGTGTGTGTATGTATGTGTAAGTGTGTGCACGCACATGCATATGTATTTGTGTTTGTGCAGCGTGTGTGTGTTGTGTGTTTGTGTTTATGCAGTGTGTGTGTGTGTGTGTGTGTGTGTGTGTAGTGTTTGTGTTTATGCAGTGTGTGTGTGTAGTGTTTGTGCAGTGTGCAGTGTGTGTGTGTGTGTTTGTGCTGTGTGTGTGTGGTGTGTGTGTGTGTGTGTGTGTGTGTGTGTGTGTGTGTGTGTGTGTGTGTGTGTGTGTGTGTGTGTGTGTGTGTGTGCAAGAGATATGATCAATACCATTTCCCCCTCAGTGTGTGCCCACAGCAGGCTACTCTTTAATCACTGATGATGTAATTTTCATCACAACTCTAATTCCACTACTCTCTCTGTGTGGTCAATAAATTCTGCATATTTTTAAGTCTGGACAGACATCCCCCCCCCCCCCCCCCCCTCCCGACACACACACACAAAACAGAGACAAAAAAAGCATGGAAATGTCTGGCATATCAGAACCAGACTTCATCAAATTTTGCACCGGGATGTTTTCTAAGCCTTCTCTAAAGAAAAAAAAGAGAAAAAATTCATTGTAAAGTTGGCAGAGAATTTTAAAGGTGTTGGGTCTTTTGTCTATTTAATAATAATAATAATAATAATAATGTATGGAATTTATATAGCGCTGAATCTTGTAAAGCAACAAATCAAAGCGCTCATTTGTTTGTTATTCGTTTGGGGTTTTGCTTTGGTTTGTTGTTGTTTTTGGTTGTTTGGAGGGCGGGGAGATTGGCAGTCAGGCAGAGGGTACGTGGTCCCCTGGGTGTATGGTCCCCAGACATTCTCAGTCACACAATTGCATCGCCCTCTTCAGCATCTGGAAGACAGGCCTGACCAAATTGTACCCATCATGTATGCCTTTCTATTCTAGGTCCACACCAATCCCCACAGCACAGACAGCGGTATGATTACTGTCACCAGAGAGTGGCTGCTGTCTGTTTTTAGGTCCACAATTACTGCCTGCCATCTCTGCTCTAGACAGTCCCCATCCATTTCCAGTGCCTTTCTTCACCCCAAAACTGCTGCCCTGCTCTACCCTGCCCTGCCCTGCCCTGCTCTGCACCCCCTACAGGACAAATAGATAATCTCTGTCTCCAGACACCACTTGTTGTACATACATTACCTTCCTTTAGACTAACTGTGTGGGCAGATGGTGTGTGTGTGTGTTCTTGTAGTTTATATGTATTACAGCCCAGCCAACCAAAGTGGACACATGTAAGAACGTTCGCATCAATGTGTTGGTAGCATTCATTCATGATATTTATTCTTTATTCATTCATTCCTGTAGTCTACAGCCCAGCCGACCACAGCGGCTGTGAGAAAATACACATGTATATCAATGTGTTGGTAGCCTTCATTCATTATAACATTTATTCTTTATTCCTTCCTTCCTTCCTGCGGTTTATAGCCCAGCCGAATACAGAGGTTGTATGAATACTGTAGGCGAGTGAAATATGTTGATAGCATTCAGTCATGAATTTTTGTCTTTAATGATAATAATAATAATGATGATAATCATGATGATGATAATGATGATGATGATGATGATGATGATAATCATAATAATAAATGGAATTCATATAGGGCTATATCTTGTAAAAACAAATCAAAGCACTTGCATTCAACCCACTCCTACACATTCAACCAACTATGATTAACAGTTTTAACAAATTCAAATGCGTGCACATACACATACATGTGCGCACGTACACACACACACAACTCACCACTCACACACACACACACACACAAGGTTATAATACACTTCAGCAGGGTGACAGGAATTTTGGGTGTTGAAGGCAGGGACAGATCTAGTACAAGAGAGGAAACAGGAGGGGAAGGTCTCTCTCAGCTTATTCCTTTGTTTCTGATGTTTGCAACCCTGCCAACCACACACTACACAGACAGCCGCTGTAACAATCTGGTGGCACAGCAATGTGTCCGAGCAGTTCATTCATTCATTTGTTAAATATATAAATTCATCCATTCAATCACAATTTGTTCATTCATTCATTTGTTTGTTCGTTCATTCATCATGCATGCATTCATTCAATCACAATTTGTTCATTCATTCATTTGTTTGTTTGTTCAATCATCATGCATGTATTCATCCATTCAATCACAATTTGTTCATTCATTCATTTGTTTGTTCATTCATTCATCATGCATGCATGTATTTTATCATCCTTTCAACCACAGAGGCTGTACAAAGGTGTGATGAACTTCATTCATTCATTCATTCACTTAATCTATTTCACCTATCAATCACCCACTCATTCATTCATTCTTCCATTTGTTGTTTCATCTACTCATTCCATGCTACATCCCTTGTTGCATCCATCCATCCATCCATCCATCCATCCATTTATTCATGAATTCATTCTCTTTATAAAGCATGCACCCTTCCATGTAACCAATCCACTCATTCATTCAATCCCATTGCACTGTTTTAACTTCATAGCCAACAGAGGCCATATGGCGAAGGCAGGGCAGTGCCAAGTGTGACTGTGACTGTGAGCCCTGCCAGTAGACAGGAAAAATCAATGTTGTCAGTGTCCTGAAAGCCCTGAAACAATGGGAGGGCCCACAAGCCAGGCCTGTTCCATCCCACATCAAGGCCTTCACTCTCCCCTCCCCTCCCCTCCCCACCCTCTGTGTATTTAATGACTGATTTCATAACAACCAGTGTTAGGATAAGTATGTCAAGAGGATACCCTGCCTCTGCCAAAATCAACATCTCTCTCTCTCTCTCTCTCTCTCTCTCTCTCTCTCTCTCTCTCTCTCTCTCTCTCTCTCACACATACACTTTCCTATCAACTAATGTGATTACTTCCACCCGCTGTTAACTACAGGTATTCTGGACACAGTCTACTCAGCAAGTTTCCATAACACTAACAGAGAAAACCCAAGTCTGGCACTTTGTCTCAATTGGGTTTAGTTTTTTTGGACAGGATGAATGGATTCAGATTGGCTCAGAATGAGTAGATTTATGTACTCTGTTTCACAATGAGTGGACTTTGCTTGTTTCAGAATGAAAGGGTTTTAAAACTAATCTCTCTCTCTCTCTCTCTCTCTCCTCTCTCTCTCTCTCTCTCTCTCTCTCTCTCTCTCTCTCTCTCTCTCTCTCTCACACACACACACACACACACACACATACCTGTACACACACATGTACACACAACAAATTATTATTATTATTATTTTATTTCTTTTCTTTTTTAGATAGATGGCTTGATGAAAAATGCAATTGTACTGCTTATTCAATGTACCATCTGCAAAAAAAGTTTGACTTTGACAAACACACATGTACACACACACACACACACTCACATCACTCACTCACTCACCACACACACTTTGTATCTCCTCACAATTTATAGATCTATCTAAGCCTTCCTCCCTTACTGCCTCCCCCTTTGGCATCATGAAAAAATGGGTCCCCTCCCCCTCTCCTTCCTCTCTCCCCCTCCTCCCAATCCCCTCCCTTTTCTCTCTCCCCCTTCTCTTCCCTCCCCCTTCTCTTTTTGCCCTATCCTGGTTGCGGAGGTTACACGGTGATATATTTCTCATCATGATACAGTCGTCACTGTTTTTCTACTTCCCAAATGCATGTTTTATGATTCAAGCCTCCAAGAACAGACATCTTTTCTGTCTCTCCATAAAGCACAAACCTCACACACACACACACACACAGTACAGAGGCATGGGGAACAGGACAGCCTGGTGGTTAGAGCATTGTGATCTGACTACCCAGGTTTGAGCCTCCACCGAAACTCTCGTTGAAGGGGATGTTTTCCCCGAGGTTAACATCAGTACCAACACCACTCCCCCAGAAGTCCTTTGGATAAGACTATAAAGTCTCATACACTGTGGTCGTGTGTGCGAACAAACACAGAACTTCTTACACACACCTTAAAATCTGTTCCACCCTTCAGAAGAGTAGACCATTTGTGACAGTGGGAATGGATGACATTACAAAACTGCATGCACATGGGGACTGGATGTAAAAAAAAAAAAAAGCACATGAGTGCTTATTCCATTATCCTTGAAAGAAAAGAATTTATAAAAGAATAAATAAATAAATACAAAAAAGAACAAAATTATTCAAATGCCAGAAGCCTAATGTGTCTGAAGGTGTATGTGTGTATGTATGTGTGTGTGTGATTCAGATTCATATTCAGGCTAAAAAAAAAGACACACACACACACACACAGAGTTTTAAAAAAAGAGAAAAAGAGAAGTAGAATGCAACATGTTTTTATAATGTACATCATTTTTAGCCAAACAGACAATTCTGATCCTTCGGATGAGACTATAAACCGAGGCCCCGTGTGCGAACCATGCAGAACATCTTGTGCACACGTTAAATCCTTACCACTTTTCGAAAGAGTAGGCCATTGTGTGCCGGTGGGAACAGATGACAAAATTTACAAAACCGCATACACGGGGACTGAATGTAAAAATAGAAAAAAAGCACATGAGTGCTTATTCCATTATCCTCGATATAAAAAAAAATCTGAGCACTTTGATTTGTTGCTTTACAAGATTCAGCGCTATATAAATTCCATACATTATTATTATTATCATTATTATGTTTTTGTTGTGTCAAATAAGTCCATATGACTTACATGGCAATAAAATAATCTGAATCACATACACACACACACACCAAACTGACCCTGTGTGCCTTGCCTCACCTGATAGTCACAGGTCATCTTGACCACCGCCTCCAGCCCACAATCGGCGATCTGTTTGCGGTTGTGCGTGGTCAGCGACTGCTCCAACAGTCGGGCCGACGCCTTCAAAAGGTCACGGTTGGTGGAGGTCAAGTTGCTGACCACGATGTCCAAGGCTTTCTCGGTGCGCAGGATGTCGCACAAGCTGTAGGCCAGGTCCTTGCCGTACACAGGCATGGACCAGGCCTGCTCCATCAGCACGTTCAGCTCGTTCAGCGCGTTGATCTGCTCCGGCACGGACCCCATCTGCAGGGTGCGCACCTTCTGCTTCAGGGTGTGCGAGTAGATCTGGACGCTGGACTTCAGGTTGGTCTTCGTCTTCATCATCTCCTGCGAGGTCTTGGCCGGCGCCTTGACGTGCTTCACCTCCTTGGCCTTGACCTTGTTGACGCAGGCCACGTCCTCCAGGCTGGAGGTGGAGCTGTCGTTGGAGAAGGAGCGCCGGCAGGCGTAGAGGTGGCTGAGGTCCCCTGTCTTCAGCTCCTCGTCCTGAGGAATGGTCTCCAGCTGCCGGCCTGAAGAGGAGCGGAACATGTTGGCCGTGCTGTCCGAAAACTCCACTCTCTCAAAGGGCTCTGCGCGGGACAGGTCCAGGTAGACGCGGTTACACTCCGACACATTCTTGGAGCTGTCAGCGGCCAGCATGCGGGTTGGAATCTCCTCCTCCTGCTGCAGAGTGTTGCGCAGCAAGGAAGCGTCGGACTGCGACCTCTCCAACGACTTGTAGGGGTCGTGTTTGCGAACGTCCACCTCCTCGACCGTCTGCTGAAGTTTGGATTCTGACTGGATGCGGTGCATGGAGGACGGGCTCTCCAGATCTTCCGCTCCCCCCGCCCCGGGTTCGAACCCAAACACCAGGTTGACGGCTGCTTCCGCCATACTGTCTGCTGTCTGCAGTGAGTCTGTGTCCTTCACTGGGCTGGGCCCAGAGCACAGGGGAGAAGAGGAGGGTTCTGGGCTGTCAGTGCTATGGTTCACACAGCGGGCAGAACTGCGGGCAGGCGTGGCGCTGTCACACTCCTCACACTCACCAGCACTCTCTGAGGCAGAGGACTGAGGGGAGGGGGGAGGGGGGAGGAGTGGGTCTGTGGGGGCGGAGGTGGTGGTGTGGCTGTGCTGGAGGTACAGGCTGGCGACGGTGGACAGACGATGGCAGTTGTTGGTGTAGTTGTTGCTGCTGCTGTCACCATCGTGGGCAGATGAAGAGGAGGTACTGTTGGATTTGCCTGCACACAGATCAACAGGTAAGCTTACTACCTACCATAACACGATATTGATACTCTCAGTATCTATTTTAACTTGTCTAAGTCTTATTTCAGATGACTGATAGTGAAGCATTAAGCTAGCAATGCTTCAAAGATAAAGAATTTGCTTACAAGTAAAAGGTTTTCTTTTAAGTTTCAACAATACCTGTAACTGTATTTCAAACCATCTTTTATAGATTTTATTGTAGACTTCTTCCTGTGTGTTTACAGCCACAGTGCTTAAAACTGTACACTTGTATAAATGCACACACACACACGCAAACACACATGCAAACACACATGCAAACACACACACACTCTCTCTCTCTTTCTTACACCACCCCCCCCCCCCCCCCCCCTCAGGGCCAAGGGGAAAAAAGCAGCCACACACACACACAAGACATGCCAGCAACCTCTGTAAATATCATGACTACATTCCACTTCACCAAAACAGCAGTAAGGGGCCATTACTGCAGGTTGAGAGAGCGAGAGAGAGAGAGTGTGTGTGTGTGTTTGTGTGTGTGTGCATGTGTGCGTGTGTGTGTGTGTGTGTGTGTGTGCGTGTGTGTGTGTGTGTGTGTGTGTGTGTGTGTGTGTGTGTGTGTGTGTGTGCATGTGTGTATGTGTGTGTGTGTGTGCATGTGTGCGTGTGTGTGTGTGTGCATGTGTGCGCGTGCGCGCGTGTGTGTGGTGTGCGTGCATGTGTGCGTGTGTGCATGCATGAGAGAGAGAGAGGGGGGGAGGGTATGTGTGTGTGGGAGGGGTAGTGGAGGGGAGCACAAGGGCAGAGAAACTAACAGCAAAATACTCAACACCAAAAACTAGGTGACCTTTACAGAATACAGCACAGGTGGGATCTATCAGTGGTATCCACCTGCACACTACCCCACCAATCCACCCCACACCTCACTTCAGCACAGAGGTGGATGGATACAACCCCTCTCCTCTCATCTACCTGTACCTTGTAATCTGCCCACCCCCACCCCACCCCACCCCTGTACTCCTACTCCTACAGCAAAAGCAGTGTCTAAGGGAAAGCCATCATCTTCAGGCTTCTCAATGCCCAACACCACAGTAGTGTTCTTCTTTAACCCTGCCCCCCCCCCCCCCCCCCCCCCCAACACACTGTCATCCTCTCAGGCACCTTTCCATCACAGCGTGGGAACAAGCCTCTTTGCCTGTAATTAGCATGCTTCGATGGGTGTGTGAAGTTTTGGGGTTGTCTTTTACTAAAGAAAGAGAGAGAGAAAGGATGTGTCAGAGATGGGAAACCAAACCTTTCCCAGTATGGGTGTGGGCTGCTTTGATGTTGTTGTTTTGTTGTTGTTGTTGTTGTTACTGCAGGTGGTGGTGGTGGTGGTAGCGGTGGTAATGATGATCATTTATTCTTGTTTTTGTTTACCAAAGCAAATGTTTCTGAAAGTGATGTTTCCCAAAAATGTGTCTTTTTTCTTTTCAAATACCTTCCAAGCTGCTTTTGTTTTAGTAGTAGTAGTAGTACTAGTAGTAGTAGCAATAATACGTTCATGATACCATTTACTAAAGAAATATTCTTTATAACCACACACACACACACACACACACACACACACACACACACACAAAGCTTCCATAATTTATGAGATGCCAGAAATGACACAATCGTACAGCTCTCTCTTATCCACTGGAGTTATTGCTCCTGCTGACCAAATCACCAGGATTAGGTTTCAACGTCAAATCATGAACCAGCTCTCTCTCTCTCTCTCTCCTCTCTCTCTCTCTCTCTCTCTCTCTCTCTCTCTCTCTCTCTCTCTCTGATGAAAAAAGTATGTCAATACTTATCTGTAACCCTTGGGAATAAAGATATTAATTCTCTCTCTCTGTCTCTCTCTGTCTCTCTCTGTCTCTCTCTGTCTCTCTCTCTCACACACACACAGAGGAGAGTGGGGGGGGGGAGAGAGGGGGGTATGTTCAACAGAAAATTAATGTTGTTGCAAACAGACAGACAGGCAGGCAGACAGGCAGACAGACAGACAGACAGGCAGGCAGGCAGGTAGGTAAGGGTATTTTGCAGAAAACATCAAGTTGGCACCATCTCTTCATCAACCCCCCCCCCCCCCCCCACTCAACCCACCCAGCCAAACCTCCCCCTCCCCCTCCCTCATCCATCATTACCCTAAGCTGTGCTGCAGGCGCCCTGCCTAATAATATAATGCTGCTGCTGCTGCTGCTGCTGCTGCACTCTCCTCCCTCCTTTCAACACCCTCTTCACTCTGGCACATCCTTTCCATGGTTTTTCCTTTTCCTTTTTTTTTTTAAATTATAGCATAAAAAGAAATAATCCCTCTGTTTCTTCTGTCACCTTGGCATGCTTTGCTTTATTTCTTTTCTTTTTCTTTTTTTTCAATCAATACAGAATAATCCCTCTGCTTTTTCTGCCATCTTGATGTGTTGTTGTTTTTTCCCCCCCGTGTGTTAATTAGTCTTTTTCTGAATCTCTCTGCTGATGTTGTAGACTTTGTACGCTTTTTCTGCCGTTCTTTCTTTTCCTTTTTTTTTAATACTCTTCTTTATAATCTTTCTGCTTATGTTGTAGATTTTATGTGCTTTGTCTTGGTCTTGTCTTGAATTTTGTTTCTTTCTTTGAACGCTGCTGGATCTTTGCTGACTTGCGCTTTTCTTTCTTCTTTGTTTTTGGGCTCTGTTTGCATTTTTTTCTTTCAATCCATCTGCTTATTTTGGGATGTGAATGTGCTTTTCCCCTTTACTTTTCCCCTTTACTTTTCCCCTTTTCCCCCCAGGAACGTGTCACGGTTGTCAATTTGCACAAACATCTTCCCACAGGCACAACACAGGCCATGCCATGTCTGACTCAGGAAAACATGCTGCAGCAGACTTGAACAGACGTGATAGGCAGAAAGATGGAAAGGAGGAGGGGAAGGGGGGTTAAAAATAATCAGCAGTGAGCAAAAAGCAATCACAGAAACAAATCAATCAAACAAAAGGAAACAAAGCAATCAAAGAAGGAAACAAAACAATCAAACAAAGCAATCAATCAAAGAAACAAAGCAATCAATCAAAGCAATCACAAACAAAAGGAAACAAAGCAATCAAACAAAAGGAAACAAAGCAATCAATCAAACAAAGCAATCACAAACAAAAGGAAACAAAGCAATCAAACAAAAGGAAACAAAGCAATCAAACAACGAAACAAACACAAAAGAGAACACAACAACATTGTAACACCCCCCCCCCCCCCTTCTTTTTATAAACCCAACCAAACAAAAACTACACAAAACAGACAAAACGGATCAAGACAGACCCATTAAACTTGACAAAAAAGCCACAGCTGAAAAGCACGAACCCGACATGAAAACTCTCTCTCTTCTCCTCTCTCTCTCTCTCTCTCTCTCCTCTCTCTCTCTCTCTCTCTCTCTCTCTCTCTCTAAATTTCTGAGTTCTGAGTTTTCTCTCTCTCTCTCTCTCTCTCTCTCTCTCTCTCTCTCTCTCTCTCTCTCTCTCTCTCTCTCTCTCTCTCTCTCTCTCTCGTGTGTGTGTGTGTGTGTGTGTGTGTGTGTACGTACTCTATGTTAACTGACTCTTCTCCCCTACTTCCCTCTTCCTTCTGCCTCCCCCCCCCCCCCCCCCCCCAACCCCTTTGTGTCAGAGTCAGTAAGTGTAGGTGTAGGTAGTAAACTAATCAGGTGACAGAGCCAGAGCTGGCTTGTTTGTTTACACTACACTGTCTACAGGCTACTGTGCTGCAATTGGCCCTGCTGTTAGTGGTAGTGGTAGAGCTGTGTTATTGTGTTAGAGTTAGCGTGTTAGTGTTAGGTGTTAGAGTTGTGTTATTGTGTTGGTGTTAGTGTTAGCTGCGTCATGTACTGCTGCTGCTGCTGGTGATGATGATGATAAGCCTTCATATACTTTCATAGTGAAGTCACACCACTTCACACCACACCCCTGATTTACATTATTCTTTTATCATATTATATATTATATATTACTCACATACACACGAACACGCATGCACACGCGCGCGCGCGCGCGCGTACACGCACACACACAATGTACTTTCTGAAAATAGAAGTCTGACTCACACACACACACACACACACACACACACACACACACACACACACACACACACAGCGAAAAAGACAGAGATGGGGGAGGGAGAGGGAGTGATGGGACGGACAGACAGACAGACAGACAGGGAGACAGAGACAAAAAGGGAGGAAACGACTGACTGACAGACATTGAGACAGTATCGATGATTAATAACGACAAATCAACAAAGCAAAGAGAGAGAGAGAGAGAGAGAGAGAGAGAGAGAGAGAGAGAGAGAGAGAGAGAGAGAGAGAGAGAGAGAGAGAGAGAGACTGACTGACAGACAGACACTGAGACAGTATCGATGATTAATGTTCGACAAATCAACAAAGCACAGAGAGAGAGACAGACAGACAGACTGACTGACAGACACTGAGACAGTATCGATGATTCACTGTTCACTGTTCACTGGTCCCGTAACCCGCCAGGGTCGTGGGGGCGCTGCATGGTGGACGAACGGTGGACCAGCTGGCTCCACTTAGCGCGGTCGTGGGCAAGTGCCTGGGTGACACTGAAGTCCTTCCCTGTCCAATCACGGATGTCGTCGGCCCACTTTCTCCTCTGTCTGCCCCGTCTTCTCTTCCCCTGGACTGTTCCTTGCAGGATGGTCTTTGCAAGTCCTTCTGAGCGTGTTACGTGCCCATACCATCTGAGTTTCCTCTTTTTCGCCGTGGTCAGTAGGTCTTCATAACCCCGCACCTGTTGAGTGATCATTCTGCGGACTTCATTGTTGGTGACATGGTCCTTGTATGAGATGCCAAGAAGCCTTCTGAGGCATCTCATTTCTACTGCTTGGATCCTCCTTTGTAGGTCTGCGTTTAGTGTCCATGCCTCACATGCGTAAAGCATGATTGAGGTGACTAGCGCGTTTAGTAACTTTACCTTGGTTCCGAGAGGGATGTTTCTGTCTCTCCATATGGTCTTCAGTCTTGCCATTGCTGCTGCTGTTTGTGCCGCTCTTGCTAGGATTTCGGTCTTCGATCCCTCCTCACTTATGATGGCTCCAAGGTACTTGAAATGGTCAACTGTCTCCAGTTCTTTTCCGCTGAGAGTGATCTTGGTGGTGATTGGCTGGACACTGTTTGTCATGAGCTTGGTTTTCTCGGCACTGATTTCCATGCCGTATCGGGAGGATATTTCGTCCAGTTTCTTCACTAGGTTGGCCAGTTCCTCTTCAGTTCCTGCCAGACCGTCAATGTCATCGGCAAACCTGAGGTTGGTGATTGTTCGCCCTCCAATGCTGACTGTGCCTGTGTGGTCTTCCATCGATGATTAATAACGACAAATCAACAAAGCAGAGAGAGAGAGACAGACAGACTGACAGACAAACATTGAGACAGTATCAATGATTAATAACGACAAATCAACAAAGCAGAGAGAGAGACAGACAGACAGACTGACTGACAGACAGACATTGAGACAGTATCGATGATTAATAACGACAAATCAACAAAGCAGAGACAGACAGACTGACAGACTGACTGACAGACAAGACACTGAGACAGTATCGATGATTAATAATGACAAATCAACAAAGCAGCGAGAGACAGACAGACTGACTGACAGAGACAGACAGACAGACAGACAGACAGACAGAGACAGACAGACAGACAGACGGGATAGCCTAGTAGTTAGAACATTGCGCTGGCAAACTGACGACCCGGGTTCGATTCCCGTTCAAGGGGATATTTTCCCCTGGAGTTAACATCAGTGCAGACTCCACTCTCCCCAAAAGTCCTTCGGATGAGACTATAAACCGAGGTCCCGTGTGCGAATGCACGCAGAGCATCTTGCGCACACGTTAAATCCTGTTCCGCTTTTCGTAAGAGTAGGCCATTGTGTGGCGGTGGGAACAGATGACAGAATTTACAAAACCGCATACACACGGGGACTGGATGTATTCTTTTTTTAAAAGCACATAAGTGCTTATTCCATTATCCTCGATATAAAAGAATAAACTTATCTGTCAGACAGGCAGACAGAGAGGGGGGGGGGGGGGGGGGGGAGGAGGGG
>CM054157.1:39753371-39765871 GCA_028751875.1 Rapana venosa | reverse complement strand
TGCTTACAGTTACACAATACCCAGGAATTATGGTCAATGGGACACTAGTCTAGGCAACCTAACAGAAGAAGAAACCAAAAATAGTGATCGTGGTTTATTTATGCAGTGTTGTTTTAACACCAACACCTTCACTTCTGTAAGTTGCAAAGTATGGCTCTTTTCGCAGGTTCTTCATATGCACGCTACGTGCATGCTTTATAACTGTTATCTGTCCTATACCAACAACATCGTCTTATCCCCTGCTCTCCCTTCGGAAAATGTGTCGCCACAGCACGACGCACTTTCTCCCCAAGTCCGAATGCATCTGCATCACTATGACGGCGGATTTCCCGTGTAGAACTGTCCTGCCGGGGACACTTATTCTGTTGATATCAGGGAGTCTTTCACGACTGCTAAATACGCGTCGTACAGAAGGCATCGGCTTATCGCCCGCGTCCACACTACTTACCAGGGTGCTGTGAAAACTGAGGAGAAACAACTCTGTATTTGCTCAGGATTCCAACGACAGACTTCTTGCTTCTTTAAGTGTGTTAAAGGCAAGCCTACATGCAAAGGTCCTCCAAGCAAGGGACAGACAGAGCAGGAAAGAGTGAGTAACAGACACACACACCATCAACCAGACAGAGGAAAGAGTGAGTAACAGACACACACACCATCAACCAGACAGAGGAAAGAGTGAGTAACAGACACACACACACCATCAACCAGACAGAGGAAAGAGTGAGTAACAGATACACACACCATCAACCAGAAAGAGGAAAGAGTGAGTAACAGATACACACACCATCAACCAGACAGAGGAAAGAGTGAGTAACAGACACACACACCATCAACCAGACTGAGGAAAGAGTGAGTAACAGACACACACACCATCAACCAGACAGAGGAAAGAGTGAGTAACAGATACACACACCATCAACCAGACAGAGGAAAGAGTGAGTAACAGACACACACACACACCATCAACCAGACAGAGCCAGGGAGACAGACAACTCACGGAGTTTGACAGTCAGGCAGTTAGTCGGATTGTATTATATCGTATTGTATTGTATTGTATGCCACTTAAAGACACAGCAGAGTTCTCTGCGTGAAATTCGGGCTGCTCTCCCCCCGGGAAGAACGCGTCGCCACAAGAGCAGCGCCACCCATTATTCTATTTTTCTGTTCCTCTCTGCATGCAGACAGATAACAGGGAGGGAGACTGAATGACAAACACAGATGGAGGGAGGGAGGGAGATGACTCACCGGCAGAAGGACGGACGGACGGACGGATAGGGAAACATGCAAGCCAGGCAGAGAGGGGACTGACTGAGAGTGGCGGAAAAAGCATAACAAGGACGACAGAGGAGAGGAACTGGGACTGACTGAGAGTGGCGGAAAAAGCATAACAAGGACGACAGAGGAGAGGAACTGGAAGACACAGCACGGAGGGAGAGCGAGGTGACTGCAAGTAACAACCAGACTGCAGAGAGAGCAGCCGGTAAAGCTGCATAATGCATCCAGCAGACATTTGGAGAACAAAAATCCAAGAACACACACACACACACACCATTTTATGTCTCTCCCCCCCCCCCCCCCCCCTCCCCCCACTTTCCCGTCTTTTTTAAGTCATAGAACTAACTTTTAAACCAGTTTTAGTCAAAATCATTCTTCTGACGGAACTATATCTTTTTCTTGTTAAAATCTACCTCCCTCCCCCTCCTCAAACCAAAGCAAAAAACAAAAACAAAACGAAATATATAAAAACGATCAAAAGCATAAACAAACCAGCAACAACAAACCAAAACAGCAATAGACAAGGAAAAGGAAAAAAGACAAAAGGAACCAGACGTACCGACCTTGAGTGGCCAAGTGACAACCCAGCTGTCGTTCCCCGGTTATTCCCCCTATAATTATCACATCATCGGATCAGACCTTTTCTCCGCTTTCCCTCATTAGCACGTTAAGCACTTCACTCCATGCCTGCCCAGCAACAAGTATGGTCCATTTTTTATGCCAAATGTTACAAAACATCACCATACCTCTTACCTGGGTTTTATTTATTTTATTTATTTATTATTTTATATCGAGGATAATGGAATAAGCACTTACGTGCTTTTTCACATCCAGTCCCCGTGTGTATGCGGTTTTGTAAATTTTGTCATCTGTTCCCACCGGCACACAACGGCCTACTCTTTCGAAAAGCGGAACAGGATTTAACGTGTGCGCAAGATGCTCTGCGTGCATTCGCACACGGCACCTCGGTTTATAGTCTCATCCGAAGGACTTCACTCAAGGTTTCACTCCTTCAGCACTTTGCACTGGACGCACTTAGACTAGAAGTGGAACGCTTCTGCACACACCACGCCACAAGGGCAAGCGTAGTGTGTTCTGATATCAAAAGAAAAGGTCAAAACGAAAAGGTGCTAGCTTCACAATTTGCACAAACCAGCAACATGTACTGTTTCCTCGGCTTGAAATAATGTTTGCAAAGTTCTGCTGTTTGAGTTATTCTTCTTTTTCTGGGAATTCGCCAGGCCACTGGTTAATGAATCATTTCCTTTTGCCATTTGGAAGAGACATGTACACTATTCACTGTCCAGTGAAACCAAAGAAACGAGAAAACGGTCACCCCAAACAATCAAACCAAATCAAAACCCGATTCATCTGACATTGATGCAACATCACCAGAACAACGTTTGACTTCTTTACAAGACCAAAACTGTTTGTCATGACAAAAAGGTAGACTACGCTAGCTTCCTGAATACTCAGGCTGCACAGTTCAGGGAACACTGAAGTGAAAGCAGTTACTGGTGCCAGAACAACACTGGGAAGGAGGTCATAGGATGGAAAGAGGAGAAGCAGATTGATAGGAGATGGGGTGAGAAACACTAGATAGCAGAAACAAGACACGGGCCCAGTCTTCCAGGTCTGTTTGACTTTGAGAGAGAGAGAGAGAGAGAGAGAGAGAGAGAGAGAGAGAGAGAGAGAGAGAGAGAGAGAGAGAGAGAGAGAGAGCGAGAGAATGAGAGAGAGAGAATGAGAGAGAGACATACATACAGACAGAGAGTGAGAGACAGACAGAAGACAGACAAGAGCGACAGAGAGACAGAGAGAGATAGAGAAGAAGAAGAAAGAAGAAGAAGAAGAAGAAGAAGAAGAAGAAGAAGAAGAAGAAGAAGAAGAAAAGGTTAAGTAAGATTCATAATATTACTACATGGATTTCAGAAAATCCATGCGATATTTCATGACATTCATGGACAATACACAGATTTCTGAAGATACCTGCATTTGGATTGAACTGAATATATATAAATTGAAAAAGTATGTACTTTTCAGAACAAACAAGGGTAAGGGAGTGATACAGAAAAAACAGGAGAGGATAGACATACACAGCGAAAACAGAAAACAAAGAGGGGAGAAAGAATACCACGAAACAGAGCCAGATAGAAAAAACAGAAAAAATGCAGAGGACGAACAAAACATACACACACTGACAGGCAGACGACAGACACAGAGGAAAAGAAACAGGATACAGAAACACATTATCATTTCTCGGGAACAGCAGACGTTATACATGTATACACAAACACAGACATGTATAGTCACAGACAGAGAGAGACAGACATGCGAAAGGGCAGAGCAGAAGCAAGATAAGACACAGACAGACAGGCAGGCAAAGCAGATAGGCTACAGAAAGACAGACAGAGAGACAGAGATGCACAAGGAAGACAACAACATTAAATACAGCAGAAGGTAAACGGACAAACAGACAGGCAGATGGGCAGAGACAGAGACTGCGAAAGAATGACATTGAAATACATGTAAATGGCATGCTACTGAAGTCCTGGAAGTTTGGGAATTACAGCCCCCCCCCCCCCCCCTCTCCTCTCTCTCTCTCTCTCTCTCTCCTCTCTCTCTCTCTCTCTCTCTCTCTCTCTCTCTCTCTCTCTGTTTTGGGCTTTTTCCTTTGCGTTTTTCTTTGGAGGAAAAGGAACGGGTGGGTGGGGTTGAGGGCATGGTGTAAAGAAGTTGTAAGCTTATCCATTTACCCTCAATAAAAAATTTCGTATTCGTATCTCTCTCCTCTCTCCTCTCTCTCTCTCCTCTCTCTCTCTCTCTCTCTCTCTCTCTCTCTCCTCTCCTCTCTCTCTCTCTCTCTCTCTCTCCCCCCCCCCCCCCCCCCCCCCCTCCCCTAGCCCCATCAACAGCAGCACAAGACCTGGGGGCCTACTACAGCATGTCAGATAATCAGTAATGCCATGTGTGTTTTTTCCCGATTACAAGACAAAAAATCGTTGTTCGCTCTCCCCCCCCCCCCCCCCCCCCCCCCTTCTATCATGGCATCCCCTTTCCAGCTTTCTGAGGCTTCTCTCTTCTATCTTTTCCTCCCTGTCCTACCGAAATTCTACCTTCAATAACATAACCTCAAGAGCACCTCAACCTCTCTCTCTCTCTCTCTCTCTCTCTCTCTCTCTCTCTCTCTCTCTCTCTCTCTCTCTCTCCTCTCTCTCTCTCTCTCTCACACACACACACACACACACACACACTCACACACACACACTCACACACACACATACACACACACACACACACACCACACACACACACTAAATCACTAAATCACTAAATGTGAATAGACGTTAAACTGAAGATCACACACACACACAGCGATACTGTGGTTGTTCTTGTTGGTTTATCTTTTTTTGTTTGTTTTATTCAGTTGTTTGTATGGTTGAAGGTTGTTGTGTGTATGTGTGAGGGGGGGGGGGGGGTGGAAGCAGTTAGTGTGGCTTTTTTTTAAAATCTTGTTTTGTCTTTTTTGTTTGTTTTGGTTTGGTTTTTCTTTGTTGCTTGTTTGTTTGTATCATGATGGATATATTTTCAAGATTTTAAAATTATTTGAATTGTATGGTTTAATATTGTTCAGGGTTTTTTGTTTTGTTTTTAATTCCATGTATACATACATATGCTATTGTCTTTTCTTGTTTGATTTGTATGGTTTATCATTGACTAGGTTTTTTATTCTATGTCTGCATAATTTATATATTATCTTTTTTTGTGCTCTTTTTTTCTTTAGATAGGTGGCTTGATGAAAAAAGCAAATGCACTGCTTATTCAATGTACCACCTGAAAATACAAGTTTGACTTTGACTTTGATACTGAGAAAAAGAGAGAGCCAAAAGAAGGTCAAGGAGGTTCAGAGATGGGCAGAGACAGAAACGAAATAGCGGGAAGATGAGGACAGCAAAACAACAACAAACAACAAACAAACAAAACTACAGAGCAACTGAGGAACATACATACAGTCGGAGGAACAGACAGTCAGAGACTGAGAGAAGAGTGCTCAAGGAAGACCAGCCAAAAAAAACAAACCAGAGAAAGAGGCGATGGATGGAAAAGGAGGATGGACACAGAGGAAGGAAAGCAACAACAAACAAACAAACAAGCTGAAGAAGAGACAGACAAATACAGACAGTCAGACCGACAGACAATGACGAAGACAGATAGCACACGGAGGAAGGCGGAGAGGAAAGAAGAGAAGAAAAAAAGAAATCCAGACACAAAACAGATCAGTGCAGACAGAAACAGACCAGAACAGACACAAACGCAGAAGAGAGGGGAAAGGTAAAAGGACGACGAAACAAAATGCATGTATACATACATATATACATACATATATTCAGACACACAGAGACATCAGAAATAAATCAGACATACTATAGAGAAGATGACACTGAAATTGAATTATACATCTTTAGTCTTCGCAAGTCTTGCAAATAACAATCCCAAATGAGAAGACTCTCTCTCTCTCTCTCTCTCTCTCTCTCTCTCTCTCTCTCTCTCTCTCTCTCTCTCTCTCTCTCCCTACGGGCGGGGACTGGATGTAAAATAGCACACGGGTGCTTATTCATTATCCTCGAAATAAAAGAATTTGTCATTGTCTCTTTCTCCATCCTGACTGTCCACCCCAGGCATCAGGGGAAGGAAGGAAGGAAGGACATGCAAGATGCCATGCCGACGTACAAAATGTCAGACAGTCAGCATCCTTTTCCGATACACGACCAAAAAATCGTTGCACACTCCTTTTCCACCTCTCCTCCTACCACAGCATCATCATCAAACTCCAACCACCCCCACCCCCAACACACACACGCCCTCCTCCTGCCCTCCCCCAACATACACACGATTTTCTCCACCCTCTTTTCCTTGTCACAGCCCCAGAACAGTATTCATGAAAATGTAACCCCAAGGACACATCGCCCTAGTCACCATATTCCTTCACCACCACCCCCCCTCTCTCTCTCTCTCTCTCTCTCTCTGTCTGTCTGTCTGTCTGTCTGCCTATCTATGGGTCGGTGGGTCTGTCTGTACTTCTACCCCAGCGGAAGGAAGCAGAAGGCACCAGGCAGACCAACGTACAAACTGTGAGATGATTAACAGTATGTCTGTTGCCATACACGGGAAAACATTCATTTAGTATCTTTGCTTCCAGAGAAACAAAAGTCACACACACACACACACACACACACACACACACACACACACACACACACTTTCCAGTCCCAGTTGTTGATTGTATTTCTTCTTCTTTTTTAAGGTGGTGGTGGTGGTGCTGCTGCTGCTGCTACTGCTGCTGAGATGGAGGGGAAGGGGGTTGCTTGGTTTGGTGTCAGTTTGTATTTGGGTGAGGTGGGGTGGGGGAGGTGGGGGGTGATCATAGCAAAAAGCAGGAGTTGCTTCACTCTTAAAAGAAGGAGGGAGAAAACCCTCCACAAGGTGAGCCACAGTCCCATGAATTGTGTGTGCGACTACAACTTGTCCATCCTTACACTCACCGCCCTCAACTGCTCCTTCCATTCATTGTCAATCAATACCTCCACCAGGGACCCTACAACACTACACTACACTACGCTGCGCTACACTACACTACACCTCACTACACCACACTACACTACACTACGCTGCGCTACACTACACTACACTACACTTTACTACACTGCACTATACTACACTACGCTACACTTCACTACACTACACCTCACTACACTACAGAGATCTGTGTGTGTGTGTGTGTGTGTGTGTGTGTCTGTGTGTGTGTGTCTGTGTGTGTGTGACAGTCACTTCAGAAGCCAAGCCTATCCAATGACCTGACAGTGTCTGCTATCAACCACCACTCAACTCCTCAGGCTGGGGGGAGGGGGGGATTCCGGTCTGTTATTGCTGGCGGGCGCAAGCTCCAGACGCCGCTGGGTAATCTTCTTTGCCGAATGCTCAGACAGCACCAACTGCTGTCTGTCATATTCATGAGCGAAAATGCGCTGCGATGCCGTTAAGCGCCTGACAAGTCGGGCCCAGCGCATCCGACTTTGGAGTGGGAGTGAAATGTTACATTTTAAGTCTTTCTGGTAAATTAAAAAAAATCACACACAAAAAAATAAGGAGAATGGACCAAGAAGGAGAAAAGTTACAAGAAAGAGATGACAGAAAGAAATGATGACAAGGCAGAGACAAACAGAGGGTTAGAAAAGAAGGGATTCCTTGCACGAAATTTCCCGAAGGTGGGGATGCTATTCATACTGACAGGCCCCCGGCATACCCATGGGGAAGTGAGTAGGCCTAATGTGTTTGGGGGGCATCATAGCACAAAATTACGCTGGTTCTCCCTTACTGACCCCATTCATTGGCAAACCTTTGGGGCGAGACTAAACATGGAGGCTCCTAGGGCAGACAGACACGTCATATGCACTTGTTAAAATGCCAGTGTCTATCTAATCTTGTGTGCTGAAGTAGACCAGTCAAGATCAACGGTATGGCATGGACGTATTATGCAGTCTGCATTTCATAGAAAGGACAACGTGGATAACGCGTTTGCTAGGGTACCATAATATGTCACCAAGAAGAACAACAAGAAGTGAGGAGGAGGAGGAGCAAACGCAGTCCTGAAGAGAAGAAGAAGAAAACGCAGGAGGAGGAGGAGGAGGAGGAGGAGGAGAGAAGAGAGGGGGAGAAGGGGTAAGAAAGAAGAAGAAGAAGAAGAAGAAGAAGAAGAAGAAGAAGAAGAAGAAGAAGAAAGAAATAAAGAAGGGTGGGTACTTCGTTTTACAAAACACAGAACAAGTGTGTGCAAGCTTCCTGTCCTACATCACTTCTAATCAACAGGCAGCCATATCCCAGACGCCAGCCTGTTTCGGATATGGCGTGACCTGAACAAACCACGGGGAAACTGCAGTCACGACTGACAGAGTTATCATAACAGACAGATAATACAGACAACACTCCACTGATGCAGCCTGGCTGCGGTGACGGTTACAGACGCTTAGAACTCTTCCTGCCATGTGAAGCCCCTCCCGTGAATTATTCACTGCTACCAACATAGGAACCGGTTCCAGTCACTGATGGTTGATACTGCTCACTTGGATTAGCGTGCTAATGCACGCACCTCTCTCTCTCTCTCTCTCTCTCTCTCTCTCTCTCTCTCTCTCTCTCTCTCTCTCTCTCTCTCTCTCTCTCCTCCCCCCCTCCCCCAGTCTATATAAAATTTCAGCGATACACAAACGGATGATTCAGAGCCAATGGCAGACACACAGCGTTTTAAGCAAAGGACAAGAGTTCTAAAGAAAGGACAGACAGAAGAAATACAGCGGCGTTTTCAGCAAAAAGTTAATGTTGTGAACAAAAGACAGACGGCGGGCATTATTATAGCTCTGTGCAAAGACAGAACATGCAGACAGACACTCGGGGCTTTCAAAGGACAGAGTACTCAGCAAAAGACGGACTGATTTTGAGCAGAAGACAGACTGATTTTGAGCAGCAGACAGACTGATTTTGAGCAAAAGACAGACTGATTTTGAGCAGAAGACAGACTGATTTTGAGCAAAAGACAAACTGATTTTGAGCAGAAGATACGATGGGTTTTGAAAAAAAAACAACCAACATACAGACCGGTTTGACCAAAAACAAGTTGTTTGCAAAAGACGAATGTAAGTTTTGGGAAACAGACAGACAGAGAGACAGACAGACAGACAGACAGACAGAGAGATATAAAGACTTTGGATCAAGTAAACCGAGAGAGAAGATGGTAATAAACACACAAGGCCCCACCCTGTGTGTTCATGACCTGGCAAAAGGCCGGGTGTGCAACAGTTGGGGGAAATAATCACACAATCAATCCCAATCACGATAGGGCAGCATTCCCTCAGGTCATAACATTTAGTGCTCGCTCTCTCTCTCTCTCTCTCTCTCTCTCTCTCTCTCTCTCTCTCTCTCTCTCTCTCTCTTCTCTGTGTGTGTGTGTGTGTGCGTGCAGCGCGCGCACGCGCGCTTCATATTATCCAAAGGGCTTATGGACTGGCATCACGGCCACACACCCAATTATGATTCAAACAAGAGGAACAAGCAGAGAAGGCGAGAGAACGCATCAAACATTTAAATCATTAACACACCACTCACCTCATCGACAACACACACACACACACACACACACACACTTTACTGGTTTAATTTAATGGCTAAGGATGCAATAATGTAGTATTTCAATATAATCATTAAGAAATTTGTTCTTAGATAGATGGCTTGATGAAAAAAAGCAAATACATTGCTTATTCAATGTACCATCTGGAAATTCAAAATTTTGACTTTGACTTTGACTTATTACCTACTTTAAATGCAGAGAACCACTACTAACTGCAGAGGAAATCGAATACACGCCAGAATGCACAATGAAAGGAAGTCACTGCACCCTGCCCCTCCCTAACAACTCCCACCCTTCCTCCCCACCCACCCAGATGTTGTTGTTGTTGTTGTTGTTGTTGTTGGTTGGAAGCAGTGTTTTGCAGCTGTCCCCTGTTTCTGCTTGTGGTTTCTGTCTCGTGGCTGGTGGCTGGATAGCAGCAGACTGGTTTTTGTTCTGACGACATTTCTATCTATTTCATTTTATTTCATACCACTTTAAGTCACGGCAGATTTCTCTGCGTGGAATCCGGGCTCCGCTCCCCGGGGAGAGCGCGTCGCCGCAAGAGCAGCGCCACCCAGTATTTTTTTCTTTTTCCTGTCTGCAACTGTATTTGTTTCCCAATCAGAGTGGCTTTTTTCTACAGAATTTTGCCAGGGACAACTCTCTTGTTGCCGAGGGTTCTTTTACGTGCGTTAAATAAGTATGTGTAACACACGGGACCTCGGTTTATTGTCTCATCAGAAAGACTAGCACCCTGACCACCACTCATGGTCTAATGGATGGGTAAAAGTTTCGGACCCTCACGGGATTCGAACAACCACACACTTCCGACCCGGATTTTTCGCTTTCTAGGCAGGCGCGTTACCTCTAGACCACCGATCCACCATGTGGCCAAGAATACATTGCAAAAGCTGAGAACCGAAACGGTATCATTGTGTCTTGAGTGCAGACCTTGTTAGTCCAACACCAATCACCACAATGCTTCTTCAATGAACCATCTGGAAATAACAATTTGACTTGACTTGACAATGTCTTCGATGTGCATGTATGTCTTGCCCTCCCATCACTATCATCAGTACTTCTTTCAGGCCCACAATGATCACAAACAGTCGGCAAGTTGAATACAGCCTTGCTTCTGTCCCACATACTGACACTATGTCTGTCACATACGTCTTTCATCTGCATATCACACCATGTCTGGGATGTTTATTTTAGACATACAATGAATTATCGAACAATGTAATTAACTCATATGTCTGGTAGTCCAACAGTAATCACACAATGTTTCGATACGGATCTTGTATTGTTTTTTAGTCATACAACGAATAATCAAACAATGTATTTAACACACACGTCTTGTAGTCCAACTTAGCAAAGGTTGCTTTCAATGCAGATCTTGTTTTAAAAGGTAAAGGTGTCCCATAACATATTATGTGGTCATAAGGGAGGGAGGCATCAGAGACCTCAACTTCTCAAGGGGGCAGCATATTGAGGGCGGCCCCCATCTCCTCTCCCTCGCTGCTTTACCTTCCCTGACCCTAAAGAGACAGGTACCCATTTACAGCTGGGTGAACTGGGGGACAGTAATGAAGCCAAAGCGTAAACGATCACCCATCCAAGTGGTAACACGCTCGATGCAGCTTAACCTTGGCTGGGTAAAGCAAGTGCTCTGACCCCTGAGCTATCCCGTCCCCAATTTTGTTTAGTCACGCAATAATCACACAATGTCTGTTAACACAGATGTCTTTCAGTCATACAGTAATCACACGTATGTTAACACAGATGTCTTTCAGGCATACAGTAATCACACAACGTTTGGTAACACAGACGTCTTACTGTCATACAGTAATCACACAACGTCTGTTAACACAGACGTCTTTCAGTCATACAGTAATCACACAATGTCTGTTAACACAGGCGTCTTTCAGTCATACAGTAATCACACAACGCCTGTTAACACAGACGTCTTTCAGGTCATACAGTAATCACACAACGTCTGTTAACACAGACGTCTTTCAGGCATACAGTAATCACACAACGTCTGTTAACACAGACGTCTTTCAGGCATACAGTAATCACACAACGTCTGTTAACACAGACGTCTTTCAGGCATACAGTAATCACACAACGTCTGCTAACACAGACGTCTTTCAGTCATACAGTAATCACACAACGTCTGTTAACACAGACGTCTTTCAGGCATACAGTAATCACACAACGTCTGTTAACACAGACGTCTTTCAGGCATACAGTAATCACACAACGTCTGTTAACACAGACGTCTTTCTGTCATACAGCAATCACACAACGTCTGTTAACACAGACGTCTTTCTGTCATACAGTAATCACACAACGTCTGTTAACACGTCTTTCTGTCATACAGTAATCACACAACGTCTGTTAACACAGACGTCTTACTGTCATACAGTAATCACACAACGTCTGTTAACACAGACGTCTTACTGTCATACAGTAACCACAGACGTCTTTCAGTCATACAGTAATCACACAACGTCTGTTAACACAGATGTCTTACTGTCATACAGTAATCACACAACGTCTGTTAACACAGACGTCTTTCAGTCATACAGTGATCACACAACGTCTGTTAACACAGACGTCTTTCAGTCATACAGTAATCACACAACGTCTGTTAACACAGACGTCTTTCTGTCATACAGTTTCACCCCACTCTGATCTCGGCAAAAGGCCGAGAGGCAATGCCAGTCCTACAATAACCACGTCATGTCCTAGTCTGGGAGTACTAGACACACGTCTATGAGACTTAAATAATGATAACTTGTCTACCTGCACACAGCCAGCACAAAACGCACCATTAACAAAAAAAAGTCTGTTTCCCACACAGCGTCTTTCACTTGTTAGAAATTAATAATCCGAAACTTTGCACACTTAAACAGATCATGCTAGCACGCATCTGTCACTCCAGCTGTGCTCACACGTCATTTACTTGCCAATCTTGCCAGTCATCGATCAGCGTCCCCTCCTCCTCGTCCTCGTCCTCAGCAGCAGCAGCAGCAGCGGCGGCAACAGCAGCATGGCTGTG
>CM054157.1:39723371-39750871 GCA_028751875.1 Rapana venosa | reverse complement strand
ATGTGTATGTACATACTATGGTAAACCAGCAAGTGCCTACTGCAGTCTGGCAGGTGTCCCAGAAAGTGTGTGCCAATACTTACAGCACGGCATTTTCAACTGTGCTCCAGTCTTACGCAGGAAACAACACAGTGCTCTATAAAATACACTTAGAAGTTAGAACTCTATCCCCCCTTCTCTCTCTCTCTCTCTCTCTCTCTCTCTCTCTCTCTCTCTCTCTCTCTCTCTCTCTCTCTCTCTCTTTCATGATAGTTGATACCCTACTGACAATTCATGTTACAAATGAACTTTAAAACTTTATGAAAAAAAAATTGAACTCATTAGAGCTACACATCCAATTATCTCTGCAACTTCCTTCATGTGTGAGCCAAGGGCCTTTTTTTTTTTTTTGGGGGGGGGGGGGGGGGGGGGGGGGGATAATAGATCATTCAAGTTGAAGTTCTCTGTCTCTGTTTTTCTGTCTGTCTGTCTGTCTCTGTCTCTGTCTCTGTCTCTCTCTCTCTCTCTCTCTCTCAATACTGTATATACACCTTTCTTCCTCCCTTCCTACACAAGACATTTACAACAGGGCCTAAGGATTGTGTTGTATAAATTATTTGGGCTTCAGCAAGATATCTAGAGGTCTAGTAACACAAATCCCCCACACCCTCTCTCTCTCTCAAAAAAAAACATTTAAAAAACCTTACCCAAACAAACAAAACCCAGAAAGAAAAAAAACCCAAACAAACAAACAAAGAACAAGTATTGCTTTTCTGCAAATCTTGGAAATACACATTTTGTTCTATACTCCTCTAGGTTTGATTCCACAAAAAATAACAACAAAAACACAAGCACAACAAAACAAAACAAAAAGTAAATTCTGTTCATAAATCTGAAACTCTTGGAAATGTGGATTGTTTCAACTTCTTTCTAAAGATCTTCTCTCTCTCTCTCTCTCTCTCTCTCTCTTCTCTCTCTCTCTCTCTCTCTCTCTCTCTCTGCTGATGGCATTCCCAACCACCACCCACCCAATGATTGACCTTTTATCAACACTGTCAGTACCAACAAACAAATGCAACAGTTTTATTTTGTTTTGTTCATTTGTTTTATTCTTGTTTCTGTTTTATTCTTTTATTTTGAGGATAATGGAATAAGCACTCATGTACTTTTTTTTCATCCAGTCCCCATGTGTATGCAGTTTTGTAAATTTTGTCATCCATTCCCACCAGCACACTATGGCCTACTCTTCCGAAAAGCGGAACAGGTTTTAACATGTGCGCAAGATGTTCTGCGTGCGTCCGCACATGGGACTTCAGTTTCTAGTCTCATCCAAAAGACTTTTACTAGTTTTAGGGGGAGTGGAGTCAGCACTGATGTTAACTCCAGAGTAAAAATGGCAGTGAGTGAGTGTGTGTGTGTGTGTGTGTGTGTGTGTGTGTGTGTGTGTGTGTGTGTGTGTGTGTGTGTGTGTGTACAGCAGTGGTATAGTATTGGCTTGGTACAGGCTTTATGACCTCACTTGAATCCATTTTTTTGGTAAAAAGGATCCCAGAACATAAGGCACTCAGGCTAGGTGCTGTTTATTTTCTTCTGTATTTTTACATAACAATTGTTTTAAGCTTGTTTTCCCTTCTCTTTCTATTTTCATCTTTTGCTGGCAATGGTGAGGCCACTAGAATCAAATATAAAAATTTATTCTTAGCGCTGCAACAGACACTTCTTTCAAGTTCTGAATTATGGAAAGTGTCTTGCTGTTTGGTAGGCTACCACAAATGATGAGTAAGGTTTCAATCACTTCCAGGACTTTCAAAGTCTTCAACCAGGAGCCAAAAACATGGTCCCTAATTATTCCTCGAAAACTTTTTTTAATCTTGGAAGCAGTTTTTTTTTATTACTTCAATTCTTTGACAAAAATCATTCTTGTGAATCTTACAATGAATTTGTGACTGGTTACATGCACTTATTTTCCTCCACTATATCTAAATTGTATAATTGGTCAAGTGGGAAATAGCATTTCTTCTGATTTCTTCTAGATCCAAGTAAATATTTTAGTTCTACTGCCTCTGTCAGCACTTAATTAAAGTGTCTGCAAAGTTTGGGTTATTGTTATTAATATTATTCCACTAACTGAGCTAAGACAGGCCCATTGGTTGGGTATGGGCTGTATGAGCTCCATTACATCCAAAATTATATGCACTATACTATAAACTATATTTTTTCATATATCCACACACACACACACACACACACACAATATATATATATATATATATATATTATATATATATATATATTATACATATAATAACAGCTTTCCAGTTCTACATAATAAAACATGATGTTAAAAGAGTCAAAGATATTTAAATGTATAGTTCCACTCACTTGTATTAATCAAACACACTCACTCACTCAGAAAAGGCTCTCTCTCTCTCTCTCTCTCTCTCTCTCTCTCTCTCTCTCTCTCTCTCTCTCTCTCTCTCTCTCAGCATAAAAGTATAACCACATTGTAGTCTCTAGATCTATTACTAGTATTAGACTACACTATTAGTACCAGTCTGTGCATTCATGATATTTTTTATATAGTTTTCACTGAATCAATCTTTTGATCAATATGCCACAATCCAAACCACTACTTACTAATAAAAGTAAGACTAACAGCAAGATTTATAGTCCTTATGACACGTCTAGTTGTGTCTACCTTTTTACTTTCAGTCTGTCTCGGCTCCAAATGCAAATAAAGAGTGAGCCATCACTTGATTATAAATTATATTACATCCGAGTTCTATCCAGTCTTATTGGCAGTATGAAACAGCGATCGTGTTTGAAATAAAGCCTGTTGGCATTTCTGCGTGTGATGATCTGTTATCCACTAATGAGCAATAAATGGAACAGCTTTATGGCGCACGCTAATATGATTTCATCTGCCAAGATATCAACACACGGAGACTGCGACTGGGATCAAGTAGCCTAGTCTGCTGAAACTAAGCGTGTTGCAGACGACAACCAAGGAAACGGAATCAAAGGAAAATTGCGCAAGCACGGCTCTTGTGCAATACCTGGCAGACAGAAAGTTCAATCGACTCACCTTTCAACAGCACCACAACGTGAGAAATACATCTTGGAACGTTTGCACACAACGACAAGGTGGAGGTGAAACACTTCATCCCCCCTCCAGCGCTGCTCCCATTATGCTTATTTTGGACTAGTCCACGTTCCAAAATGTAAACAGGGTCGATGTTTCCTGTGGAGTTTCACGACTTTGTCTATCACTTTGATCGCTCGTCATCGACATAGTTATTAAGCACTGTTCCTTATTCTCAAAATAACTTAATCACTACATGACTGAGCTAAATGTGATGTTGAGCTTTTTTGTTAATGTCAGAGCATGGAATTGTTATGAACCACAGTTCATTGTATCCTACCCCCCTCTATATCAAAATGAACTCGTCAATAGAGACACTGCCAGTGGCTGTATTTTCCAGGGAAACTACTCTGCACATAATGTACACAGTAGCCTTTTTCTCGCTAATCCCCCTTCCACATGACTGATGCAGAAGTGAATGAAAAAAGCAGTCCATGAAATATTAAATTGAATGAATGAATGAATGAATGAATGACATTTCCTCGGCTATAGCCTCCAAGGTTCACCATGGTGAGATTTTGTATATGCGACCATTTTTGCCAAACCATTGAGGAAGCCTTCGATAATAAATAAATAAATGACTAAATAAACGGATCATATTGTTGTTGTTGTTGTTTTGAGTGTTTCCCATCTGAAGCACCTTGGGGTCTCCCCTTTTTTCGCACTCTCACTTCCCACACCTGGAAATGGGCCCTGACACCGTAAGTGGAAGGTAACGAATACACTGCAGGAGAGGCTTGCCCCTATGGCTGAAATACGGCTGAAATACAGGCAGCTATACTCTGACTTCAGATTTTTTTTTTCGCTGTTAATTGAGAATACAGGTTTATGCTTTATACAGGTTTATTTCATGCCAGGAGTGCATAGTTAGGCATAGATGAGATCAATTTCAGAACAGCATTTAGGACCACGGCAACATGAATGTTGGTATCGGCACTTTGTTATGCTATCAATAACTGATGGAAGTACTATCGGCTTGGGCCAGAATGAATAAAGAAGTGAATGATGAAAAATATGCATGTTTACCGAATGCCTTCGACAGCTATTGCTCCGATGAACAGTAAGACGTTAAGGGACAAGTCTCTTGTGTACAGACACAGGGTGCCCTCTGAGGTCAAAATACCTCATCAGGACACAGCGCTCCTCTGGGTACAGAGCACAGTGCTGACATGATAATACTGTTTTCAGTAGGCTTGCTCTCTGTCCTGTGTCGACAGAGAGCAGCTGGCTACGGAAGGAGACAGTTTACAATATCTCTTCGCGCTTGAGTTGCAGTTCCTAAATCGGAAATCTCCGCTGGGACTCTTATGCACCATCCCTCAATCAAAGAGGCTTACCTGAAATAAAAGCTGTAGACCAACAGGCCTCAGTTACAGATCAATATTTGTGCATGAAGAACAACGTCAACGTGATCTCACTGGTAGCCATAAAAAAGGGGGCCAGAAAGTTAGAACATATTAATTTCATATATTATTAATTTTACTATGTTCGAAACAACAACAACAACAACAACACATACACACTCACACACAGTTTTGTGTAGTCCTAGATCGCACTATCTGCGTCAGTTCACATTCTTTGGTTCAGTTTTATTACGGTCCCAGCGGAGTTATCCGATTTAATGACTGTTCATTCCACACCCAATAATGTAGCCTACTGTTTACTCCAGCACAGAAATTCAGTTCAAGAGCTCTTCAAGATTCTGATCAAAAACAGAATGACAAAAATGGATATTTCCAGGATTTATAATGATAATGATTATTGAATTTTTTTTTCCTATTTGTGCCAGCTATAACCACTGAACAAGACGTCCTGGCAAGCCGGGGGGAGGGAGGGGGGGGGCTACATTTGAGGCCAAGGGTTGTTTCCCTTGCTACGACTGATCACGCTGTCGCTCATGTCTCTCAACTTTTGCTTTCGCCCAGCTACTTGTTTTAATTAATGACAATGTGCCACTTTCGAAATATCCAGTTATGTGGGTTGGTGTTTGTTTTGATTTAGTTTGGGTTGGATTTTCCCCCTTAGGTATCACACAATAGTACGGTTGAATAAAATTATTTTCTGTGAAGGGTTAGTTTCAAAAAGTTACTGTAATTGCCTCCCCTGCAAATGGTAACATAAAATTGCGTTTGCGTTTTCGTTTGCGTTTTGCGTTTGGTCAATGCTACTTGAGCTATTTAGGCTGCACACCGGTATCAAAAAATCACTCTTTTCCTTCTGTTTTTCTATGTGACTCTTATATTCATACCGCAGTACTAAGGCATCCACAGAAAGAAAAACCACTTTTTGTGAAAGACTAGCCTCTGACTCAAAACTCGTGTGATTTTGAACATGTTTGGTAGGTTTGAATTTTTTTTAAATTTTCAGCAAACACTGTACCCCCTCAGTCCTTTGTCGTCTGCTAGCTTCCTTACCGCAATATGCATGCGCGGGGTCAACGCTGTAGGAATACAGGCAATCCTCATTTGATGGTTATTTCCAACTTTCTCGTGACTACCTGGTATTGCTCTATGCCCTCAATCCCAAAAACAAGTGCACAGTCCAAATTTTATTCATGCTAAAAAAAAATCTGTGAAAATCACCAACATTTTTTTCCACTCGCACTCTATACAAGATACTACGTGACCCCCAAATTAATACCGGTGTGCGGCCTTAAGGACACATGCACTGACCAGTGAGAAGTGCCACTTGACTGCTGACAAGCTTCAGCTTTCATGGACAAGATGTGAGTTCTCTTCTGAAGCCTGGTCAAGACACGTTTGCTCTTTCTACAGATGCTCTGAGCCATCAGCTGAGAGGTATGCAAGGGCCGCAATTTCACTTTCTCTAGTACCTTCGCCAGTCACCTGCAAGTTTTTCTGACAAGACGCTCCCCCATGGGGATGGGGGGGAGGGGGGGGGGATCTTGTCAGTATAAATAGCATCCCCACTTCTGGAAATTCTGTGCTAGGAATTCCCTCCTTTTTTTTTAAATCCCTCTCTTTGTTTCTGCCTTGTTCCTATCCGTTCTTTTACCTCCTTTTTGTCTATGTTCTGCCTTCTTGGTCAATTAAGTATTCTCATGCCTTTTTTTTCTCAGAAAGACTTAAAATAAATATAACAATTCTCTTCTAAAGCAGAAGTTGGATGCGCTGGGCATGACTTGTCGGATGCTTAACAAAAGTGCAACACATTTTCGCTCATATGACAGACAATGACAGTTGCTGTCTGGGCGTTCCACGAAAAAGAAAAAGATGATTGCCCATTATAATATAGCGCACACGTTAAACATCCCTTTATAGGGAAAGTAAACCAGCTGTATGAGGGGAGCCATGGGGTGACAAACATACCCAGCATGCAACCACCAACTTGGGGAGGGGATGGACTCCACCAGGTTCGTCTTGCCCAAGACAAGCAGACTGAGAGAGAGACAGGCAGGCAGGCAGACAGACAGGCAGGCACACAGGCAGGCAGACAGACAGGCAGGCAGACAGACAGACAGGCAGACAGACAGACAGGCGGGCACACAGGCAGGCAGGCAGACAGACAGGCCGGCAGATAGGCAGACAAACAGGCAGGCAGACAGTGTTCACAATGACCTGTTAACTATGGCCTCTACATCACAGCTTTTACTACAACCAACACACACAAGAACAATCTGTCAACATGTTATCTACTCGTTTATTTTTGTTTATGTACATTTTTCCTGATGTATTTTTTTTATATAGACGCCAAAATAATATGGCTCCACATTCAAGCATTTTGTCTAACTACATACAATGATTTGTTACAGATGCCAACACAAATGTGGTTCTATTGTTAAGCATAATATTGGTTAACTACATACGATGATTTTTGTAGGTGCCAAAATAAATATGGCTCTACATTCAAGCATACTGTTTAACTACATACAATGATTTTTTTTTTATAGATGCCATCATAAATAGGGTTCTGTGTTTTGGCATATTGTTTAACTACATACAATGATTTTTCTTTCTTTCTTTTTATATAGATGCCAAAATGAATATGGCTCTGCATTCAAGTACCTTGTCTAACTACATGCAATGATTTTTTTTTATGCTAAGATAGATATGGCTCTAATTTCAAGTATATTGTCTAACTACATACAATGAGGCTGGGTTGGTTGGTGTTTTTTTCAAATAGATGCTAAAATAAATATGGTTCTGTAGTCAAATACATTGTCTAACTATAAACATGTTGTTGTGGGTCTTTTTTTTATAGATGCCAAAATAAATATGGCTCTGTATTCAAGTATATTATCTAACTACATACAATGAATGCCGCACATAAAATACATGCAGTGAAGATCTGGGTAATAAACAGAAACAACATATAACTATGTACATGACACAGCAAAACGGATACTACTGTCTACTTGCTGTGAACTACCAATAAAGCAAACAAAATGCTGGTCACGGCAAGTTCAACTGCTTATATTGAGTTTATACTGGCCTTTCAATAATTATGGTATCATAATCAGAAATGCTGCATATCTGCATGCAATATATCCAGAAGCACAAGAATGTTGCAGTGAAAATGTCGTCAATATCTTAGTCCCCAATGTCTCAGGTTCTTTGTAAATAGATTGACCCTGCTACATGTAGTGTGTAGGATATCAGAGAAAGGTAATATGACATGTAATTACAGGACTAACTGAATCTCAGATGACCAGGTGCAGGTGGGAATGAGCAGAGGTTGTCAGCACTGGGACATCACAGAAAACTAGTCAGCTTTAGCTTCCAACTTATACAAAACGGCTTCCTTGTGACTAGAATGAGTGTGTGTGTGTGTGTTTAAAACATATCGTTCTGAAAAATATAGTGCGGAAGACCAGTCTTTCGTGTTCACGGAAAGTAAGAGTTATTGTCACGTGGTTCTTTGAAGAACTAACTCTTTGTTTTGAAAACACTCCAGTGGAGTAGAACGCTGACTGAAATGCCAAGAGTTGTTTCCTATCTCTCGTGAATCACATCCAGACAGAGCATAAGATGACTCAGGAATCAAGTTAAATTTCTTTTATTCTACTATATCAATTCAAAACAATATTCATTTCCAGTACAAAAGTTCCAAAACAAATAGGCAAAATCCTTTCCACAATTACTTGGATCAACAGCCAAAACTCTGTGACTACACTCACTAAATAAGAGCTCAATCAGTTAATGACTTCCACAGTCCTCATAACCTAGCTCTCCTTCTACTTCTTCAGTTCTCTCCCCTTCTTCAGGCACTCGCTGCTTGCCTCCCCTTGGCTCTCGGCCTTTCCTACTCGCCTTCCTTCCGTCCATCTCTCACGCCCTTCTCCTCTCCATCTGTCCATCTCTCTCTCTCTTGGCCTCTCCTCCCCTCCAGTGCGATGACAGCCCCTTGTATATATAATACAGTGCCGGGCTCCCCTCTACTAGCTGCTGGGAGATTCCAGAAACTTAAGGAACACAAACATCTCCAGCTACAGTGAGGCCATCTGGAAACTTTTAGAACCTCTTAGAATACTGTAAACTACACCATTCCGGAAAAGCCTAGAACTTCATAGAATGCTGTAGAATATTCTGGAAACTTCATGAGCAAACAAACACATGCAAGCTAAAGGTAATGACATTTCTTAACAAAACTATTGTCTCATTATCAATGCATGCATCATTAAGCCAAGAATGCCATTCATAGCAGTCAAAAAAATTCTCTCAATAAAAACTCAGAATCTGTTTGTAACAGTTATCATCACCAAATAACATGATTCTATGGAATACAAAATATTCAAAAAATCTTTAGTGCATTCCTCTCTTCTGAAACACACACACACACACACACACACACACACACACAAACACGTATTCTTGTTGGACTGCTCTACGCCCACAGAGTCAGCAACATCGGAGCAGGGAACAGGCTTTGGGGCAACATGCAATGTTTCTGGAAGTACTACAAACAATTATCATCATTCTCAGCAAGAGCCGGCAAGACTTCAGTTAAGCTGAAATAATCAGCCACCATTCCCCTGAAGTGGACGGTGTGTTGTTTTGATGTGGGCTTTTTTTTTTTTTTTTTTTTTGGTAGTTGTTTGTGTGTTTTGTTTTCTTTTTATTTTAGTTTTTTTGTTGTTGCTGCTGCTGCTGCGGATTTAGAGCTTATGAACGTAAATAACCTTTATTAGATGACTTAGTCCCCCCCCCCCCCCCCCCCCCCCTTTTTTTCCCCTTAATGAATGCTTATGTATTGAGATCAAGTTGTAGTGAACATACAATGAATCTATGAGACAAACGATGGGTTCAGCAGAAGGTGAGGCTGCTGTGTAGCCATTCACAGTCGAGCAGAATCCTCCCTGTGAACACTGGCTCACTTGTAGTGCATGCAGCAAGTCAGGCAGTCAGGCTAAGAGGCACAACACTTTTTTCTTCTTGGCTGCTGCTTCTTTCCTGAGGGCGGGGAAATGGTGATGATGTGGCGAGGCATGGTGACGGGCTCGAGCTGTGGGCTGATGGCGTCTGTCATCTGCTGCACGATCCACAGCAGCATCTCCGTGTCCGCCATCGTCGTCTCCAGGTACCGCGTCCCCAGTCCCTCCGCCATCTTGAAGGCCCTCTCTGACGTCACTTCCCGCCTGTCACGTGACTGTGACGTATCATTGAGGCCCAGCAACAGCAGGCGGTCACTGCCGGTGTGGGTATACCTCTGCAGCTCCGAGTACCTGGCAATAACAGGGATCTTTGTTTTAAACCAATAAAGCTGTTTGACTGATGTCACTCACACACACACACACACACACACACACAAACACGCGCACACACACACACACACACAAACAAACACGCGCACACACACACACAAACACAAACACACACACACACACACACACACACACACACACACACACACACACACACACACATCATCATCATCATCATCATCAGACCCGTGACCTTGGCGGTCGTGGGGGAGACATGAAAGACGATGCCGTGGTAAGCCTCCTCCATCCATCTCGGTCCTCGGCTCTGCGCAGTAGTGCCGAGTCATTCATCCTGGTCCATTCTCTGATGTTGTCCATCCATGACTTGTTCTGTCTTCCCCTCCTTCTGCCACCTTCGAGTGTTCCCTGCAGTACTGTTTTGGGCAGAGTGTTGTGGCGGGTGACGTGGCCGAACCATGTCAGCTTTTTCTTCTTGACGATGGTGAGAAGGGGTTCCTGTGGACCTGCCAGCCGTGTTATTTGACTCTTGACAAATTCGTTGGTCTTTCGTTCTCTCCAGGATATGCCCAGTAGTTTTCTATGGCATTTTGTTTCGAATGACTGGATTCGCTTTGCTGTTTCAGCAGTCAATGTCCAGGTTTCACTTCCGTACAGCAGGATCGACTGAATTAGGGCTTTGTAGAGCTTTAGTTTGATTGGGAAACTGATCTCTTTACTTTTCCATATGGTGGTGAGTTTTGTCATGAAAGATGTTGCCATGGCTATTCTGACTTTGATTTCTGTCGTCGATCGCCCGTCCTTTGTGAGTGTAGCGCCGAGGTATTTAAAAGCGTCTACCTCCTCCAGTTGTTGGCCGTTCATGTAAATTTTAGCGGTGGCATTGCTCGTGCTGTTCACAAGTACTTTACTTTTCTCCGAGCTCACCTCCATCCCATATGCTCCAGCTCTGTTCTCAAGTCTGGTCGTAAGATCTTGCAGCTCTGTGTTACATACATACACACAAACACACACACACACACACACACACACACACACACACACACAGGGATCATTATTTTTCAAGTTTACATTTTGCTTAGATTCTATCCTCTTCCAGCTTCAGGACGAGAGAATAGACCCAAGTCCTGTGTGTGTGAAGCCGCCACAACTTCAAGGAAAGGTGGCAGGATGGTTAAGACGTTTGCCTGCCAACAAGTAAACCGTGAGGTTCTGGGTTCAATTCCCAGCCTCGCCCTTTCTTCCCAGTTTGACCCCAAAAAATCGAACTGAATGTCAAAGTCCTTCGGATGAGACTATAAACCGAGGCCCCGTGTGTGAACGCATGCAGAACATCTTGCACACACGTTAAATCCTGTTCCGCTGCTCGAAAGAGTAGGCCATTGTGTGCCGGTGGAAACAGATGACAATTTTTTGTTTTAATATACACATGCCTAAATAAATATTTTAAAGATTTTTAAGTCATCTGAGCGCTTTGATCTGTTGCTTTACAAGATTCAGCCCTATATAAATTCCATACATTATTTTTATTATTATTAACTTCCTGCACACACACACACACACACACACACACACACACACACACACACACCACACACGTTAAACACCCATCCACCCTTTCCTAGAGGATCACACCCAACACGCGGGGCCTGTGGTATGGATGACATGGACAGTTGCACACAGTCTGCACCTTGGAGAGGGCTGGGATGGAGTCTGCATGTCAGTTCTACTTACCTAGCTACAACAATACAAAGGTAAAGATGTCCCATAGCCTATAAGGTTGAAGGGGAGCCAGGCATCAGAGACCTCACTTCTCTAGTTACAACACCACAGCGCTGAAAATGTCAGTGAGCAAGCAAGTTTGGCCCAGGCCAAGCCCGTTCTGCTTTTCGGAAGAGTAGGCCATTGTGTGCCGGTGGGAACGGATGACAAAATTTACAAACTCCATGAACACGGTGACTGGATGTTGAGAAAACCACAACCCACATGACTGCTTATCCATTGTCCTCAAAATAAAAGAATAACAAATACTACTACTACTACTACTACTACTACTACTACTACTACTACTACTAATATAATAATAATAATAATAATAATAAAAATCAAGGAAAACACGCACAGCAAACAACCCAGCTAGCCAGACACTGGTTAACCAAAAAAAAAAAAGAGGAGTGAGGATTTACACATCACTGACCAGTGCATGACGTGACCAAAGGACTCCTTTTGGGTCACGCTGAACGTCAGCAGACAGCCCTGAACGTCACGATAAAAGGATGACGTCACGCTGTGGAACCGCTCCTGGCCTGGAAAAAAACACACCAATGTTTGGTAAAATTTCGCTTATAAAGTAAATGAATGAATAAATAAATGGATGGTTAAAATTAAACGAATTGACAAGAAAATAAATGAAGAAATAAAGAAAGAAAGAAACTGATGATCAGCACAGGATACACAGGACAGGAGTGTACGTTGCACAGGATACACAGGACAGCAGTGTACATAACACAGGATACACAGGACAGGAGTGTACGTTGCACAGGATACACAGGACAGGAGTGTACATAACACAGGATACACAGGGTAGGAGTGTACGTTGCACAGGATACACAGGACAGGAGTGTACGTTGCACAGGATACACAGAACAGGAGTGTACGTTGCACAGGATACACAGGACAGGAGTGTACGTTGCACAGGATACACAGGACAGGAGTGTACGTTGCACAGGATACACAGAACAGGAGTGTACGTTGCACAGGATACACAGGACAGGAGTGTACATAACACAGGATACACAGGACAGGAGTGTACGTTGCACAGGATACACAGGACAGGAGTGTACATAACACAGGATACACAGGACAGGAGTGTACATAACACAGGATACACAGGAAAGGAGTGTACGTTGCACAGGATACACAGGACAGGAGTGTACGTTGCACAGGACTGGCAGGGGAAAAGAGCACTATGCAAAAAGCAAAAACTAATCAGAAGCAGAAACAAAGACACATGCAGACAGAAAAAGAAACAAAAATAATGGGTGGCGCTGCTCTTGTGGCGACGCATTTTTCTCGAGAAGAGCAGCCCGAATTTCACTCAGAGAGATCTGCCGTGACTTAGGTCTGTGTACAATGCGGAATGATGCAGCTGCCTGAACTTGGCTGTCTGTTTCCCAGTCTGGGGTAGCGGTGTTAAAAAAAAGTCGTCATGCCATCTGCATCAGGTTTTTGTTTGTTTGTTTTCTGCTTGTTTTGTGTGTTGATTGCTTTCGGTCTTGTTTCTGTGTTCTGCTTCTTCGTGCTTTTCTTTCTTTCTTTCTTTCTCTGTGTCTGATCCATTCTGAGAAACAGCGGTCAAAACACGAACACAGCAGCAGCAGTCTGATCTGTGCAGTGCAGTGTAGCTGACATACACACACATAGCCTAGTTTGGAAATGATCTACAAACGACATGTCTTTTATGGCTAAACGAAATATAGAGAGAATAAACAAAAGAAGGGAGGAAAAGAAAAGAAAGAATGAAAAGGAAAAGGAAAAGAAAACAAAGAAAGAAAAATTCTACACAAAGGAAGAAGACAGACAGACAGGCAGGCAGGCAGGCAGAGAGAGAGAGAGAGAGAGGGAGAGAGAGAGAGAGAGAGAGAGAGAGAGAGAGAGAGAGAGAGAGAGAGAGAGAGAGAATGCCTATCTAAGTAAACACATCTAGAACAGAAAAATCCTACATAAATCAAAAAAAAATCGAGGGTAACAGTTCATATATATAATATATATATATATATATATATATATATATATATATATATATATATATTTTATATTATTTTTTTAGAATAGCAAACTTGACAATAGATCGGCGATACACAGTGACGTGACATCAAACTATTACTTGGACATACAGGCAGAAAGTGATTAGAAATACACAAAACGTGCAAACAAACGGGAGCCTGCCTGAATGACCAGGTGACACCTATAGAGTGACAGAGAGGCAGTTAGACAGACAGACAGACAGACAAAACGGACAGATGAAAGTTAACAGACAGAGTGACAGAGAGGCAGTTAGACAGAACAGACAGACAGACAGACAGCAACGGGACAGATGAAAGTTAACAGACGATGACAGAGGCATTAGACAGAACCGATTGACAGACATCAGACAAAACGACAGATGAAAGTTGACGACAACAGACAGACAGCAGGGGTGTGGTACATGTTCCCATGCAGCTGACCTGCCTGTTGACATCTTAGCCTCAGGCTCCTGCCCCTGCCGCAGGTGGCCAGGTCCACAAACTCCCTGTGCCTGTAGCCAGTGCACCTCACCCCGCCTCTCCCCCCGCTGGCCCCCTGGCTTAGCGCCTCCAGGAAACGGGTTTTCCCGATCCCGTAGTCTCCCAGAAGAATGACTTTGATAGCCAGAGGATAAGGGGACTGAACTGAGGTGTGCTGTTCCAAATGGTAATGTTGCGGGCCCTGTTGGAGAGCTTTGGGCTTCCACAATCTGTCTTCTGTGGCGTGTTCATGGCCGTAAACTTTGTTCTGCCGGCTGTCTTCTGGCGCGTGTGATTCGTCCAGTGTGCTCTCTGCTGTGGCTTTGACGTCTTCAAGCTTGGAGAGTCCCTTCAGTTCCGATCCCTGGAGTGGGAATTGTCGGTCAGCTTGTGATCCTTGTGGTTTCCAAAACGTTCCTGCCTTGGCTGCTTCAAAGTGACCACTGTCCGCTCTGTCTTCTGCCAGGCTGCAGTAGTTGTCCACTCTACACTGCCAGGGCTCCGAAGATCTCCTTGAGCTAGTTTCTTCAGGAGAGGAACAAGGATAGAACCTGGAGCATTTAGGAGTTGAAGTGACGATTTTTCCTGTATCGTCATCATCGACTGTGCCTTGACTTCCCTCTTGGGCATTGCCCTGAAGACTGCACTTCACTATCAGACGCTGGAAGCAGCTCCAGACCTCTGTCAAGGCCATCATCTCCGGAAAGACCTGTCCTTTGATTTGCACTTTGGGAAGGACTTGGAGCTCCAGGAGGACTCTGCCAGGATGGTGGCCAGGCGATGTCCTGGAAGTTGTTGTTTACATCCCTCTCCACCGCGTTGTCTAAGACCTCGTGTGAGACTGGGGTAGGGGGGACATTGTCCAAGTCTTGTCTGCTCGTGTCATCAAGCATGTTGGAGTTTTCATCTTTCTGCACACTGGCACTCTGCTTCACTCTGACTCTGAACATTCCCTGCACACCCTTAAAGCTGGCAGCCGTTTGCGCCATGTTGGAACTCCGTGACGTCACTGAAGCCTGGGAGACGGGCTTGGACTTGGCGCTGTTTCCTCCTGTGTCAGTGCCAGAGTCCACGTCATCCAAGCCTGCGGGAAGGGGGGAGGCCTGGAGGCTTGTTGGGGAAAGGAAGGACCGTCACACTTGTCTGGCCAGCGTTGGTCCCCCCACACCTGGACGTGGTGTTTGTCTGCAGGGTCTGTGCTCCCTGGGGTTTGTCACGATCAGAGGTCACCGCTCTGGAACAGTTCATGAAGCAAGGGTGGATTTCAGTCTGAGGAAAACCCAGTTTAACGTCTATCCACTTTCAAGTGATACCAGACGACCCTAAAATAGGAAACTGAATACGAGAGACTACTCTGTGTGCGTGCGTGCGTGCGTGCGTGCGTGCGTGCGTGCGTGCGTGCGTGCGTGCGTGCGTGCGTGCGTGCGTGGTCGTGTGTGTGTGTGTGTGTGTGTGTGTGTGTGAGTAAGTCAGTCAGTCAGTCAGTCAGTCTTCAATTTTAACGTCTTTCCACTTTAAGTGATACCAGACGACCCTAAAATAGAAGACTGAATACGAGAGAGAGGGAGAGATCTACTCTGTGTGCGTGCCTGCGTGTGTGCGCGCGTCCCTGCGTGCATGCGCGTGCCCGCTCGTGTGTGTGTGTGTAATAAATAGTAATAACAAATGAAATAGTATTTTTAGCATGAACAGATCAATAACAGAAATTTTAAAAAGAAATTGAAATTCAAAAAGAACTACAACAAATGCCTTATAGGACTTAACAACAAACCGTTAACAATGTCAATTGTTAACTTAATATTGTTCAAAACTTCTTCTATGGAATTCTCTGAAAAGGCAGGGAGGTGAGGTTTTAACTTTTCACATTCAAGTATAATATGGGTATTTGAAATGTATTCACCACATAAGCATTTAATATCCTTGCTGAATTTTGTCATAAATGCATTTAATCTTATCCTGAAAAATAATGCCTTGAGTTGTCTTTCTATGACAGCATTTGTATGAATCTCTAGGTGATCAATGTATTCAATGACGCTCTTCCCATTCGGAGTTGAATATGAAAGTCGCTTGTTTTGCCGATGCTTTTCTATGAATTTATTTAAGGATGCTTCTTCTAACAACCGATGAGTCTGTGTGTGTGTGTGTGTGTCTGTGTGTGAGTGCGTGCGTGTGTGTGATTTCGTGTGTCCGAGTGCGTGTGTGTGTGTGTGAGTGCGTGCGAGTGCGTGCGTGTGTGTGAGTGTGTGTGTGTGTGTGTGTGTGTGTGTGTGTGTGTGTGTGTGTGTGTGTGTGTGTGTGTGTGTGTGTGTGTGTGTGTGTGTGTGTGTGTGTGTGTGTGTGTGGTGGTGGTGTGTGTGTGATGAGTGAGTGGTGTGTGTGTGTGTGTGTGTGTGTGTGTGTGTGTGTGTGTGTGTGTGTGTGTGTGTGTGTGTGTGTGTGTGTGTGTGTGTGTGTGGAGTGCGTGCTGTGTGTGTGAGTGCGTGTGTGTGTGGGTGCGTGGTGTGTGTGTGTGTGTGGTCGTGTGTGTGTGTGAGTGCGTGCGTGATGAGGCGTGTGTGTGTGGGGTGTGTGTGTGTGTGTGTGTGTGTGTGTGTTGTGTGTGTGTGTGTGTGTGTGTGTGTGTGTGTGTGTGTGTGTGCCCAAACTAAAGGAAGGCTGTGTAGGTGGTGCTCCTGCCTCATACCTGGGAGCCACGGAGAAAACAGGCCGATACACAGGGCAGGGGGGTACAACACTCTTCACTCCTCACCGCCTCACTGCAGTAGCCAGCCCCCCCCCCCCCCCCCCCCCCCCCCACACACACACACACACCAGCGCTTCAGCCCAACACTGAACCCACCCCTCACCACGGTCTGTCCCCGGAGAGCATCAGGCCCCAGCCACAGCCGTGGTATCACAGTCCACTAGGCAGGCCACTACACGGCTTCAGCCAGCTTCCCAACAAGCTGAGCCAGCTTCATGCACTGTTGAGAACGTTCCTATTTCTCCGCTTCGTTGTACCGCAGGATCTTAAACATGCACAAGCGTTCTTCCCCATGCCAGGGCGGCAGACTGACATCAGCAGCAAGTGTGTATGGGGCCAGGCTAATCCTGGGTCAACATTCTCCATGTTATCGACTTCACCCATTTCACTTCAGATTTTATTTTGTGTACTGGACAACGCTGCTCGTGACTTGGACCTGTTTGCAAACTGACTGAATGACTCCCCCCCCCCCCCCCCTTCTCTCTCTCTCTCTCTCTCTCTCTCTCTCTCTCTCTCTCTCTCTCTCTCTCTCTCTCCTCTCTCTCTCTGTTTGGGCGCTCTTTGATTTGTTGCTGTACAAGAGTCCGCGCTATACATTATGAACTCCTTATATCAGTAGGGGACGGGATAGCAGCCTGATAGTTAGAGTGATGTATTCGTGATCTGCTGACCCAGGTTTAATTCTCGTTCAAGAGGATTTTTCCTCTGGAGTTAACATCAGTACTGTCTCCACTCTCCGCAAAAGTCGTTCGGATGAGACTATAAACTGAGGTCCCGAGTGCGAACGCATGCAGAACATCTTGCGCACACGTTAAGCCCTTTGATTTGATTTTTGCAAGATATAGCGCTGTATAAATTCCATGTATTATGATTATTATTATTATTGAAACCCGTTCTGCTTATCGGAAGAGTAGGCCATTGTGTACCGGTGGGAACGGATGACAACATTTACAAACTGCATACACACGGGGACTGAATGAAAAAAGCACATGAGTGCTTATTCCATTATCCTCGAAATGAAAGAATAAAATAAAAATAAAATAGGCCTATTGTTGTTATCATCATTACTGTTGTTGTTACTATTATTATTATTATTATCATTATTATTTTGTTGTTATTGTTGGTGGTGGTGGTGTTAGTCCCCTTCTAC
This sequence comes from Rapana venosa, assembly GCA_028751875.1. Classification (NCBI taxonomy): domain Eukaryota; kingdom Metazoa; phylum Mollusca; class Gastropoda; order Neogastropoda; family Muricidae; genus Rapana; species Rapana venosa. The sequence continues at coordinate 39,732,913 of CM054157.1, read as the reverse complement.
CCCTATTACCACTGTGGGCTTTATCACAGTTCTTGATTAAACCATTGATGCTGGGGGCAACAGCAAAGTGAGAGGCTGTATGACCAGTGGCTTTCTATCCCACTCCTGGAATTCCACTTTACTTTGACTAAAAGGTTTGACTTGCACAGTCCTTATGTGCTGCACCCCTGGGGGCTAGCTGGCCTTTGGAGAACATCTCCAACACTGACTGTGGGCTGTGGGCAAGGTATCTCCACTATAATCAAATTTCTGCCGAAACAGCAGCTGCCTCCTCTGCTGTTTTGGAGGTCTTCGTCGGACACGACGGGCAAACATAAGAAATGAATGTTGTTGTTGTTGTTGTTGTTGTTGGCAGCAGCAGCAACAGCAGCAGCAGCAGTAGGAGTAGTAGTAGTAGTAGTAGTAGTAGTATGAGGAGGAGGAGTTACCTCAATTGGTTTTGCAAGGTGTGATTTCAGGGTCTTAAAGATCTGAACTCAATGTCTTACTGTCTGAGACTCTGTCATCTAATTTACTGTTTACATCCTTGTAACACAGCTGAGACCCACCCCCTTGGCATCTGCCACATGTTTTCAGGGCATCTGTAACATAATCATCTTGAGCGCTCTGATTTGTATTTGCAAGATGTAGCGCTATATATAAATTCCATTTAGTAGTAGTAGTAGTAGTAGTAGTAGTAGTAGTAGTAGTAGTAGTAGTAGTAGTAGTATCTTGAAGACATCTGAGAGAACTGCTTGCATCACTGAAATCTGAAGTAAGGTTTAAAGAAAATAATAATAAGGATGATGATGATATGATGAATGATGAGATGATGGGGGTGGGTGGTGGTGGTGGTGGTGATGACGACGATACGACGACGACGACGATGATGATGATGATGGTGGATGGTGGGTGGTGGTGGTGGTGGTGTGGTGGTGGTGGTGGTGATGATGATCATGATGATACAATGATAATGATAATGGTGATGATGATGATGATGAATGATGATGATGATAGATTTTTAAAATCCTCTACTAGTTGTACTCACAGTTGTCACTGTCTTGTCTTCCTGTCTTGGACACCTCGCATCTGTTCTGACCAGAGGCTGGAATCTAACTGACTGACTGACGGACTGACTGACTGACCACAGTGCAGTGCAGTAACCACACGGTGACCTGGGCAGTGTCCAGCCCTAGCTATGACGATATCTTGCACTAATGGTCATAACAATTATAACAACAACAATAAGCCAAGAGCGCACACCAGTGACTGCCCCAACCACATGGAGGGCAGGCGACTTCACTCCTTGGCCAGCATGGCTGTCAACGTGAGGGTCAACCAATCATCAGGAAGCAGCTGATTACTATGCTAATATATTCAAGTCAGCTAGCAGGGTGAGTGGGCGGAGCTTCGTGATGAGCTGTCTGTCTCTGCATGGAGCCTGCCTTTCTCTGCCTTCTGTCTATCTTCTCTGCTCTCTGTCTGTCTTCTTTTCTGTCTACGTCTGTCTGACTCTCTCCTCTCTCTCTCTCTTCTGTCTTTCTCTCTCACTCTCTATCAAAATAATCTGTTTTTGATAAAGTTTCTATCAATCATTGTTTTGGTTTTTATTGTACTCCTTGTTATTGAATTCAGATTGACGTATTGAATTACTTCTGTTATGTTGATTAAATTATATCACATCTTCATATAAATTACATTTTATCATCGTTTTTTACCTAATTGTCCTCTTTTTCTTCTCATATCAGTTTGCTTTCATCTGATCTCTTCTTCTGTCTTCTTTGATTCGTACTCCACCTCTTGCCCATCTGTAAAATACATTTTATGTTATCGTTTCTTGAAACATAAAGATTCATTCTTCAAGATCTCTTCTTCTTAAATTCGTTTTCTTCATCATCTGCCAAAAAAAGGGCTAGATCAAGAATCATCATTTCTCATTTTCTTTTCATCATTGAAAGAAGCAAGTGCTTTAGCCCTTGCTTTGCCTTTTGTTATCCTTGATTAATATGCTTTGCTTGCCTTTGCTTTGCCTTGCCTTGCCTTTGCCTTGCCTTGCCTTGCCTTGCCTTGTCTTGCCTTGCCTTTTGCCTTGCTTTGCCTTGCCTTGCCTTGTCTTGTCTTGCCTTGTCTTGCCTTGCCTTTTGCCTTGTCTTGTCTTCCCTATTGCCTTGCCTTTTGCCTTGCCCTTCTTGGCCTGACCTCATCTATGTCTGGTTCCTTCTAGCATGCTCAGAACTTAAAGAATGACAGATATTGTTTTAGAGAGAGAAAACTTTTTCACTGATGCAAGCGCTTGTGGGTGTGAGTGTGTGAGTATGTGTGTGAACCTTTAGCTTTGAACTTCTTCTGTTTCTTCTTCCTCCTCCTCCTCCTCTTCCTCCTCCTCCACGCAATTTTCTTTTTCTTCTTTTTTTTCTTCTTCTTCTTCTTCTTCTTCTTCTTCTTCTTCTTCTTCTTCTTCTCCTTTTTCTTCTTCTTCTTCTTCTTCTTCTTCTTCTTCTTCTTCGCAATTCTTCTTCGCAATTCTTCTTCTTCTTCTTCTTCTTCTTCGCAATTCTTCTTCCTCTACGCCATTCTTCTTTTTTGTCGTTGTCGTCTTCTTTTTCTTCCTACCCTCACTGCCACAACCACCACAGGTATTATGTTTATCATTATCATGACGATCATCGTCCTCATCGTTGTTTTCCTTCTCCTTTCATCATCACCATATTCATCATCATCGTCATCATTGTCACCATCGTCATCATCATCATTGTCGTCATCGTCGTCATCGAATGGCACCCGAGGCCTGATCTCAGACCCCTCAGGATCCCAGACAGGCCTGCCTGCCTGCCTGCCTGCACTTGGTCCACACCATGCCCTGCACATGACCCCTGCACATGACCCCTGCACCACACATCAGCCAACCCATGATTGACAGCTAAGGGGGAGTGGTCAGTTATCAGTGTTTTTTTCACTGAAGCAGCCCATGCATACACCATTGTAAAGGGGTCAACGGTTCAACGCTCTCTCTGTCACCTTTGTGAACTGACAGAAAATGTCCACTCAACAGGCGACACCTGGTCTGGCTGTTTGTGTAGACATACCTGACGTGTGTTTGTGTGTGTGTGTGTGTGTGTGTTTGTGGTGTGTGGTGTGTGTGTGTGTGTGTGTGATATCACTGCTCTCCTCTGAAGTAGTGACAGCTTTTGGATTTGGTGTGGATGTGAAATAAGGGCTTTCCATTTGTTTGCTTCACAAGATTCAGCGTTATGAAAATTTATATGATATCATCATCATCATCATCATCATCATCATCATCAACAACAACAACAACAACAACAACAACAACATTCGCAGTGCCACAGCTTTTCTTTCCGCTGACACTCTTTCTCTTCTATTTTTAATACTTGTCAAATGACCCATTTTCACTTTTAAAAATCCCGCCGCTTTACCTTCCCTGACCCTAAAGAGGGCAGGTATCCAGTTACAGCTGGGTGAACTGGGGGACGATAATAATAATAATAATAATAATAATAAATAATAATAATAATAATAATAAAATAATAATAATGATAACAACAACAACAACAACAACAACAATAATAATAATAATAATAATAATAATAATAATAATATAATAATAATAATAATAATAATAATAATAATAATACATGGAATTTACTTAGTACCATACCTTGCAAAAAAAAGCAAATCGAACAAAACAAAGCAAATCAACACTGAAGCCCAGGGGCACGAACGGCCACCCACCTAAGAGGTCCCACGCGCAAAGCTGCATGCCCGACCTTGGCTTGAGGAGAGCAGGACTGTGACCACTGAGCCATCCGGGCCCCTGTTCCTGACTTCCACAAGATAGCTCAACCAGCCTGTGTTTCTCGGTGTTCTGACAGAATGTTCTTCTTCCTCGTCGAACGCTCAGACAGCGACTATTGTTGTCTGTTATATGAGCGAAAATGCGTCACGCTGCCGTTAAGCGCCTGACAAGTCAGGCCCAGCGCATCCGACTTCGGCACAAGAGAGAATAGTTACCTTTTAAGTTCTTTCTGGAAAAAAGGCAGGAGAATGGACCAAGAAGGCAGAAAATAGACAAGAAGGAGGTGACAGGAAGAAAAGGAACAAGGCAGAAACAAAGAGAGTGATAGAAAAGAGGACATTTCTAGCACAGAATTTCCAGAATGTGGGGATGCTATTTATACTGATAGGCCCCCGGCATCCCCTCGGGGGAAGAATGTTCTTTCTTGTTGGAGCTGACATTGAAACATGACTTGTGCTTTATGAGGGGAGACACTGAGGATCGTGTGAAGCCCTGAAGGAGGGAGGCAGAGAGGCAGTGCAGGGACTCTCCGGCAAGTGTGTTTGCTGCTGCCTGAAGCTGACTCACCTTGCGGATCGGTGATCTTGAGGTAACCCACCTGCCTAGACAGGGAAAAGTCCGGGTTGGAAGTGTGCGATAGTTCGATCCCCGTTTATGCCCGAAACTTTTCCCCTATCTAAAAGACCGTAAGGGGTGGTCTGGGTGCTTGTCTTTCGGATGAGACGATAAACCGAGGTTTTGTGTGTAACACGCATTTAGCGCAGGTATAAAGAAACCACACAAAGAGAGTTGTTCCTAGTACAATTTGCGTGGCTTGACTTCAGTACAGTCCCCCAGTTCACCCAGCTGTAAATGGGTACCTGCCTCTTTAGGGTCAAGGAAGGTAAAGCAGCGATGGAGAGGAGATGGGCGCCGCCCTCAACATGCTGGCCCCTAGAGAAGTGAGGTCTCTGACGCCTCGCTCCCCTACGACCACATAGGTTAAGGGACACCTTGACCTTACATTATTATTTACAACGATTTATTACAACGTTTTATGATTTTCTTTTTTTAATTCTCAATACATTCTTTGTTTAAATGTGTGTTTGGACGTGAGCGCGCACGCGCGCAGGTGTGAATGAGCATGTGTGTGCGTGTATAGGCGTCAGAGACCTCACTTCTCTAGGGGCCAGCATGTTGAGGGCGGCGCCCATCTCCTCTCCATCGCTGCTTTACCTTCCTTGACCCTCATCATCTATATATATATATATATATATATATATATATATATATATATATATATATATATATATATATATATATATATATATATATATATATATATATATGTGTGTGTGTGTGTGTGTGTGTGTGTGTGTGTGTGTGTGTGTGTGTGTGTGTGTGTGTGTGTGTGTGTGGTAATTTGTATTTTCAATGTATTACGTTATCGATTTTCCTTTTTTTACTGGTTTAATTCAATGATAAAGGATGCAATAATGTAGTATTTCAGTATAATCATTAAGAAATTTGTTCTTAGATAGATGGCTTGATGAAAAAAAGCAAATGCATTGCTTATTCAATGTACCATCTGGAAATAAAACTTTGACTTGACTTGACTACATGACCTTTCTACAGCACAGCTCCTGCCTCTCCTGAAGACTGACTGCATGCTGGGCATGCCTGAAGTGTCATCCATCATGCTTCCCGCCACTGGCCGGCTTTCCCAGCAAAGAGAGAGAGGTTTGGGGTTTACACTTGCTTTATTCACTACACACACACACACACACACACATCACAAGCAGGCAAGGATGCGGGATGGCTGACACAAGGTGTTCTGCAAGTGCTCGCACACGGAACGCTCGTCAACTAACGACCTCTTCTGAAGGACTTACGAGATTGTTGAGTCAGAGCTCATGTCCACTTCAGAGGGAAGAGTTCTCCCCTCACACAGGCATCACCTCAGTGAAGATTTGAACACTCACCCTCACACGACCGGCAGGTCCCTAGTCCCACTCTCTAACCATTTTTTGGCTATTCCGGCCTCCTCCTTCCTCCCCCCCCCCCCCCCCCCCTCCCCCTCACCCCACTGAAACAACGGCTAGCCAAGGTTATCAACCTGTCTGTCTGGCCCTTGAACTGATCCGACGTGGCGTCGTGTGCACGGCCACTTCTTTCTTACAGCTTCAGCTATAGCCTAGCTAGCGGTCACTGCATGCAGGCCACAGTAAAGTAAAGAGAGGAGGAGGAGGAGGAGACAGATAGCGCTGACCAGACACAGCTACAGAGCTGCAGTGAACAAGCCAAGAGCCAAGACGCAGAAGAGGATAGTGATTACGGTACTGAGAGTGCTGCTGGTGGTAGTGGTGGTGGTGGCGGCGGCGGTGGTGGTGGTGGTGGTGACTTATGCTGTGTGATGATGATGACGACGACGACGACGACGATGATGATGACGACGACGACGTCGACGATGACGACGGAGATGATGATGATGATGATGACGATGATGATGATGATGATGATGATGATCATGATGATGATGATCATCATCATCATCATCATCATCATCATCATCATCATAATGTTGACGACGACAGACGCTGTAGCTGAATGAACAGAGCGTGTGACTGTCATCCCTGTGGCTCTATGAAGTCGAGGGTTCGAATCTAGGCAGCGGCGTCTAGTGCAGGAAGGGTGGGGGGGAGGGAGGGGCGGGGGGAACAGACGACCCTCTGGGTCAGCTGAAGAACAAACTTGCCAGTGCCATGGGTTGTTCACCCACAAACCTGATCTCACCTTCCACAGCCTTTCCCCGCACTGCCTACCGGCTATTGAAGACATGAAAAACAAAGTGATTCTCCCTTCATAATTATATAATATTTTTTGGATCACAACAATTCTTCGTAGATATCTCACGTGCATAGCTCATCCTACCATCCCAAACTTAAACAAACACCAGCGGCATGTTTATTTCCACACCACTTTATCGAGAGCTAGAACATTTTTGTTATCAATGCTACCATAAAAAATAAGATAAATATAAAAATCAGTACAGATCCACACAGTTGCCCCACACTGCATAGTAAAAAAAAGAATCCACAATGATCAGATTCTTGTGTCAGTGTGTCATGACAGTCATGACAGCGGACTGAGGCCTCTCTCAGCCCTGACAGGATGAAGGTGGTCTCTGACACAACTCCCCCGTCTTCCGCACCGTCTCTTGTATGCATCTCCATCCTCCGCTTTCCTTGCTTGTTTGTTTGTTTGTTTGCTTGTTTGTTTGTTTGTTGTTTTTGCGGTTGATGGTGTGTTTGTTTTGTCTGTGTTGTTTGTTTTTGTTTGTTTTTTCTCCCTGTGATTGTTTCTACGTTGCGGTAGTCAGCAGGGCCTGTAGTCAGCAGTCCTGAAGAGGATGTATGCTCCAGGGCAGCGACATGCTGTCTGCGTCTGTCAGGCCAGGTCCTCTAATACCTCCGCCAGAAGTTATCTGCTGCACTTGTGACTGTCAGAGTTCATATTAATGTCAGGGTTTACGATATGTCAGAGTTCATAAAAATACCAGTGTTAATAATAATAATAAATGGAATTTATATAGCGCTGTATCTTGCACACACAAATCAAAGCGCTTAATAAGAAGAAGAAGAAGAAGAAGAAGAAGAAGAAGAAGAAGAAGAAGAAATGGAACTTATATAGCACTATATCTTGCAAAGACAAATCGAAGCGAATGCATTCAACCCAATCTTACACAGTCATGTAATCAATGATAAATAATCAATAGTTTAAAAAAAAACAGATATTTACAAACATGGCGCGCTGCAGACATAATCTATGAACTAAAATTTCAATAGTCAAATGTTTTTCCAAAGCACACACACACTCACACAGGTCGTATACTTTAGCAGGGTGATAGGACATGGGTTAGTGAAGGTAGGATAGCTCTGATATGAAACAGGAGGGGGGGAATCTTAGGTTTGAAATAAATATGTCTTGAGGCTGGATTTAAAAGTGTCATAACTAGGTTTCTGGCGAAGAAAGAGAGGGAGCTCATTCCAGGTCGATGGACCCGAAATAGAGAAAGAGCGGCGGCCAACAGTGGATTGGTTGAATCTAGGTATTTGTAGGCACAAGGTATCTGCAGTAGAGCGGAGGGAACGTGAAGGAGTGTACAGGTTAAGACATTCACAGAGGTAGGAGGGTGCAGTTTTGTGGAGACATTTGTAACAGAGGGTACTGATCTTATAATTTACTCTCTGTGGCACAGGCAGCCAGTGAAGAGATCGCAAGAGAGGGGTAATGTGCTCAGATTTTTTCTTTCTGAGAACTAGTCGAGCTGCGGAGTTTTGTATACGTTGAAGGGAGTGGACATATGATGCTGGTAGACCAGCCAAAAGAGAATTACAATAGTCCAGACGTGAAAGAATGAGAGAAGTGACAAGTTTTGGCTGTTGCATCAGTGGACAGGTACTTTCGAATTGCACTAATACGCCCTAATTGATAGTAGCACGACTGACAGGTCTGGGTGATTAATTTTTGCATAGAGAGTGTGTTGTCGATAACGACACCTAGATACTTCACAGCAGTGGATAGAGGGACTGATGTATTGCCGAGTTCTATTGAAGCTGTTGTAATGGAAGAGAGTTTGTGTTTGGTCCCTACGAGCATGGCTTCAGTTTTATCTGCATTTAGCTGTAATTTGTTCTGTGTCATCCAGTTTTGAATATCTTCAAAGCAGCGGGCCATATTTGTCAGGAGAGAAGGCAGATTTTCAGGAGTAACACTGCTTTGAATCTGAGAGTCAACTGCGTAAAAATGATGGTTGATTTGATGACGGTTTATTATAATATAATATAATAATATAATAATAATAATATAATTATGTGACAGTGGGGCAGTGTAAAGAGTGAAAAGAACTGGGCCTAGAACTGATCCCTGTGGGACTCCGCATTCCAGTTTGGCAGGTATTGATTGAATCTTGTTTACTGCAACTGTCTGGAATAGGTCAGTAAGGTATGAATTAAACCAGGTGAGGGCTGTGCCAGTAACACCGAACGTTTTTTTGAAGACGGGAGAGAAGAATCGAGTGGTCTATAGTATCGAAGGCTGTTAATAAGTCGAGTAGAGTGAGAAGGGAGATTTTCCCTGAGTTAGAAGCGAGTAGAAGCGTGTTTAAAGTGTGTACTAGAGTGGTTTCAGTGCTGTGGTTGACGCGATAGGCAGATTGAAACTCAGGAAGAAGATTGTTGGAGAGAAGGTGGTTATTGAGCTGTTTGAGAACTACTTTTTCAGGGACTTTAGAAATAAAAGGTAGATTGGAAACAGGTCTATAATTCTTCAGAATGTTAGGGTCAAGGTCATGCTTTTTGAGTAGAGGTGTGACTATAGCAGTTTTGAGAGATGATGGAACATTTCCTGAAACAAGAGATGAGTTTACTATTTTCGTGATAGCAGATATGAGTTGTGGTAGGCACTGTGTGAAAAGAGAAGCAGGTATAGGATCAAGATCACATGATTTTATAGTCATTTCTTTTAGAATTGTCATGATTTCTTCCTCACTTGTCGGATGAAAGAAAAGGAGAGGAGTACCAGAGAATTGAGGATCAGGAAGTGCAGGCTGGAAAGGAATCTGATCCAGTTTAGAGCGAATGTTGTAGACTTTTTCAGAAAAGAATGCAGAAAATATAGATGGAAGTTCAGAGTGGTTGTGGACGGAAGGCAGAGGGCTTGCCTTCACAGATCCAAGAAGAGTAGATGTGAGGGAAAAGAGAGATTTCAT
>CM054157.1:39595871-39718371 GCA_028751875.1 Rapana venosa | reverse complement strand
AACGTCATCAACAGCCACACCTGCCCCCCTCTTTCCCCCACCCCCCCAATATCCCCCAACGTCATCAACACCCACACCTGCCCCCCTCCTCCCCCCTCCCCCCAAATCCCCCAACGTCATCAACACCCACACCTGCCCCCTCCCTCCCTCCTACCCCCAATATCCCCCAACGTCATCAACACCCACACCTGCCCCCTCCCTCCCTCCTACCCCCAATATCCCCCAACATCATCAACAGCCACACCTGCCCCCCTCCCCCTTCCCCTTCCCCGCCTGCTGCTGCTGCTGCTGCAGGTCCTCCAGCCTGTGCTCCAGAGGGGTGATGGCGGTGGACAGCTGCGGCACTCTGGAGGCCTTCACCAGGATGCGGTCCACGAGCTCCTCCAGCGTCTGCACCAGGGTCTCCACCTCCCCGGCCCTCACCTCCCTGTACGGGCCCCCCAGGTAGCAGGCGAAGTCCTGGGCCAGTCTCCGCGACACCTGCCGCTGCTGCCGCTCCCCGCCCCTCGCCTGACCCCACTTCCGCCCACGTCACATCCGGCCAGCATCACCACTATGTCGTCTGTCATGGTGTGGTTGTGTAGCTCTTTTTGCCTGCAGGACAGAAATGTCGTCTGCTGTTTGTTCTGTGTCTGCAGGACAGAAATGTCGTCTGCTGTTTGTTCTCTGTGTCTGCACGACAGAAATGTCGTCTGCTGTTTGTTCTCTGTGTCTGCAGGACAGAAATGTCGTCTGCTGTTTGTTGTCTGTGTCTGCAGGACAGAAATATCGTCTGCTGTTTGTTGTCTGTGTCATAGGGACAGAAATGTCGTCTGCTGTTTGTTGTCTGTGTCATAGGGACAGAAATGTCGTCTGCTGTTTGTTCTCTGTGCCTGCAGGACAGAAATGTCGTCTGCTGTTTGTTCTCTTTGTCTGCAGGACAGAAATGTCGTCCGCTGTTTGTTGTCTGTGTCCTGGGACAGAAATGTCCGTCTGCGTTTGTTGTCTGGTCATAGGGACAGAATGTCGTCTGCACTTGTTGTCTGGTCATAGGACGAATGTCGTCTGCTTTGTTCTCTGTCCTGCAGACAAAATGTCGTCTGCTTTGTCACTTGATTGCAGGACAGAAATGTCGTCTGCTGTTTGTTCTCTTTGTCTGCAGGACAGAATGTCGTCTGCTGTTCTCTGTGACAGAAATGTCGTCTGCTGTTCTCTGTGTCTGCAGGACAGAAATGTCATCTGCTGTTTGTTCTCTTTGTCTGCAGGACAGAAATGTCATCTGCTGTTTGTTCTCTTTGTCTGCAGGACAGAAATGTCATCTGCTGTTCTCTTTGTGTCATCAAGACAGAAATGTCATCTGCTGTTCTCTTTGTGTTATCAAGACAGAAATGTCATCTGCTGTTTGTTCTCTGTGTCTCCAGAACAGAATGTCATCTGCTATTCTCTTTGTCTGCAGGACAGAAATGTCATCTGCTATTCTCTGTGTCATCAAGACAGAGAAGTATCATGGCATCTGCTGTTTTCTGTGTCTACAAGACAGAGAAGTATCATGGAATCTGCTGTTTTCTGTGTCTACAAGACAGAGAAGTATCATGGAATCTGCTGTTCTCTGTGTCTACAAGACAGAGGTGTATCTTAAGATTCTCTGTGCCTGAAGCAGAGATGCATTATGCAAGCATGTAACTCACGTTGCCTGCAGGACAGAAAATAATGTACTAATCTGTAATCATCCACAGGATAGAGGTGTACTGCATGAATCTGTATTTCTCTTTTAACTTCAGGACATAAGTGTATTGTGGGAATCTGCAATTCTGCCATCGTTTCCCCTTAAAGTAACCCGCTATTGGCTGCAGGTGTCAGCCTGTGTCTGTGCTATATGTCCGTTATCGTCAGATCATAGTGCACTCTTCCACACTGACTGAAGAAAATGTCAGGCGGGGATCATGACTGCAGTGGTCCTGACTTCGTGAATTGCGGGATAGAGTTTAGCTGCGCGTGGGGGATTGAGGGTGGAGATTGTTTCCATCTTTGGGGTGATGTTGTGTGCAGACATGCCCTGCCTTCCTTCTCGCAGGGTGTGTAAGAAAATGCAAGAGACGAACTATGCATGTTAAAAGATCTCATAACGAATTCACTACAGTAAGTCGCATGTACAGGGAAATAATCAGATTGTATCAGAAGCTTTACACCACCACCACCCCCCCCCCCCCCCCCACACACACACACACACACACTGAAGGTCAGAATGCCATGCCTACAGTGACTCCTCCAGGAGTCTTGGCAGACGTTACGGCGGCAGTCAGTTAAATCCCTCACTTCTTGACGACTCACCATTCGTGCAAACTGTCAAAAGTGGATTTCTGTGCCACGTCAAACAGGAGAAGACAACCGTGTATTCCGCGATAGAACGATGACGTAATGCTCCGGAACCTCTCTTGACCTGCAACATTGTTTTGTTCTTTTTCATCATTTGTTTGTTGTTGTCTTACAATTTTTTGTTGTTTGGGGTTTTTTTGGATATGACGGTTTACCGTTTTGTTAAAAACAGACTACTTTTCATGTTGACTGTAACACCTTGCAACGTCTCCGGTAGTGTGATTATTTCAGTTTCATGATGTGATATACAAAAGGAAAAGAAAAGAAAAGAAAAAGAAAGAAATATTAAAGAAAGAAAGACAGACAGACAGACAGACAGACAGAAAGAAAAAGAAAGAAGAGAAAGAAAAAAGAAAGAAAGAAAGAAAGAAGAAGAAAGAGGAAAGAAAGAAAAAGAAAGAAAGAAAAGAAGGAAGAAAGAAAAAGAAAAAAAAGAAAGAAAGAAAGAAAGGAGAAGAAAAAGAGGAAAGAAAGAAAGAAAGAAAGAAAAAACAGAGAGAGAAGAAGAAAAGAAAAGAAAAGAAAGAAAAAAAGAAGAAAACGAGAAAGAAAGAAAAAAGGAAGAAAGCGAGAAAAAGGAAGAAAGAAAGACTGACAGAATAAAAGATACCATCCATTAACAGCTAGTGTAATGTTTCTATATCCCTGATCTTTTACACTTAACTTTGGCTTTATTGTCTGTCTACCCGTCTCTGCTCTGTCTGTCTGTCTGTCTGGTTTCGATCTGTCTGTCGGTCTGACTATTTTGCTTTCGGTCTAAATGAAGTGTCACAGCACGCCGAGCAGTAATTCCATATACGCTATGCCAGTTCTGATCAGAGAGAGAGAGAGAGAGAGAGAGAGAGAGAGAGAGAGAGAGAGAGAGAGAGAGAGAGAGAGAGAGAGAGAGAGGATTTCAGGAAATGTAACAATATATTTTTAAAGGAACAAAACCCCAAACAATAAACACATACTTTGAATAGCTGGATCAATTACTGTGTACCTTATTTCCAACAGATAACTATAATTATACGTACTTTTAAACAAGATAGCTAGGTAAAATGTCACTGTAGGGATAAAACACAAAAGTGTCCAATACTATGGTATCTAAACACACGAACTCTCTCACCCAACACACCACACACACCATAACACACCACACACACACACACACACACACCACACACACCACACACACACACACCCACCCAACCTCCACAACACAACCACCACACCACACCCACCCACAACACACCAACAACAACAACCACACACACACCTCACACCACAACAACCACAACACCCAACTCACCACAACACCAACCACACACACAAACAACCACACACCAACACACCACACACACAAACACACCACACCCACAACCACCACACCACACACCAACACCACCACAACACCACACACACAACACACCACAACACCCACACACAACCACCACACCACACCCACAACAACACCAACACACACAACTCACCACACACCACACACACCACCCACAACACACCCAACCAAACCACACCACAACACCCCTCACCACCACACCACACCACAACCACACACACACACACACACACACCACACCACAACCCACACACACCACCACACCACACACACAACACACACACACACACCACACCACACCACACCACAACACCTCACCACACCACACACACACACACACCTCCACCACACACCACAACACACCACAACACCCAACACTCACAACCACCACCACACCACACCATACCACACAACAACACACACCACACACAACCACCATACACACCACAAAACACCCACACTACACCACACACACACCACACACACACACACACCACACACACACCCACAACACACACACACCACACACACCAACCACACCAAAACAACACACACCCACCACACCAACCCCACCACACACAACACACCACACCACACACCCACAACACCCACACCACCACCACCAACACCCACACACCCACAACACACCACAACCACACCACAACACACCAACACACCACACCCACACCACACCACACACACACCCACATCACACCCACACCACACCAAAACCACACACCCACACATCACACCACACCACACCACACCACACACACCACACCACACCACACCACACCCACACCACACCACACACACACACCACATCACTCCACACCACACCACACCACACCACATCACCCCACCCCACCCCACCCCACCCCACACCACACCACACCACACTCCGCTCACCTCCAGTTTCGCTGATTTTCACTCTGACTCGTTTTCCATCCCTGACAAACAGCATTTCCACCATGCCGTTTCCCGGGCTCAGGCACTTCGCGGAGGAATCTTCTGGCAAGCTCTGCAGGGCCTTAAGTATCTGCTTTTTATTGACGAGAAAATCGCCCAGGAAAATGATTTTCACTGTGTGGTCGTAGTCACCCAGTCTGCTTCGGTTTTGACTCTGCAGCATGGTCGGTGTGTCGGTTGGTTGGTCGGTTGGTTGGTTGGTTGGTTGGTTGGTTGGTTGGCTGGTTGGCTGGTTGGCTGGTTGGTTGGTGGTGTGGGGTGTTCTGTTACTTTTTGGTATAGCGCCAGATCAGAAGGAAAGCCTGTTACCTCGGAATGTCGTATCAGTTCAGCCTCTTCTGCCCGTTCTTCTTTGTCTGCATTGTCAACAACACGGGTCAAAGATAAAAGCTGTGCATCTTGATAAACGTAGCTTTCTTTGTGTTATCAGTTTTCAAAAAGACACACTTGCACATAACAGACACCACTGTCAGCTGATGTTCAAGGTGTCCCCCGTGTTAGCTGTTAGCACCTCACATGTGGGTCAGTGCTGTTAGCTGCACACACGGTGATGGGGTTCAGTACTGTGAACTGCGAGAAACAATCCCAGGAATCCAGAGTACTGAGTGGCTTAAACAGACCCGATAAGCCCTATCTGTTGTGACGATGCTGATGAAGTAACCACTTTCACAGACAGAGAGAGAGAACCACTGTCCAGATAGTAACTAAGGAAGTCGTCCGCTCCCGCTGATTTCAAGATTGACCGCTGAAGAAAATCAGGCCATGCTCTGCTGTTGCCAGGTAACAGACAGACAGGTGGGTGAAGATACCTGCTTCACATCACCCCTGCTTCAACTGATTCAACTGACGGATGGCTGTTCACGTGCCCTAGTCCGGGGCAACAGAAAGCAGCACGCATAAGCTTCTTCCTGGACTCCCTGTCAGTTTGGTGTCGGTCAGCCCAGTGACCATGCCCCTCCTGTGGCCAGGCGATCAGCTTCCTATCCAGCCCCTGAAACAAGCAGCAGTGGACATGTCAGATTAGAAGCTGCTACACTACACTCGTGAACTTTGCGTGTGTGTGTGTGGGGGGGGGGGAGGGGGGGAGATTACAACAGTAGGGGAGTGGTCATAACAACAGAAGTGTATTACTGAAGGGCTGGTGTTCAGTCCTGCACATAACAACAGAAGTGTATTACTGAAGGACTGACGTCACATAACAACAGAAGTGTATTACTGAAGGACTGACGTCACATAACAACAGAAGTGTATTACTGAAGGGCTGGTGTTCAGCCCTGCACATAACAAAAGAAGCAAGGAAACTACTACGTTATTTCAGCGGGCACTGCCGCAATCCTAGTCAGACCGTCCTTCTCCTAAACTGACGTGACTGCAGCCAGCCCAGCTGAGCTGCCCCTTCGTGAGGATTGTCCCCCCTGGTGTTAACACGGACATCCTTCAGACAGGATTGCAACCAAAGAAACAATCATGATCTAGGGCATCCGGGAAAATCTCCGACATTTTTCAAACCTTTCTTAAAGAGTCAGTTGGAAAGGGGTCAACGTTTTCCATAACACCAGCCTTAGACCAGCAATTCGTAACGTGAAATCCATTTCGTTAAAATTAATGCCAAGAAACGGCATACTTACTGGGTCTGGCTTCTTGTGTTCCACGAGGCAGACAGAAGAAACACGGTTTAGAAAAAGCAGATCAAAGAGAACACAGACAGCGGTGCTGGCAACGTCACAGCTCTGACCTGACCCTGCATCAGCCTGGGGTCTAAAGTCAGCCTGACCCGTGCACTGATGGGGATGGAGAGGAGAGGGGAGGAGAGAAACCACAAAAAATTGTTGATCACTGGCAGCCTGAAAAGCCACACTGCACTGAAGTGCTGTGGTACACACAGATAGAGGGCAGAAAAGACGTGTGATCCATGGCAGAGTGAAAAGCCGCAGTGCACTGAAGTGTTTGTACCAGCGCACACAGATAAACCCCACAACAGGCCCTCATTATTTCGTTATCAGCAGATCAGACATCACACAACTGAGGTCATTCTAAAGGAGTGATTGGATAGTGTGTGCTGCTGCTGCTGCACTGCCTCTCTCTCTTTCTGTCTGCATTCTTAACTCTCTCTCTCTCTCTCTCTCTTCTCTCTCTCTCTCTCTCTCTCTCTCTCTCTCTCTCTCTCTCTCTCTCTCTCTCTCTCTCTCTCTTGTTCTATCCCAAGCCCAACAAATGTATTGTGGTCCAAGGCCAATGTACATTAAATCATTTCAGTGTTCAGTGTTCAGTGTTCAGTGTTCTCTCTCTCTCTCTCTCTCTCTCTCCTCTCTCTCTCTCTTCCCCTCTCTCTCTCTCTCTCTCTCACGTACGCTATGCGTTGTGTTTTTCATTCCCAATTTTTATATATCTCTTTTCCTCTTTTCAGTGATATGTGTGTATGATGTCATCACGTTGGGACTTGAAACGGAAGCTATGGTAAAAGAGCAGAAGACGTAGATAAATACAATGAAGATGAAACAAACTACCAAGTAAAACGGTTTTGTTTCCACAGCTGTACAGCTTCACAATGGACAAATCTGCCACAGTGGTGACATTTTCGTCTTGTTTTTGTCTGTGTGAAAAAATAGAGGAAATAACTTATAATTATGTATGCTAATAAAGACTAGCAATAGTTTTAAAGTCCTGAATCTTTTTAGCATTTTTCAAGAAGGTGTTTCAATAATTTCAGAATCCTGAACAGAAACAAACGTCTAAATGAATAAGTACTCAGGTGGTCTGTTTCTTTCTCGCCATAGCGTTAAACTTTTTTAAACAACAACAACAACAAATAAATAATAAAGATGAAGGTATGCCGCCACAACATATCAAAATACTGACTGTAACAGGAGTATAGTGTATTTTTACTGCTAATACTGGTTCATCTCTCATCGGAAACATATAAACAGTCTGTTCATACTAAAGAATATCGAACACGTAATTCTGTGCGCATTGGTGTCTTATTTTGATGTCAAGTGCTATTGTACATCAAGCGATATCTGTCTTCAGCTGACGTGTGGTTATCTCATTGCTGATAGCCTTCAACCTTCACTTTCGTCATCAGCGAACTGCTGTCACAGATAAACTGACAGGCAAGCCTGCACACACACACACACACACACACACACAAACACACACGCACGCACGCACGCACGCACGCACGCACACACACACACACACACACACACTTCTTCTTTTGTTCACCATGTCGTGATAGTGATGGTTGGCAAAAGAAAACAACAGCAACAACAACAAAAACAACAAGGATGAAACAAATTACAAGGAGACAATTAGAATTTGCAACAGAAGTACCAGATTCCATTCTGGTCTTGATGGTGCTGTTTTGAGGACACAATAACTTGGATCTGACCAACTTTACTGATGGGGTGCCACAGCCAGTTGAGTATGACTGGAGTTACTCTTCACTGCATACAGCTTTTCATAATAAACATGGCTTTGTTGGTGACATAGTCCCTTTGTTTGATGGAAATTACTTTTCATTGTACAATAACTTTGGTATGATAAAAATGGCTTTGTTCCTTACACAATCCTTTTCGTTTCAGGGAAATTTTGTGTGCACAGTACCATGACAATGTTATGACGGATTTTTTTTTATTCATGGTACAATAACTTTTATATTATAGAAATTACCTTGTGTATTGTACAGTTACTTTGCAATGACGGAAACTAGGGTGTTTATGGTACAATAACATTGGTATGACAGAAATTATCAGTTTTTGAAGGTACCAAAATGTTGGTATGATGAAAGCTACTGCAGTATGTATGGCCCAGTATCTTCGCCACCATAAACATGACGGCTCCTTTGGTGTGATGGATCATGGACATCCCTGAGTTCATGGTACACTCCCTTTAGGACAATACCAATGACCCATGGGCAGTACAACAGCTTTGCTGTGATGGACATTACTGTGGTCACTTATGTTCATATGTTATGATAGGAACTAATGATCATGGCACTATAACTGTGTTTTGATAAAAGTTAATGTTTTCATGCTACAACAACGCTTTTCCTTGTAATTAAAGACATCTTGGCCAGCTTTTGTTTCCTCTCCCAGCATGTCGCGCAATACACTACCACCCTGTCAACTTTTGTAGGCCGGTTTCTGTTCTGGTTTACTCTTATGGTGGCTATCTAGGTACCTTTTCGGAATATTGTCCATGATACTGGCTTGCTTTTCTTTACGCTGCAGGCTCTTTTACATGCAATGATTACTGTTGTTCATCACACACCAGTTTACACTAAAGACAGCCCCCAAACCAAACCTCAGGTAAAATAAAACCAGGGAGATTTCAAACAAAACATTTTTAGCTTTGAGCGGAAACTAAATCGTGGACCTGGTTTGTTGCCGTCCTATATCTTCATGCGGAGGGATAAGGGAGAGGGGGGGAAAGAGGATGGAGGAAACCTCAGCTCAACCTCAGGTGATACTGCTCTCACATAACAGGGACAGAAATAGCCCGGTGGTTAGAGCATTCCATAGTGATCTCGTGGCAGCTGGAGGACACACAGTTGAGTCCCCACAAGTGTGTGTGTGTGTGTGTGGGGGGGGGGGGGGGGATGGGAGGGGGGGGGGGGGGGTCCTGCCAGAATATTAACACGGGTACGAACTACAGTCCACTAGAAGATGAGATTATTGGCCAAAGTGCTGTGTGTGCCTACACGTGCATGAAACAGGTGTATGACACACGTGCATGACACGCGTGCATGAAACAGGGTGCATGACAGACGAGCGTGAAACAGGTGCATGACACGCGTGCATGAAACAGGTGCATGACGCACATGCACTAAACAGGTGCATGAGACAGGAGCATGAAACAGGTGCATGACACACGTGCATGAAACATGTGCATGGCATCTCCTGCACACGGTAAAACACTAGTTTTCTATGCGGCGCAATAGTAGCCGGGCAGCTATGGCCCGTGGCATGGAGGACATCCAACATACCCAGCATGCAGCCAGCTGCCTAGAAATGAATGAGCTCCGTGTTCAACCTCCCCATGACACCCTGCCTGAACACTTCTTCACAGCACTGCCTCAATGTCTGCTGAACACTTCACTGCACTGCCTCAATGACTGCTGAACACTTCACTGCACTGCCTCAATGACTGTACTGCTGAACACTTCACTGTACTGCCTCAATGACTGCTGAACACTTCACTGCACTGCCTCAATGACTGCTGAACACTTCACTGCACTGCCTCAATGACTGTACTGCTGAACACTTCACTGCACTGCCTCAATGACTGTACTGCTGAACACTTCACTGCACTGCCTCAATGACTGTACTGCTGAACACTTCACTGTACTGCCTCAATGACTGCTGAACACTTCACTGCACTGCCTCAACGACTCTTCAGCAAGTTAGAGGGTCAATACAAATCTTGTATAACAGCCCCCCCCCCCCTCCCAACCCTGACCCATTATACCCCTCCTTCCCCTCCCTCTCCCCGTTCCCCCTCCCCCCCCCTCCCACGGTCAGTTATCACAGCCACCTGAGACTCTGATACCAGTGACCTCCTGACCTGGAAGTGGACTGAAGGGACACAGTGACCCAGATGTGTCAACAGCCAGCACTTCAGAAATTACAGGAGTTGTGAGGACACCACAGTATAGTGGGCACTTCAGGGAAGTTATTATCACTGAGGGGAAGGATCTGGAAGACGAAGAAATATTGGCTTTGGGAAAGTTGAGTTGTTGTGGAGGTCTGATCGTGGACACAGAGAAATGATGTGGACGTCCAGAAATGTACCGTCACTAGAAATGTGGACTTCACTGTGACCCTACTTCGTCCATGGCGTCATCAGAGCACAGTTAACTGTCGTCAATATTGGAACAACACCTCCCATCCACAAAACACACAGTGTAGTCCATATTCCAACAACACCTCCCCTCCACAAAAAACAGTGTAGTCAATATTCCAACAACACCTCCCATCCACAAAAAACAGTGTAGTCAATATTCCAACAACACCTCCCATCCACAAAAACAGAGTGTAGTCAATATTCCAACAACACCTCCCATCCACAAAAACAGTGTAGTCAATATTCCAACAACACCTCCCATCCACAAAACACACAGTGTAGTCAATATTCCAACAACACCTCCCATCCACAAAACAGTGTAGTCAATATTCCAACAACACCTCCCATCCACAAAACACAAACTGTCGTCAATATTCCAACAACACCTCCCATCCACAAAAACAGTGTAGTCAATATTCCAACAACACCTCCCATCCACAAAACACACAGTGTAGTCAATATTCCAACAACACCTCCCATCCACAAAACACACAGTGTAGTCAATATTCCAACAACACTTCCCATCCACAAAAACAGTGTAGTGGTCCTTCCAGGTCTGACTAAAATACCCGGATGCTATCGGTTCCATTCTCTGGTTCTCAACAGTTTGAGGTTGAGTTTTTCTTAAGAAGAAGAGGAAGACTGAGGAGGAGGAGGAGGAGAAGAAGATGATGATGATGATGATGATGATGATGATGATGATGATGATGATGATGATGATGATGATGAAAGAAAGAAAGAAAAAAGGATGGATAGATAAACAGACAGGCGGACGGACGGACGGACGGACGGACGGACGAACAGACAGACATACATACATACAAACATACATACAGACAGACAAACAGACAGACAGGCAGACAGAAAGCAATAAGAAGAAGGCTCACTAAGGAACACAAAACCTTTCTGAAGGAGCCGCCGATAGCTGGCGATAACAGCCACAGCATGGATTGTAGGGCAGCTGAATGCCGTGCATCCATCCATCCACATGCTGACTTCATCGTCTTTAACTCCATTAATTATCTTCAATGCTGTTTAGAGTCGTTTTGAGTTGTTGTTTTTATTTAAGTGGCGGATCCTGAAGATTGCGTTGTCTTGTACTAAGAGGATGTGGGCAGAGGTGTGTGGTTGTGAATGTGAGAGTGACCATCCACAGTCACCACCGGGTAGCCTCGCTAGACCCCAGTCCAGCAAAGTGGATGTCGGTATTCTTGCAGCTTCTTTAGGAGACATGCTGTGAAAAACAAGCGAGCAGCACAGAAAACACACATCGGGCAGAGACAACCTGGAGTGTTGTGCAGTTGACCGAATAAATAACATGTTTCGTGTGTACGTGTGTGTGTGTGTCTATCCGTATGTCTGTGTTTGTGTGTCTGTGTCTCTTAAATAATAGACAGGCAGTCAGACAGACAGCCAGACAGCCAGATTAATGGTTTATAATGTGGATAAAAACGTGTCCACTTGAGACGGAGAGATGGTAAGGGGAGAATGACTACACCTGTCACAAGACCAGAAGAAATCTGTATTTATATCATGTTGATGTAGTGTTGATATTGTACAGCATCAGCCTACAGTGACGGACCAGCCCTGCAAGTGTTTGTGTATCATTCAGCATAAAGAGTACTGCCATACGATACAGCAAAGGGGCAGGCTTTGACTTTTTCACACCGTCAGTAACAGATACAGTGAAAATACCAGTAGCTAGGCTCCAGGACATGTTTAACTTGGATAACTATAATGACAAGGACAAAAATGAGGGTCAGATTGAAACAGAGAACATATTTGAGACGGGTTTTATTTTTTATGAGTGGGAAGAATTATTCGTAGTTATGTTCGAGCCAATGAAAATGTTGCAAGAAAATGTTGTAGTAATCTTCTGTTTGCAAAAGAATCGTTCACATTATTTTACATTCGCCAATATGCAAAACACATATGGGTGAATCCACAAGTACAAGTATACAAACTGATAAAGAACCTTTCAACGTTGTTGAACATTAATTTTCAAATACCTTGGGTCATACATGTCAACTGATGCCTCATGCACCAAAGACATTGAAGCCAGAGCTGCTCAAGCCAGACAAAGAATGGTCCATATTACCAACAGTTGGAAAGACGGGTATTAGGAAATGAGCTCAAACCTGAAATACTGCCAATAGTAACTTGGCGTGTTGTTTTATATGAAAAGTAAAGGATAGACTCAAAGCTGCAGATGAGAACAGAATCAGAGTGCAGAGATATGGTTCTACAGAAGACTGCTAAAATTAGGGTGGACCAAAAGACGAACAAACCAAACCATGCTGAAATAAATAAGCAAACAGCATGAACTGATGACAAACAGGAAATACTTTGGCCACGGCATGAGACATCAAAGCTGCCGTGTCATGCAGACTGTGGCCCAGAGCAACATGGAGGACAGGAGACGACCAGGAAGACAGACCACAGGCTTCCTCCTGCACAGAGCACACACACAGCCACGTGTAGGACCCAGCTGCTGAAAGACGACACCTGCAGAAGGACTGAGGGCAGAACGGAATGGACACAGCTGACGGGCCGGGCTTCAGCAGTGGGTCTAAAAAAAATGATGATGCAAGCAGCTGAGTCTGTTTTCAATGGTATGGAAGAAGAAGAAGAACAACAACAAAAACAACAACAACAAGAGAAAGAGGAGGAGGAAGAACAACAACAACAACAAAAACAACAACAACAAGAGAAAGAGGAGGAAGAAGAAGAACAACAACAACAAGAGAAAGAGGAGGAGGAAAGAGAAGAAGATGGTGGTGGTGGTGGTGGTGGTGGTGGTGGTGGTGGGTGATGATGATGATGATGATGATGATGATGATGATGATGATGATTAAGAAGAACAACAGCAAGAACAACAACAAGAACAACAACAACAAGAACAACAGAACAAGAAGAGCAGAGAAGCAACAATGACAGCAGCGAAAGAAGGGAGGGAAGCCAAAGTAGGCATTGAGAAAAAGACCTTCAACTACATTCTGTCTTCTTCTCTGTTGTTTTTTTCGTTCTCTTAAACATAACCCCAAAAAATGGAACACTGACTTTCAGTTATTTAGTTGTATATCTATTATCAATGTCACACCTATCTGTTGAACTTGAGTACATTGTGTGTAAAGCTTTTATTATCTAAATACAGGAGTTAGTGGCTGGTTTTTCCCCAAGGACTGGGCTGAGATACGCCATGGCTGCTTGTTCTTCCCTGCTGTGCCGTAAGGACTATTAGAGACTTGTTTTTCTAAAACTGTACTCCACAGAAAATGAAAGAACAAAGAAATGTGGGGCAATTTTCAGTTTTACAGCGAGGTTTTTAGCTCTAGGAAAACACCATCGCCTCTTGAGGAAGATTTACACACACACACACACACACACACACACACACACACACACACACACACACACACACACACACACACGGGGGACGGTACAGCCTGATGGTTAGAGTGATGCATTCGTGATCTGCTGACCCGGGTTCGATTCTCGTTCAAGAGGATTTTTCCTCTAGAGTTAACATCAGTGCCGACTTCACTCTCCCCAACAGTCCTTCGAATGAGATAATAAACCGAGGTCCCGTGTGCGAACGCACGCAGAACATCCGCACACTTTAAAACCCGTTCCACCTTTCGGAAGAGTAGGTCATTGTGTAACGGTGTGGATGGATGACAAAATTGACAAAACTGCATACACACGGGGACTGGATGAAAAAAGCACACGAGTGCTTATTCCATTATCCTTGAAATAAAAAAAGGATAACACACACACACACACACACACACACACACACACACACACACACACACACACACACACACACACACACACGTACGTGTCTCAAACTGACCACAACAACAGACAAACAAGCAACACAAAATAATACGATGTTACCTGGACAGCCTGGCGGTGTCTACTCCGAACCTTCACAACAACACCGCCTCTCCCAGATCACGTCTTTCTGCCAGCTTCTCGGGCAGTTTTCTTTTTATCCTGTTTGCAGTGCTTCCTGACAGAGGACCCAGCAGTCAGTGCCTGTACTGAAAGCCGTCAGCGCGGTGTTACTATATATAATTAATGTCCTGAAACGGCCTGACCACTATTGCCGTGGTGTCAGAACCCCGTGGTTCAATCAACGACACCACGTCATATATATACCAACACGGACGTGGACGACTCCTTTTATCGCTCATATATTTATCGAAGACATATTTCTGGTTATCATTGTCGGAGACACAACGTGATGGCAATACTGTTGAAGATACTGAGCTGTGGCTATTTTTACCCATGCAATAAAATATAAAATCCCCACATAATACCCAGCATATACGCCTGCCGCCATAAAAACAACAACAATGGAAGCACACACGCGCGCGCGCGCGCGCGCACACACACACACACACACACACACACACTCACACATGAATGCACACACACACACATCATCATCATCAACATCATCATCATCATCATCATCAATCATCCTCCTCCTCTTCCTCATCATCATCATCATCAATCATCATCATCTTCTTCATCATTATCATCATCTTCATTATCATCAATAACTATTCATTGTCTTGATCTAATCAGAATCAAATATGTTTGTTTAAAATAACAACAACAAAATCAACAACAACAAAAAATGGTGAAACACAAACTGGAAAGCAGAAAGAGAAGCCAGTCTAAAAACAAAATACAATGTTTCAGTTTGTTTAAGAGCAACTGCCTGTGGATGATGCATAGGAAAGAAAGAAAGACAGACAGACAGACAGATACAGACAGACAGACAAGTATAGACAGATACAGACAGACAGACAGATACAGACAGACAAGTACAGACAGAGACAGACAGATACAGACAGACAGATACAGACAGATACAGACAGACAAGTACAGACAGAGACAGACAGACAGATACAGACAGACAGATACAGACAGACAGATACAGACAGACAGATACAGACAGATACAGACAGATACAGACAGACAAGTACAGACAGATACAGACAGACAGATACAGACAGACAGATACAGACAGACAGATACAGACAGACAGATACAGACAAGTACAGACAGATACAGGCAGACAGAGACAGAGAGATACAGACAGACATATACAGACAGACAGATACAGACAGACAGATACAGATACAGACAGACAGATACAGACAGACAGATACAGATACAGACAGACAGATACAGACAAACACAGACAGATACAGATAGATACAGACAGACAGATACAGACAGACAGATACAGACAGATAAACAGACAGATACAGACAGACAGATACAGACACATACAGAAAGGACTGGGACTTGACTTATTTTTGGGGTCACAAAAAGGCCATTGACCCATACAGCATGGCCATACCATTTGCAAAACTAAGGGGATGCAGTAAGCAATCCATCAAACATCAGTTCCTTTTGATATCATTATACTAATTATGAATGTCTCTGTTTGTGAGATGATAAAGGGTTGGAATTGGATTGAGTTGACGACGAACTGTGAGCCAAGGACAGCGTGGCGTCTGTGATGTGAACGGCTGTGCACCAACACACAGACAGCTGGACTCCGCACAACCTCAGGATGACTAATCGCAAAAGTGAACAGTCAAAATAAGTCAGGCTGTCTACTGCAGTTTACCGGGATGTATTTGTGCCTGACATCCTCTGACACTGGACAACCCAACGCAAAACGTACACCATCCTCCAGTGCTTGCTTACATCATGGGCACGTAGATAGTGATCATCTACCTTGTGCTTTATAATTATGTCTAACTCATGAGTATCGATACACAATAAGCAATGTCTTAATTTAGTTAGAACTTTTATCAAATGCATGTCCTTATCAAGCTTTAAGGTTTGACATAATTATAAAGGTATGCGTTGTCTATGCCTGTTTTGATTTAATCTCCCGCTGCTTAGCGAGTAATCGCTTCACAGCTGACATCGACTATGTGTTGATCGTTGTCTAAAATGTGGAAAAAATCAAAACACAAAACCCCACACAAACACACATAATCGCAGAGGGTTTTTTTCAAAACAGATAACAAGCTACATTTTACCTTGGCTTACCCCATCTGTGTCTTCCACAGCACTTTGCGGAGACTATAACACGTTTCTGTTACCATAATCAAAGGGTCTGCTTTTATTTTTTTTTTAAACCCAAACACACTGAATGCTTCATACAGCCTACAGAACTTAATTAGCAAACTGCTTATGCACAACACCAAGGAGAGAAAACCTAATCTAAAGTGGAGTGGCCTCTGTTAATTTAAAGCCTGTTTCTTTTGGTGTTCATCTGCATCTAATTACCAGTTTCCACAGCCCTGTCCTGTTGTAACCGGTCACCAATGATTGGACTGTGCAACTTACTGTTGATCTTACTTACTTACTTACTTACTTACTTACCAGAGAGAGAGAAAGAGAGAGAGAGAGGAGAGAGAGAGAGAGAGAGAGGAGAGAGAGAGAGAGAGAGAGAGAGAGAGAGAGAGAGAGAGAGAGAATCCTGTTTTCTGAAAAAAATATCATTATCTTTCGATTGGTCTCTCCCATGACAGATCGATCTATCAACCTCACTTGACATCCCCTTCACACACACACACACACAACACACAACACACGCACGCACGCACGCACACATGTCTGATGTCACATACACACACACACCTGCACAGGTGACTGTCCAGGTGAAGGAAGGGCGTCAGCCACAGATGTGCACTGAGGGCCTGCAGCAGAGCGCAGCACGGGATTTCACAGGTACAGGCAGGGACAAGGCAAACTCTCCACAGAGAAAAACAACAACGGCGGAGAGTCCAAATCCAGCTTCCTGCAGATACCACGATGCCCCACAACTACAGGCCTAGAGATAGAGGCTACACTTCATAAATAATACTCCTATCGCTATCTGGGATCGTTGGGGGAATTGCTACCTTCACATAGCATACAGGCCTTCCAACACACCATCACTCACACACACACACACACACTCACACACACACACTCACACACACACACACACACACACACACACACACACAAGGAAGGAAGGGAGGGGGGAAGGAGGAAAAGCCAGAGAAAGGAACAGACAGACAGACAGACAGACAGAAGGTGAGAGAGACAGAGGCTCATAATTTCTTGAGTTGAGATATTAAAACATTCTTAATTCCTGAGTTTTGAGAAACAGAGACAGATCGGCAGATAGATAGACAGAAAGACAGACAGATAGATAGGCACTAGACAGACGGACAGACAAACAGACAGATAGAGACTGGCAGAGGCAGAGACTCATACTTTCTAAAGTTCAGATATTAGAGCATTATTAAATCTTGAGTCTTTTTAAAGAGTGGGCCATTGTGTGTTGGTGGGAACAGATGACAAAATTTACAAAAACCGCATACATACGGGGACTAGATGTAAAGAAAAAAGAGCTCATGAGTGCTTATTCCATTATCCTCAATATAAAAGAATAAATGAATAAATAAATAAATAAAACAGAGGCAGGGATTAATTCTTTCTAAAGTTCAGACATTAGAGCATTCTTAAGTCTTGAGTATTGACAGACAGACAGACAGACCATGAGGGAAGTGTGCCGTCAATCGTTATCTGCCCCTATCTGAGGACAGCAGGGCACAAAGTCCTCAGGCTTGTTTTTACCTCTTGGGAAGGGCCGCTGACACAATAACAGGGCCTTTCTCCATTCGCGCGCCCGCGCACATGTGTGTGTGTGTGTGTGTGTGTGTGCGCGCGTGCGCGCGCACGCGCCCCCCCCCTCTCTATCTCTCTCTCTCTCTCTCTCTCTCTCTCTCTCTCTCTCTCTCTCTCTCTCTCTCTCTCTCTCTCTCTCTCTCTCACGGCTTGGCGTGACGGGAGGAGAACTGAAAGGGCATGCTGTTAGTAAGCTGCTGCAAATTTTTGCATTTAAGCTTCAAAATGTCAGTTACTGGCCTTCCAGCAACTGTAGTAACAACTTTAAACGCCCTGCTGATTGACAACGTCCTATCGAGCTGGAAAGTCGCGGGGGAGAGCGGCAGCGTTGTCTTCGTCTTGCGACTGAAGCCAGCTGACAAGTCAGTATCAACAGAAATGGCGGACCCAGTGAGTTCAGTATTTTCGCAAGAAGTGCCCTTCCCAAATCCGTTGTGACGTCCAAAGAAGTAGACAACATCAAGAAAGACAGGCAAGTTGTCAGTGTGACAAGGACAGTGTTTTGGAAGAGCCGGTGTTGTCTGACAGTGACTCCCTGCATCGTGAGAGAGTGGATGCAGAATCAAAACAAACCAGCGTGTACACAGAGCTGTGTGTTGACAGTGCAGTGAATGTCCCAGCCACACTAGAATCACTTGATTTGCCATGTGAACCAGCAACAGACAGTAAGATCGGTGTGTCTCCTGAGTTGTCTGATGTTGGCGAAGGACAAACAGTTGACTGCACAGTTGAGGGTTTTTATACTGGTATTGTGAAAGAGTATGTGTCCACTCTGACAGACAAACGTGTGCAGCGTTGATTACGAGACAGCAAAAGAAACACACAATTTCGAAAGGTTGTAGTTCAAGATTCAGGCAATCAAACTATTCTGATGTGTGAATCGGATGACATCGCCCTAGAATATTCTTGTAATGGAGATACTGGCGAGGAATCTATGTGTGTGTTCTGGTATATCAAGCAGGAAGACAGAAACATGTTGCCAGAAGAACGTGTCAGGCTTGCCAGACTTCGTAAAGGGAAGCAGCGTCCTAACACACAACACACAGAGACAGTGGCACCTGCTGAGCGGGAATTACATCTTCTTCTGGACCTGATCCGGTTTTACATGGGCTGACTTCGCTGGCTGCAGACTGGAAAAGGAAACGCTGTTTTGAAAACTGAGACACGGACAATAATGTATCAGATCTAGATGTACATACCATTACTGACATGGTTTCCATGTCACTGTAATCGCATCGCGTTCGATATCGTTTGTTACTGCGCCGCAGCGCTATATGGCTTGATTGCTAAATAGCAATAAATATTGTTCATTGTTCATTGTTCATTGTTCTCTCTCTCTCACACAGAAAAGCGGGAAGACAAAAGTAATGGTTTTATGTGTCTATATGTGTTCAACGTTAATAATAATAATGATAATAATAATAATAATAATAATAATAATAATAATAATAAATGGAACTTATATAGCGCAATATCTTGCAAAGACAAATCAAAGCGCATGCATTCAACCTCATCTTACACAGTCATAGAACCAATAACAAATAATCAATAGTTCAAACAGATATTACAAACATGGTATGCTGCAGACCAAATCTATGAAATAAACTTGCAATAGTCAAATGTTTTTCAAAAGCACACACACACACAGGTCATATACTTTAGCAGGGTTATAGGACATGGTTAAGTGAAGGGTGGGATAGTTCTGATATGAAACAGGAGGGGGGAAATCTTAGGTTTGAAATAAATGTCTTATTGTCGACATTCCGTCCGTCTGGCCTTTTGCGTTGATCTTTTGTGATGTTCTTTAGTGCGGTTCTTTTGTGTTGTTCTTTTGTGTTGTTCTTTTGTGTTGTTCTTTTCTTTGTCTTTGATATGTCTTGCTTGTTTCTTTCTTTCGTCCTCTGCATGCTTTTCTTCTTCTTAATTGTAGTTTCTCATTTACAAAACCTTCCTTAACCAAAATTTGCTCGACACTATTTTTTTGTACATATTCTTTCATATCATAGTAAAGTTTATTTTGCCTTTTGTGCATATCTTTTTAACTAGTTGCTTTTTATGACAGCTGGTATCACCTTTTTGTATTGTTTAATGCTATATTTCTTTATCTTATCTATTACTTTATATATATACTACGAGCTAAACCTCACGTTACGCTCGAACAAGCACAGGGTATGTCAGCACACACAACAGGATTCGCAAGTAAGCACAATTTATTGCACATTCATGTGTTCTGCAAACGCACACGCGCGTGTACACAGACACACAGGCACACACGCACACGCACACGCGCGCGCGCGAACAAGCACAGGGTATGTCAGCATACACAACACGATTCGCAAATAAGCACAATTTATTGCACATTCATACTTTCTGCAAACACACACAGCACGCGCACACACACACAACTTGTGCATAGGGTGCATTAGTGATCTATAGGCAACACAGCCCCTGGAGAGCAAGAAAGGCGTGAATTCCATCTCCGTTTGAGCCTGAACTGTTCCCCATACACCAGACCGGGAGAGGTGGTCTGGGTGCTAGTCTTCCGAATAAGACGATAAACCAAGGTCCCAAGTACAACACACTTTAGTGCACGTAAAAGAACACATGGCAACAAGAGCGTTGTACTTGACAAATGTCTGTGGACATAAAAGGCCGCCATCACCGGGCATGGATTGTCTGGGACTTTCATGGAAAGCTCTGGCGAAAGGATCTCTGCAGGGAGAGCATCCCCCAGAAATCTGCCATTACTGAAGGAGGTACATAATACAATGCAATATCACACAACACAACACAACACAACACAACACACTACAATACAACACAACTATTTAGTTGGCAGCTCTAGAGATAGCACGGTACGTACGGCTGGGTCACTCCAACACACGATCACTCCTCAGTGAGCCCTCTGCCTGCCTGCCTGCCTGCCTACACTCTCTATCAGGCCTCTTCTCACTCCTTTTTTACTTACTGTCCGCCCACACCCACCTCCAAACCCATCGCCACTCCCTCTCACTTCCACACCCCCTTCCCTACCTTTTCCTACCCCGCCCTTCCACACACACACTCACACACACACACACACACACACGCACACTTTCTGCACCGATGACTTGGCAGTTGTGACAGCGTGGATTTAAAGGAATATCATTATTCTGACTGACATACACTGTCTACCCTTTCCTCAGAAACACCCCCACCCATCCCACCCGTTCAGTTTTCCGAGGACCGGGGTGGTTTTGCCATGTCGACCCCATAGCCTACTATAATAATACCCCCACCCCCCCCCCCACCCCCACCCCACCCCTTCCACCAGGCCCCAGAGAAAGGCTGCACATGCTGCATGGCTTCAGGACATTTGAGCAAGCCTGGTTTATCACCTCAGGGGAAAGTGTATAGGCCTCCCACTTCCTTGTCTGTACGGTTTGGGCTTGTAGGTATATAATTATAGCGATTTTCATAGCCATATGAAGTTGGATTCACAAGGTTAGGCTACCCCTCTGCATAGGGATTTTGAGATTACGGGAAGGGATTTGTCAGTTTTAACATGGCATTTGCTTGTTTACTTGTTTGTTTGCTTGTTTGTTTGTTGTTGTTTGTTTGTTTGTTTTAGGGTGGTTTTTTGTTTTGTTTGTTTCTTGATATCTGTCCCTAATTTTCAACAGCATCTTTCACCTTCTAAGTGTTGTTCCGAGTGTGTGTGTGTGTGTGTGTGTGTGTGTGTGCGTGCATGCGTGCATACGTGCGCGCGCATGGTTTTGAAATCTGTTGTTCATTATGTTTAAGGAGAGTTGCATGCCTGTAAATAATTGAGTGCAAGCACTTCGATTTGTTTGTTTTTTTACAAGATTCAGCGCTATATAAATTCCATATATTATTATTATTATTATTGTCCGTCGTGTTCGACGATGACCTCCAAAACAGCAGAGGAGGCAGCTGCTGTTTCGGAAATTGGGCAGAAATTTGATTATAGTGGAGATGCCTTGCCCACAGCACATCCCCACTCTCTCGGCCAAGTGGGCATAAGGACAGTCAGTGTTGGAGATGTTCTCTAAAGGCCAACTAGCCCCCAGGGCTGCAGCACATAAGGACTGTGCAAGTTAAGCCTCCTAGTCAGTGAGTCATAGTCGATCACTAAAGACTAAGCTGTAAAGTGGAATTCCATGAATGGGAAAGCCACTGGTCATACAGCCTCTCACTTTGCTGTTGCCCCCAGCGTCAATGGTTTAATCAAGAACTGTGATAAAGCCCAGGCGCCAGAGGTAAGTTTTGGAGGCTCACCAGTAGTGAGATGTTTGCTAGCAGACCATTTTCGCCCACTGTTAAGGGTTTGTTTAAACTGGCAGGTGATTTTTTCAAAATTAGCACGGGATATCTTGATTCTTTTAGAAGATCATCAGGTAATTATGACAAGGGATTTTCTTCTCAGGTAAAGTGAATTTTCCATTGTTATGGTGATTTTTAAACTACGTCAACAGATTTTTAAGTACAGCAAGCAATTTTGCAACTTTGCAAAGGATTTTTCAACTTGGAGCAAAATGTGTCAACAATGACAAGAAATTTTTAATTCTATAAGGGGATTTTTCCAACTGGGGGAAATTTCTCCACTCTGGGTAGGGATTTTTCAACCAGAATTTTAGATTTTAGAAAATAATTCTCTAGTTTTGCCCAATCGTTTGTCCACCAATTGCAAGTCATTTTTTTAAAAAATTGGATAGCATTTTTATGTCAACGATGGACAGAGATTGTTCACTGCACTACAGCAAATAATCCTAGTAAAGCCACGTTTTTTCCCACAACATCATAGTATTTTTCAAGCAGTATAAACATTTTAGACTCTAAGAATGGGTAAGGTTTTGTTTATCCCAGCAAGAAGTATTTATTTCTGGTTGCAATTTCCCAAATTTTCAGGAGACTTTTGAATGAAAGCAATGATTCTTTGATGCAAGGGGAGACACTTTTCAATTTTAAAGTTAGATATTGAGGATTTTCTAAACACGGTTACGGCAATGAACTCTTCTTCTTCTTTCCCTGGCCATGCTAAATGCTTTGTCCAGTCTGAATGGCAGTCTGTCGTAGTGACCTCGCCGGTCCCTGTAGCTGTTCCTGTCAGAGCTCTCTCTACCGGGCTGGGCCACTATGTCTGGTGTCTCAGAGTGCTGAAGGTAGGAGGACAGGCAGGACTGCAGGATGTGGGAGGAGGGAGGGAGTAGTGGGCCTGTGCCGCAGGGCCAGTGGTCAGCGTGGGGTATGTCCAGGTGGTGGAGATGGGACAGCAGCTGGCAGTGTCCTGTTCGCAGTCTGAAGGTGGCGACATGAGCGGCTCTGTCTGTCTAGCTCCATAACGCCAGTCTGTTTCATCCTCTGGCCTGATGTCCAGCTGCTGGCTTTCCTGAAGAAGCTGTTTCTCAGGACTGTCCTTGCCTCACTGAAGGACACTGGCTGGATGGCTGCTCCAGGCTGCTGCCTGCCGTGGTCAGGTGGTCCTCCTCTTCTGCCCCCTACACCCCAGTGGGAAGGGATCCACTGCAGCAGCAGCAGCAGCAGCAGCACTGTAGTTCTGTCTGCTGCCTGCCGTGGTCAGGTGGTCCTCCTCTTCTGCCCCTACACCCCAGTGGGAAGGATCCAGTGCAGCAGCAGCAGCAGCAGCAGCACTGTAGTTCTGTCTGCTGCCTGCCGTGGTCAGGTGGTCCTCCTCTTCTGCCCCCTACACCCCAGTGGGAAGGGATCCACTGCAGCAGCAGCAGCAGCAGCACTGTAGTTCTGTGGCTGAGGAGGCTCAGTTCTGGCTGATGTCTCCCAGGATCTGCTCTCCTCCTCCTCCCTCCTGGAGACTCTGCAGGACAGACTGGCAGTCACTATGAGTTGTTGACTTCTGGAAAAAGATTTTTTTAAATTTGATTTTGATTCTTTATAATAGAAAAAAAATGTTGGTACCTCCAAAAAGACATGCTTGAAATCTGGCTAGAGATCATGTAGTGTAGTGTAGTGTAGTGTGGTGCAGTGCAGTGCAGTGCAGTGTAGTGTAGTGTGGTGTGGTGTGGTGCGGTGTGGTGTGGTGTGGTGTGGTGCGGTGCAGTGCAGTGCAGTGTAGTGTAGTGTGGTGTGGTGTTGTGGAGTGGAGTGGAGTGGAGTGGAGTGGAGTGTCGTGGAGTGGTGTGGGGTGGAGTGGAGTATCATGTCGTGTAGTATAGTGTAGTGTAGTGTAGTAAAGTGTAGTGTAGTAAAGTGTAGTGCAGTGTAATACAGTGCAGTGCAGAGTAGTGGAGTGCAGAGTAGTGGAGTGCAGTGTAGCGTAGTGTAGCCTAGCGTAGCGTAGTGTAGTGTAGTGTAGTGTAGTGAAGTGGAGTGGAGTGTCGTGTAGTGCCCAACCTGGCAAGATCCTTTTCCAACTCCAGCGTGAGATTTTTCAGCCTGACAACAGATTCCTTTTTTACTGTTCCCTTTTTTTCTTTTCTTTTTTTAAAGCTGGGCCATACAATTTCATTTGTGTGCTTAGACAATCGACCAGACTGAGAGCATTTCTAGCGGCTGTGAAGGATGTTTCAGAATGTTCTCTATAACCATTCTCATAAACCCTTTTTCTGTGGCAACAATTTGCTTCATTGAATTTGTGTCAACTCTTTGGGACAACTGCAGTGAAGCAAATTTGAAATTTAGCCAAGGGTTCAAAGAGTAGTAAAATAACTGTTTTGTTCACGTCACGTCAAGCTCCCTGACTATTGGGATTAAAAACTGAAGCAGATTCTGAATGTTTGTGACAGGTTTCTGTTTCTTTAGGGAAGTGGTGTTTGAGCAGCATGGTGTACTGCAGCTGTTCCTAGCATCTTACAAATGCCTTCACAATTAATGAATGAATCACCACGGATACTTTTAATCACTCACTCACTCAGTCCCATGTCCCAAAGGACGTAGGGGGGACATGAGAGAAGACGCAACAGAGATCTTTTTCCATGCTTCACGATCCTGTGTGGCTAGTAGAAGGTGTTGCAGGGGTTGGGCGGTCCAGTCTTTGATGTTGTCAACCCATGATTTCTTTTGGCGGCCTCTTCTTCTCTTGCCTTCAACCGTTCCCTGCAAGATGGTTTTTGCTAAGGTGTTGTGTCTTGTGGTGTGACTAAACCACATCAGTTTTCTCCTCTTTATGGTGGAGAGCAGAGGTTCTTGGGGGCCCACACGCTTTTTGATTTCTTCTTTCACATAGTTGTTGGTCTTGTGTTCTATGTATGATATTTTGAGGAGTCTTCTGTGGCACTTGTTCTCGAATGCTTGGATTCTCCTCTCTAGCTCTGCTGACAGGGTCCATGATTCACAGCCATATATACTTTTAATCACCTGCCAACAATTCCAAGACCTAGAAATCTCAACTGTCTCCATCCCCACTGTCGTCACCGCCGCCTCTATAACTGCCAGTCTTTAGTATGCCCCCCCCCCCCCTGTTGAGGAGCCTGACCAATTCTG
The DNA here is from genome assembly GCA_028751875.1 of Rapana venosa. Taxonomy (NCBI): domain Eukaryota; kingdom Metazoa; phylum Mollusca; class Gastropoda; order Neogastropoda; family Muricidae; genus Rapana; species Rapana venosa. The sequence continues at coordinate 39,692,693 of CM054157.1, read as the reverse complement.
GTTGCTTGCAGGCGCTGAGCCACTGGCAGGTATCCCAAGTTCTTTGGCATAGGTAAAAGGTAAAGGTAAAGGAGTCCCATAACCTATAAGGTCGTAAGGGAGCGAGGCGTCAGAGACCTCACTTCTCTAGGGCCAGCATATTGAGGGCGGCGCCCATCTCCTCTCCCTCGCTGCTTTACCTTCCCTGACCCTAAAGAGGGCAGGTACCCATTTACAGCTGGGTGAACTGGGGGAACTGTACTGAAGCCAAGGCGCGCAAACGGTCACCCATCCAACTGGTAACCACGCTCGACGCTGCTTAATTTGGCTGGGGGAAAGCGAGTGCTCCGACCACTGAGCTATCCCGGCATAAGTGACGTTAAAAAAACAACAAACCACTTTTTCAATCTGTGTCTTTTTTGGCAGATTCTGGAATAAACACCCAACAGATAAAAAATAAAATGTACTACAGAGAAAAATGAATTCAGGCCACAATTGAAAGATAACTTCATGAACAAGTGTGTAGAAAATGACCTGCTGTCTTCTTATCTGTCCTTTGTAACTGTGTCACCTCTTTCTACATCTCTTTCATCTCTTTACAGTACACACACTGTTTACCCTGTGATTCATTCATGTTTGCTGTGACTGTATTTCATGTTTGTTGTATGTTGTGCATGCACCTGTGTGTGTGTGTTGTTGTTGTTGTTAATATTGTTGTATTTTTAATGTAAGTGAGCGCCAAGGGTATACATATATTATGTATGTTTGCATGTATTTTTCATTAGAGTTGATATAAAGATGTACTTTTTGGAGAATGTTTATTCTTTTATTTCAAGGACAATAGCACTCATGTGCTTTATTCCATCAGGTCCCCGTGTTTGTCAATGTTGTCATTCCCACCGGCACACTATTACCTACTTTTCTGAAAAGTGAAACAGGTTTTAACAGGTGCACAAGATGTACTCATGTTCCTTTGTACAGTTTGTTGGGGTTTTTTGCTGTTTCTGTTTTGTTTCATTGGTGGTTTTGTTGTGTTGTCGTTTTGTTGTTGTGTTGTCGTTGTTGTGTGTTATTGTTGTCGTTCCTCAGCCACAGCTCTCAGGTTCACCAATGGTCAGATCTGGTGTATGCGGCCATTTTTGCCCACCATTAAGGTAGCCACATTCTGACTTCAGAGATGTACACCGAGTATGTTCCTGTTTCCATAACCCACCAAACACTGACACGAATTACAGGATCTTTAACGTGCATAGTTGATCTTCTGTATGTGTACACACAGGAAGAGAAGTCAGGCACTGGCAGGCGCGCACTTGAAACTGACCTGCGAGATCGCCACCCAAGCTCAAGTCACGAGGTGCCGCCAAGATTCAAACCCACAAGTTCATGGACCTATGGGATTGAAGTGGAATGGTCTTCACCACTCGGCTACAGATAGCATCTGTCTCATGGATGATGCGTGGGTGGCACTGCCACCCTGCCTTTGGGTGATGACGTTTATCATGCACTTTATAAATCAGAGATTCATTCATTGACTCACTCATGACAAAAGTGTTGCTTATTCGATGTACCATCTGCAAATGAAAACCCAAAAAATTGACTTGTACAAAACACACACACTCAAATACAAACATTCACACTGACAGTACACATACACACACACATTAAGCAAACACACACACACAAATACTGACAGTACACCCGACCCCACCCCCACAGTGCCTCAGGCAGTGTTTGCTTCAAAACCTCTTTCCCACAAAGCACACACAGAGTATTGCAGTTGTGATACCACACTGTTTTATTGCATATATTGTATCTTAGCAGACATACCAGGAGGACAAAGAACAGAAGTAACCAAAACTCTAAAATGTGTGTCTCTCATTCCACAAACAGTAACCCAGAGAGAAAGAGAGAGAGAGAGAGAGAGAGAGAGAAGAGAGAGAAGAGAGAGAGAGAGAGAGAGATATTACTGTATATTAATTGCTTGAGATCTTTTACCAATACATTTTGCCCTAAACCTCAAAATCATTAACAGACAAACATTACATTTGGGACTTTATATGTCTGAATGTGTGTGTGTGAGTGTGTGTGAACATTAATGCGAATGTTTATACACATGTACACATGAATCAAAGCATTTGTTGACATGCATTGGCACAAATTCTACTGATATGCTAAGTGTATCTTAATCACTGTTTGACACACACATTTTCACTGTAACAAAAAACACACCCTCTCTTTGCCCCTTTCACACACACACACACACACACTTGGAAAAAAAAGACGACTCTGAACAAGCAGAAGATCAGTTTGTAGCATCCTTTACCACATCTTTACAAGTGCACGCAATCTGGTTTTGAAACAATACACCTCTAGATGTCATTGGTCATAAATTCACATACACACACCAGCATGTCTGCTTTTACACACACCTTTGCACAAAAATATAACTTCTGCATGATAGCCTGCGCACACACACTAAAAAGAAAAACAAAAATCATCCTGACTGTGTTTTTCTAACACTAGCTAATGAAACACACCCATTGAACCTACACACGGACACAGCAAGGTGTAGACTGCTTCACACCAAAACTGACTTCATCCGCGTCATTTGTCAGTGACGGGAAAACAATTTACCGACACATGTGCATACCTACACACTTGTGCACTCACACACATGCACAGGTTTCTTTTTACAGGTGATGGATTCACACATCAAGAAATCACAAGACAAAAACACCTGTACTACTCTAGGTGTCTGGGAATGTATGGAGGACACAAGGCAATGTCCACACTTTTTCCTCTGCATACACAGAAAAAACAACTTACATATGTACATCAAGTTATAAACTTAGACACATCAAGTTATAAACTTAGACACATCAAGTTATAAACTTAGACACATCAAGTTATAAACTTGGACACATCAGGTTATAAACTTAGACACATCAAGTTAGAAACTTGGACACATCAGGTTATAAACTTGGACACATCAGGTTATAAACTTAGACACATCAAGTTATAAACTTAGACACATCAAGTTATAAACTTGGACACATCAAGTTATAAACTTGGACACATCAGGTTATAAACTTAGACACATCAAGTTATAAACTTAGACACATCAAGTTATAAACTCAGACACATCAAGTTACAAACTTGGACACATCAGGTCATGTTGTGTTCTGTGAGGGGAAGAAGTGTGGCTGCTGCCTGACACAACACCTGGTTGACTGGAATTGTCGGGAACAGGAATGGACAAGTCACATGGTTCACAGGGAGGGCGGCGGCATGCAGGCTACAGCTGAAGGGTCTGGCACACAGCACACAGCACAGCACAGCACAGTACAGCACAGCACAGTACAGCACAGCACAGTACAGCACAGTACAGCACAGCACAGCACAGCACAGACACTAAGACAGATGGCAAGGCCAGTCACTGGACATGACAGGATAGGGGGGGGAGATGATTCTGAACTGGTCTGCAGATCCAGGGCAGCAGAATGGAGGGGATGATGTCTGATCATTGCGAGACCTCTTCTGCTCAGCTGGTCCTTCCTTCCCTTCACTACACCTTGCCCTTGGAGTGAGCAGTGTGAAAGACAGCCCTGGCCACTGACCACACTCTTCGCTTCAGCCACAGGCACGTCTGCCACTAACTAGACTGGATCCTTTGTGAGACAGAGTGGGCCACACACACCCTGGCACATGACTGGAGAGATGAGATGTGTTCCCTAGCACTTGCTTTCAACCACACTTGGTTTTGGACACTTCTTTTCTGACACTGACATAAGCTTCATAAATCATAGGTTTACTCCTTCCTTCAATTAACTAAAGAAAATGAAATACGAGCTTTCCAATGTTTACCGGGCAACCTTTCTGTCACATGCGGGGACCAGCACCCCTCCCCCCTCTTCCAAAGACAGGCCACTTCTATCACACTACCTGACGAAGGTTCTGAGATTTGAAAATAAAGAAATTAAACAGAATTTTTTTTTTTTAAAGCTCTTCTACTGAGATAATATAAAGGAAAAGAACAGATACATGAGTGAAACTGAGACCATGCAGATACAACAAAAACCCAACAACAAAAACCAAACAACTAGAGCTGTGAGCCCACCAGATAAGAAGTATTTCATCTCACATTGCAACAAGCTGAAATGGGAGGAGGGGTGTCGGTGTGAGTGCAGACAGAAAATAGTTCACACACACGCACACACGCACACACACACACATACGGCGCAACACTAGCTGACTACACTGTAGTCACTTTACATTGAACGAACATCACACCTGTCTACAATTTTCAACCAGCTTGCAGCACTCTCAGTGATCACATGACATTACACTAGTTTTGCAGTCCAAGCCATGAGCCACGCGGCAAAGAAAAGTCTTCCTCTAGTAGTGAAGACAAGTCAGACATGCAATAATCTACCCCTCATTCTGAGAGCACTGTACACTGCAAAGAAGGCACACAGCAGCAAGCAATGGTGACACAGACAGATGCAGTTAAAAACCAGCCCATGAAATCAGAGGACAGAGCAGAGACACTGCCAGTCACAGATGACACTGAACTTGTGCAGCATTGACTGTCACAGTCACACACCCACCATCTGCCCTTCCCACAACATCATGGACACACAAGCCAGAAACTGCCTGTGCGCTTACAAAGGAGTGGATCTGATTTCTTGTTATGTATGTTATGTTTAGAGGAGAGAGAGATATGAAAAAACCCCAGAGAGTGAGAAGCACACAGAAAAAGAGATAGAAAGGCAGGCATACATGCTGAGCATGTGTACAGACATGTCCCTGCTACATGTAGACCAGTGCACATCGACAACAGTATGAGCAGTCAAAATGAGTATGAAACCTACTGACTGGTAAACACACATACATGCAGCTGTGACACTTAATAATAATAATAATAATAATAATGTATGGAATTTATACAGCGCTGAATCTTGTAAAGGAACAAATCAAAGCCCTTACATTCAAATCATTTACACTTAAACACAAGCATATTTTCTTTTGCAAAGTGAGTGTTCTTCCTAGGTATAAAACTACCATCATGTACAATCAGCATATACATGTATGTAAAATTTCACCAATGAACAATGACTATTCCTTTTGCTAAAGCCCCCCCCCCCCTTCACACTCTATTTTCTTTTTATACACATATTGCACAGCATACTCAGTGATGTTTTCCTCATAATCAACAAGATCATGACAAGACAACGACAATCAGTTTTTCTCAATACATTGGCTCACCACACAAAAGTCTCACACTATCTGCTTTCGTTAATAATAACAAAAAAGTTAATGGTAATAAAAAAGAAAAGCAAAAAAAAAGAAACCAAACCCTCCCCTAAAAAAGTGGCAATTCTTGCTGCTGCTGTCATGTTCAATCCAGAAAGGAACATACATACGTGTATAGATCTGCAAGGCAGAACAGAAAGACAACATCCAGCAGCAAGCCTCCCACAATCCCATGCTCCTCCTGTTCCACACAACCATCCTCTCCACACACTGGAATGCCCTCAGTGCATTAAATGCTTCACAGTTACTTCGTGTCTCTCCTTGTCACACATCATATCCACACAGCGTCTTTATCACTACAGTCCACTGCCATGACTTAGGTTCTCTCCCCACATCCTGACCCCAACACTGGATGAACCACAACTGCCTACACTGCACGGCACAGCACACAATGCTTCCCTGCTCCACTTTCACACAACAGATACACACCACTGAATATTGCTCCACTTTCACACAACAAAAACACACCACTGAATATTGCTCCCCTTTCACACAACAGATACACACCACTGAATATTGCTCCACTTTCACACAACAGATACACACCACTGAATATTGCTCCACTTTCACACAACAGATACACACCACTGAATATTGCTCCACTTTCACACAACAGAAACACACCACTGAATATTGCTCCACTTTCACACAACAGATACACACCACTGAATATTGCTCCACTTTCACACAACAGATACACACCACTGAATATTGCTCCACTTTCACACAACAGATACACACCACTGAATATTGCTCCACTTTCACACAACAGATACACACCACTGAATACACAATACTGGACACACACACACACCACTGAATACATTGTACTGGACAGATGTCATAGTTGCCATATTACCTTTTATATATTTCATTAACACACATGACAGTGAGCAAAAAGAAAAAGGGAAAAAAAGAGAGAAATGTATTTGACAGATGTCAAACAACAGAGTGTGCAGACTGATGAGCGCACACCACCTCAATGGCAGCCAGTCAGCCAGCCAGCCAGCCAGCCAGCCAGCCAGCCAGTCAGCCAGCCAGCCAGCCAGCCAGCCAGACATCAGCCTGCGGGCAGACACAAGCCTCAGTCACACTATTGACAGTCAGCACTGACCACTCATTCCCTTCAGAGCATCAAAGGTGGTTTTCTTTAAAAATAAAAAGTGACCCGCTATGAACTGCCTTCCTGCAGTGTAGGACACCATGGCTGTGACAGCACACGTGTTTCAGTGACTGTCAGCACCTGGAATGATTCCACCATCCACCTCTCTGCCTTGGTCATCTCAATGACATTGACCCCCCCACCACCACCAACCCTTCTGATCCTGTTTCCACACACTTCCCAGTGCCAGTACACTCCCTTCCCTTCCCCTCCCCTCCCCACACACAGCCAGTCAACACAAGCCTCAAGCTTTCAGCACACCCCCTTCACTCTTGCAAGCAGAGCAGTCTTTGCTAGGACAGAACTGACAGACTGTTGAGCTGTTCCACACACTGCATCTATGCTTCATGCAACAACTGAAAACTGGAGCGGGAGAAGACAACTCCCTTAGAGCAGACACCCCGCAGTAAACGGACCACTAGGCAAACAGTGGATCTGGACAGGTCAGCTTCTAGCACGGCATCAAGGTCACAGAGTCCCTGTAACCCATCCTCAGCAACAACACAGACGCACAGCTAACATCAGGGGCTGTAGTAAGGAAGAAGGGAAGGGGTCCTACAACGCAGTCTCTTCTGCCTGACCAACACACTGTGCACACACACACACACCAGTGCTGATGTATTCCGACAGGGAACATAAGTACTGTTACACACACTGATCAGCTCTACTGCATCCCCATGCTCCTGACAGCATTCTACATCAACCCTTTTACACCTCTTTCCACATAACACGGCCACAAGATATCCTGTGGTGGTTTTTCTGTAAACAGGACAGAAGGCGTTTCTTTCCCAACGCATCCCCTCCCTCCCTCCCTGTAGTCACATGGAAAACATCAGCCAGTCTCCAGCCTTCACTCAGGTCAGCTTTTCCAGTCACCACAGTCTCCTCCCCTCACGTCAGCTTTTCAACACTTGGCCACATGGTCCATGTTAACGTCTCCAACAGCACACAGCTCAGTGCATCCATCCTTTATCAAATGATTCACACTCCTTTCACACTTAACACTGTGTGAGCAGTTGAACACACACAAAAGCACATGTTAACAGCTGGTTATGCTGATATCAACATAGAATTCACATACATAAACCAAACATAAAAGATTCTCTGATTAATCGATTATCCACACCTGATCTATGAATTAATGACATAGCAACCTTTTCACACATTTACTCTCTTTGCACCCTCAACAACAAAACAACAAGTGACCAAAAAATAATGCACATTATCAAAATAGACTTCTTTTTGGAGAAAGGACAGAAAATAAAAGTGGAAAAGAAAAAACCCAGGCCAGTCCAAGACAAACCAGCCCAACGACTGAGTTCCTGGGGAAAACCCTTTCCCTTGGGTCAGGGACAAATGCAATGCTGACACAGAAGGCCCAAGAGCTGGTCACTGTCACACACACACACACACACTGGGACCACCTCACTCACAACCCCACACACACTGGGACCACCTCACTCACACACACACACTGGGACCACCTCACTCACACACACACACTGGGACCACCTCACTCACACACACACACTGGGACCACCTCACTCACACACACACACTGGGACCACCTCACTCACACACACACACACTGGGACCACCTCACTCACACACACACACTGGGACCATCTCACTCACACACAAACATTGGGACCACCTAACTAACACAACACACACACACACTGGGACCACCTCACTCACACACACACACACTGGGACCACCTCACTCACACACAAACATTGGGACCACCTACCTCACAACACACACACACACTGGGACCACCTCACTCACAAACACACACACTGGGACCACCTCACTCACAACACACACACACACAACCTGATACTTAAGAAAAGAGGCAACCACTCCCTCCCTTTTCCACAGACACCCAAGGCCAGACAAGGGCAGTGAACATTCACACAGAAAACAGACAGCAGGCCGTTCCCTCCCTGACTGACTGACTGGCTGGCTGGCTGGCTGGCTGGCTGGCTGACTGGGTGATGCGGAGCACGACCACCTCACAGCTGCACATCCAGGGGCAGAGAGACCTAGTCCTTGTTGCTCTTGACCACACGGCTGTAGTTGCTGACGCCGGCTTTGTCAAAGGAGCGCTTGACGCGGCAGAGGCGTTTGTGGTAGGACTGGGCCGTGGAGTTGACGATGGAGAGCAGGAAGTAGACCACCATCACCAACACCACCTTCTCAAACACCCACGACAGCAGGCTGCCTCCCTGAGCAACACACAACGCAACGTAACACAACATAACACAACGCTACACAACCCTGTCACAGAATAACACAACCCTGACACAGCATAACACAACGCTACACAACCCTGTCACAGAATAACACAACCCTGACACAGCATAACACAACGCTACACAACCCTGTCACAGAATAACACAACCCTGACACAGCATAACACAACCCTGACACAGCATAACACAACGCTACACAACCCTGTCACAGAATAACACAACCCTGTCACAACACACAATCCTTTCACAACACAACCCTGTCACAGAATAACACAACCCTGACACAGCATAACACAACCCTGTCACAGCACAACACAACCCTGTCACAACACAACACAAACCTGTCACAGAATAACACAAACCTGTCACAACACAACACAACCTTGTCACAGCAAAACACAACCCTGTCACAGCATAACACAACCCTATCACATCATAACACAACCCTGTCACAGCATAACACAAACCTGTCACAACACAACACAAACCTGTCACAGCATAACACAACCCTGTCACAGCATAACACAAACCTGTCACAGCACAACACAAACCTGTCACAGCACAACACAAACCTGTCACAACACAACACAACCCTGTCGCAGCATAACCCAACCCTGTCATTTCTAGCACGCTGACCCTTTCAGGCCAACACCTCTCCACAGAGATCCGCCACATGGACACGCTGTACCTTCAATGCCTGTCTGAGGCCTCACTTTGCCACCAGCCTCTGCAGACCAGGAAAGGTGGTCTTTGGGATAAGATGATAAACAGAAATGTGTGTGTGAGTGTGTGTGTTCATATGTGTGTGTGTGTGTGTTTTCATGTGTGTTTGTGTGTGTGTGGTATTTACAGCATATGCATTCACAGAATAATCTCTGACAACAAAGGAGGATGCCCATGTTCAAGTCACTAAGCACAGTCTTCAGCCACAGTTTCACCGATTCTTTTTCCAACAGAGGTATAAAACCTTGCACACTTGTAGAGAAATGGGTGGCACTAGAAGAGATGTCTGCAAAGCTCAACAAGAGGCACCTAGAGTTAATACCAACATGGTTTTCATATCAACCTTTGTTTCGGACGCTACCACTATTGTTGCACTGACAATGTCTACACCCTCTGTAGCACCTGGCATGGTGCAGGCCAGTGTTTCTTTGACTGATCAGCAGCAGAGACAGGGAGAGGGGAAGGAAGAAGGACAGAGGAGAGGAGAGAAGCGGAAGAGGAAGAGGAAGATGGGGAGAGAAAGGAGAGAGGACGCACCGACTCCACGTCAGCGTTGCCAGGTTTGTGGTGTAGCTTCTCCTTCTGCTTGGCCAGCCACTCCCGGAACGGAGTCTGCATGGACGGACCGATGGACGGTATAGACCTGGCACACCCACACCCCATCATCATTATCCATCATCATTATCATATAGACCTGGCACATCCACACCCCTTCATCATTATTATCATCATCATCATATAGACCTGGCACACCCACACCCCTTCATCATTATCCATCATCATTATCATATAGACCTGGCACACCCACACCCCTTCATCACTATCCATCATCACCATATAGACCTAGCACACCCACACCCCATCATCATCACCATATAGACCTAGCACACCCACACCCCATCATCATCACCATATAGACCTAGCACACCCACACCCCATCATTATCATCATCATATATATAATCTTGATTGGAACAACAATCTTCCATTCAATTCTAACAATCACACACATGTGAGTGCATGCACACACACATACAAGCTTCACACTCACACACACACACACAGAGTGAAGAACTCACCCCATCCAGTTTATGACTTTTTCTACATGGTGGACGCTGAACAAAAAGATCACAAACAGTTTCTGCAACAGAAAAGAGGAAACAGCTGAGTATCATCAACTGCCCACACACACACACACACAGGTAACATTGGTGGAAGCCATTCACACACATCATTCACTCTTGCTGCTGCACTGCACTGCACTGCACTGACAGCAGTGGTGGCCAAACCATCTGGGTGGGTTCTCTGTTACTGTCCTCCGTGCCCACAGTTCACGTCATCACCACCTTGCCTTACTTACCCCTTTCTGTGTGCACGCACAATCATGGGGTAGACAGAGCGCCAGGATACTCCTGGCTTAAAGGATTCTGACCATCTTCACATCAGACAGTTTACATGGACTTTCCACAGGCATGGTACATCTCCGCAAATTCACGAAATCCGCGAAAAAGAAAAAAAAATTTTTGTAATAAAATTAAAAAATAGGAGAAAAAAATGAAACCCAAGATACCCCCCCCACCAATAACCCAGTCAAGGGATGTAACTCTTCCATGCGGAGTACTTCCCTTCTCTGCTTGACATCACAGTCATCACTAAGCCTAGGTAGCAAGTGAAGGGGAACAGGTATATCAACAATTGGTATTGGGTTTCATGACAGGGAGGGACTAGCCTAGTGTGAAGGGAGATGGTAGGAAGGAGAGTGGATAGGGGTGGGGGACTGTCACTGGCTGTTCCACTTCAGCCCTGCCTAAGGTCAGAGAGCAATGCTTGTAAACATAACATTCAGCAGCCTCCCCCTTCTTTTTCGGGAGTGTATCCCCCCCCCCTCCCCCCTTCTCTCTCTCTCTCACCCACTCACACGCTTTTTGGGTGGTATTATTCCATGTATTTCCCCACCACCACAAACCGCCCCCCTCCCCCCACACCTCTCTCTCTGTGTCTGTCCTTCCTCTCTCTTCCTCTATGTGTGTTTGTGCACATCTGTCTAAAAATATGTCCTCATTTTCGCTATGTGATTACTTATCCTTTGGGATAAGAAATGACTGATAAAGTCATTCTAGGAGAGCTTAGTTTAGGACAGAAATTGCTTAGTATGAAGAACTGAAATTAGTCCAAGGAAAGGCTTTTTTACAGGCTAGAATTGCTGAAAACCCTTCAGGGGGCATTAACCCCTGACCCCCACAGGGGGCAATGCCCCCTGGACCCCCAAACCATTTCAGGGAAAAACGCTTTTCCTCCAGTACCATGCCTGTTCCAGTTCCTTCATCACTGTCCCGTGTTTACACACTGAAGCTCAACGAGGCAGCTGAGACACTCCACCATGTTAGCACTCTGTGAGGTGTAGAAACACCGAAATACCCAGCATGCAAGGCACCCCAGACTTCTACAAGAGTTGTTGGCAGTGGTCATGTAACTTGTACACTTATCGTCTACAGGAGTGGTCATGTAACTTGTACACTTATCGTCTACAGGAGTGGTCATGTAACTTGTACACTTATCGTCTACAGGAGTGGTCATGTAACTTGTACACTTATCGTCTACAGGAGTGGTCATGTAACTTGTACACTTATCGTCTACAGGAGTGGTCATGTAACTTGTACACTTATCGTCTACAGGAGTGGTCATGTAACTTGTACACTTATCGTCTGCAGGCATGAACACTTCACTGGCAACACTGACCCAACACAAACACCTGAAAACACACGGTCAACACAGAGAAGCACGCTCACACACAACTACAAATGCTGTATACTAATCAGAACAACCAAGCACACACCACAAAATGCTGCTCGTGAATGCAATCACAGTAATGTATTTACAGTCCACTGACTACAGGGAAGGAGCTGTTTTCATAACAAAGACAAGAAACTCATGAATTATAAATAAACCTATACTCCCATTGTGAAAAGCTTTACATACAAAAATGACCACCACACCCACCCACACACACCCACTCACCTGTATGTGCATTTTGATGATGGCTTTACCAATCAGCGTGGCCCCAAAGAAGGTCCAGAATGGAATCAGAAAATGACCACAGGTAATCCCTGCCAAGTCAAACAGTGGGTTGGGGATCTGAGGAAACAAAGCAATCCACAAATAAATCAACTCACAAAAATTAGGTCCAAAGATATTTAATATTTCAGTTTTGATAAGCATCTATAAAAGAGAGAGAGAGAGCGAGATGGAGAAAGAGAGAAGATGGAGAGAGAGTGTGTGTGTGTGTGCGTGTGCGCACACGTGCATGCATGCGTCTTGTTCTAAGGTCTCCATACTAACTGAACCTTTACAGATCTTCCCTTTCACCGAGTCTAGTTCTGCATCTATGCAATCAGTTTCTCACACACACACACACACACACACACACACTGAAAGACCTGTAGATTACAATTCTTCTGCTAAATGATACCAGGAAAAGGAAGCAGTAACTGAGAAACAACACACACACACAAACATAACAAAACAAAACCAAGAAAAGAGAGAAAGGCCAGAGAAATTTACAGAGGCACAGGCCAGGATGCCAATGAAGCCCACACGCTGAACCAGATTGTGGACGTATAACTTGGCCCTCTCCATCACTCCCTGAAACACACACACACACGCACACAGTCATACATGAGCACACACAACTCTGTATCATGTTACTCTAATATACTCTCGCTTGATAATCTTCTACAAAGAGGAATCAGCATAGTGTTTATAATGGGCTTTCAGGATGGAAACACACAATGCAGGAACAGTGAAATTCTTTGGAAGAGCTGAGATGGAAATGAAAATAAAGGCCTCTTGATTCAAGAGGAATGTTTTGTCGCGTATCAATGACACAAAAAGTTGTTTCCTGTCATTGTTGTTGTTGTTTCTAAAGTTTGTTAGAAAAGTTTGTTTCTTATGGTTGATACAGAAGTTTATTCCCTACATCCTATTTTTGTAAAACAAATCTATTTCCTATCATTATAGAAAGTTGTTTCCTGTCACCGTTATAAAAAAACAAAACATATATAAAAACCTGTAAACCATTGTTATATAAAGTTGTTTAGAAAATCAGCAAACACACAACACGCAACCTACTGTGCAGTTAGGTGACCTGACTTCACACTAACTAACCACCCCCCACCCCACCCCACCCCCGTACAGACCCAGTCAGTCAGTGTGTGTGTGTGTGGGGGGGGGGGGGGGGGGGTAACCTCACCAGCTCCTCTGGGTGATCTTTCTTCTCATGGATCAACTCCTCAATCTCCTCGAACTCGTCATCCTCAGGGTCCACCCCTGACAGGCGGGCCGCCCTGGCCATGAAGTAAGGAGGCAGCTCCCCTATGGCTGTTCCTGCACCCTGACACACACACACAGAAACAAGTATGGAGAGGTCAGGTCACATACTTGGGGAAAGGGGGAAGGGGGGGGACACTGTGTCAAAGTCAAAGTCAAGTCAAAGTCAAGTCAAAGTCAAAGTCAAGTCAAAGTCAAACTTTTATTTTCAGATGGTACTTTGAATAAGCAGTGCATTTGCTTTTTTTCATCAAGCCATCTATCTGTGTGTGTATTTATTTTTATTTTACTTTACTCATTCTTTTATTTCAAAATAATGGAATAAGCACTCAAGTGCTTTTTTTTTTTTTAACATCCAGTCCCCATGTGTATGCAGTTTTGTCAATGTTGTCATCAGTTCCCAGTGGCACACGATGGCCTACTCTTCCAAAAAGCAGAACAGGTTTTAATGTGTGTGCAAGATATTCTGCATGCATTCGCACCTGGGACCTTGGTTGATAGTCTCATCCAAAGGACTTGTGTGTGAGTGTGTATGTGTGTGTGAGTGTGTTTGTGTTCATGATACACAGAAAATTAACCCTAGTAGCGCGGTTCCCGGAATATTCCGGTAAAGGCGGGTCTAGGCTGTGTGGCGGATCCCGGAATATTCCGGGATGACGTGGGTGGTCATAGTTGAAAGCTTACTTTCGCTTTCAAAGGTCAGCCAATGAATGTTAAGGCCGTTGTAGGCCCGCAGAAAGGGGTGAAGGTCGTTTGACACACACAAGCAACGAAGAATCTGATTGGTTAAGAGTGTATTTTTTTTTTTTTTCGGACCAGCCGAGATCGTCTTCAACAAAAATGGCGGCCAGTGTTTGCACTAGAATTTCTTCAAGCGTTTTTCGAGCTTTTTTACAATATTGACAGCGAGGAGGAGTTTTAGAGGCTGGATTTGGTTGAAATAAACAATAAGAGAGATGATGAGGTAAGGATTGTGGAATATTTTTGAAAAACTTGGTTAAAATCGATCGCGATCGGACTGAATCGAGCGGTGCTAGTTTTTGCTGGATGGACTTCTTCCCTACTCGGCGATTTCGACGTCACAGATTGTTTTACTTTATTTTGACGCAACGAGGCTTCGAAATAACTGTTGTTGAGTCAAATCGCTATGCTGCTGAATAATTTGCATCACATGAAATCAAGCGATCTTTGTATTTTCGTCATAGAAAGCCACCACTTCGCACATTCCGCCATGACGGTCACGATGGCGTCGATCCTTTCGCTGAACTTTTCCGAGTATTTGGTGACCGTTAAAGCGATACAAACTCCTTATTTTTTTAAAACTAATGTCAAGAAATAGTGTTTACCTTATCATTACATTTATGCACCGCAAGAACTTTGCTTATCGTGTTAAAATCGATCTGGGGCCCTGACGATGGAACAGTGATCAGTAGTGCGCACACGATTTTTTTTTTTGGATTTTTTTTACATAATCATAATCACTACACATTATTATAAAATTACACTCATTTAAAAGCATATTATCTGTTCTTTCCAGTGATATATAGCTTAACACATTTAATTCAGTTTTATATATCAATATCAAGGGTTGTTTGAGCCCACCCTCCTCCAAAACAATGCTAGCCAATGTTAATTCAGCCAATAGAAGTGAGGCTTGTTGCTGCATATTCAGCGCTACTAGGGTTAAGAGGGCAGGATAGGTTCAGTCTGAGTTGGGGTTGGGAGGGGGAGGGGGGTAGGCTACAGAAAAACTGAAGACAATCTGTCCATAGACAGCCTGCACAGCATCAGAAAGACAAACTGATTGCTGCACAGACTTGAGAAACAGGCAATAGAGATTACAAATGAATATTCTCTCTCTCTCTCTCACACATAGACGGTGGACAGTGAGCACTGACCCACATGATGGCCTCCAGCCGCACTTTGCTCATGATGGTCCAGATGGACACCCCTGTGGCTGCCTGCTCCTCCTCCAATGGACACACCACCCTGCGCACACACACACAGCCACATATATCACCAATGTCAACACAACACAATATCTTCACCCTGTGCACACACACAGCCACATATATCACCAATGTCAACACAACACAATATCTTCACACTGTGCACAACACAATATCTTCACCCTGTGCACACACACAGCCACATATATCACCAATGTCAACACAACACAATATCTTACACACACACACAATATCTTCCCCTGTGCACACACACAGCCACATATATCACCAATGTCAACACAACACAATATCTTCACCCTGTGCACACACACAGCCACATATATCACCAATGTCAACACAATATCTTCACACACAACACAATATCTTCACCCTGTGCACACACACAGCCACATATATCACCAATGTCAACACAACACAATATCTTCACACACAACACAATATCTTCACCCTATGCACACACACAGCCACATATATCACCAATGTTTACATAACACCTTCACTATATCAACAGTAATACTGTGGCAACTACAGCAGCATGACACTCTACCAATATCAACACACCATGCCTACATTATCAACACACTTATCAACAATAACAACACGCTGTATCAACATGTCAATACCAATATAACATATCAACACATTATGTCCATTATATCAATACCAAGTATAAAATAAGTGTCCACACAGTATATTAGCTATATCACCACAGCATACCCACAAAATCAACACAGTCTGAACAATTTGTTCTTCAAAGCCTTGCCAAATGTATTGGTACTAAATGACCACAGTGATTCATCCATCCTAACAGAGCATCAGCAGTATGAAGCACACACACACACACTGCAGAGGCTGTAAGCTGTGGTGTGGAGGGCTGGTGCTCCAGTAGCAACAGACCCCAAACTGCACAGCAACAGGTCACATCCCTCCTCTCATTCCCACAGCTCTGGAGCTGCTGTTTCCCTCCATCCACCACACCAGGAGTGGTCACCTGGGTGCAAGGCTTTCCACAGACCATCAACTGACATGTCATGTAAAAAGTCGACATGCATCTAATGCAGGTAAAAGAACCAATGGCAACAACGAAGATGTTTTGACAAAATGATGTAGAGAGACAGACCACACGAATAAGGAGTGGTACTGCACTGGTGCACTAGCTGCACATGTTGTTCCTGAGGGCAGCCACCTGAGTGTAAAGCGGCATGTAATGCAATGTACTTCAACACAACACTTCATCACAATACAATAGAAATACAGCACAATACAATACCATATCTATGGTACAAAACACAACATAACACAATATAACAATACAATACAGTACAAGACAACACAATACAGTACAGTACAGTGCAATACAGTACAGTGAAGTACAGTACAACACAACGCCACACAACAGCATGCTGCTCCCAGGACTCACTGGTTTGGATAGGGGGGCTCAGGAAAGTTGACTGACTTGCATTCATAGGCTGCCAACGTGACTGTGGCGATGTGGGGCCCCTGCAACAGGCAACCTGTCTCTGTCTTCAAACAGCTCCTCACATGCATACACACATACATACATACATGAGCACTGAACACCATGTGTGTGTAAGCGTTGCAAACTGGTGACTTCTCTTTACCTGTGAGTTTTTAACTTGTGAGCTTGTATCAGTCTTTCAGGACTACCCCCTCTCCATTCCCACCCCCATCTATTCCATTTCAAACACTTACGGGTGTGATTTATGGTGTGCTATATAAATCATTAGGGGACGGGATAGCTCAGTGGTCGGAGCACTCGCTCCCCCCAGCCAAGTAAAGCAGCATCAAGCGTGGTTACCACTTGGATGGGTGACCATTTGCACGCCTTGGCTTCAGTACAGATCCCCCGGTTCCCCCAGCTGTAAATGGGTACCTGCCCTCTTTAGGGTTAAGGAAGGTAAAGCAGTGAGGGAGAGGAGATGGGCGCCACCTTCATTATGCTGGGCCCAAGAGAAGCTGAGGTGTCTGACACCTCGCTCCCCTACAACCTTAAAGGCTATGGGACACCTTTACCTTTTTATAAATCAATGCTTCCTGTCTTTCATTCACATGGTCTTTTTCCTTATGGACTCGCCGCTGCTGTAGGAAGCACAGTAACTCCCCATAGAAAAACAATGCACAGGCTTATACCTCCCTTCTCTCCAACATGCTGTGACACACACACACACACACACACACACACACACACACACACACACACACACACACACAGGGCAGAAGCAACACCCTGAAACACCATTCTGAACACTCACACAGTCAACAGCACAACTCCACAGGGTCTTCTGCCACTAGAAACACACCCATTATGATCCTGGTATCCAAAACACTGGTTTAGGGGGGAAAAAACAAACCAGCTGAAGAAGTGTGTCAGAGTGATAGCAAAACATACCAACATGTATTTGAAAATTAAAAAAAGGTACAAGACACTATTATTGATCACCACAGGAGCCTGCCTGTTTCAAGTCTTCAGATATTCAGCAATGAAATTTGTCAGCTGTGACAATCAATTCTTAGGGCCTTATACTTAAGACTTAATCCACAGAAACCTAGAGCAATACTACATTTACATTTCACTGCCTTTTTTTTTTTTTTTTTACATATGTACATTTTCACACACACGCACATAAAAATACAACCTCAAGAACAAGCTAACGCTCACATTTCCATATGCTGCAACTAATCTACCATATATATAGTGCAATCACAGAAACACACGCACACGCGCACACACACACTTGCATGTGCACGTGCACACACGCACACACAGAGCACTGACCAGATAAAGCAGGAAGGTGTGCAGGCCGGTACCCAGACCCACTGAAGACAGGACTCCCAGACCTACCCAGTACCCCCACCACAGCAAACTGCTCTGTACTTCTCCAATCACCTGTCAACATCATCATCACCATCATCGTCACCACCACCACCACCACCACCACCATGGCAGTTTACTTTATAATGATCCTATCACCTGTCATCAACACCACCATCATCCCCCTCATTATCATCAATATCGTGATGCCAGCAGCCTGGCCATGGAAGAGAGTAATAATAATAATGAATAGCATTTATATAGCACATTTCTCAAAGCAATGACTCAATGCGCTTTCATACCATGCGCATTTATACACATGCACACACAGCACATAACAACAACAACAACAATGATAATGAGCATTTCTAAAGCGCAAATAAATTTACAAGAGATACCTATCGCACTGTAGAGGCACACACTTGCGTCCGGGCACACACTAGCAGGGCAATTAACAGTACACTCAGAGAAAAGGCACTAGCAATAACATAACTAACAAAAAACATAACCAACAGCCAAGCATGCACATGAAGTAGCCTACAGTGTGACAAACAGCGACTGTCAAGACAAGCACAATATATTAACTACTAAGAAATACATTAAAGAGATGTGTCTTCAATGAAGACTTAAACTGGGATAAAGTGGGAGCATGTCTGATGGCTGGTGGCAGAGAGTTCCAGATCGTGGGCGCAGCAACACCAAAAGATCTACGACCTGCAGTTTTGAGGTTGTAATGGGGTACAACAAGTAAGTTATCATTCGAAGACCGCAGGGTTCTAGTTGTGGTGCGTGTTTTCAAAGCAGCTGACAGAGATGGAGCAAGCGAGCCTTCAGAGTGACGGTATGCCAAGACCGCAACTTTGTACTGACAGCGTGCCCTTACAGGTAACCAATGAAGCTCCCTAAGCATGGGAGTCACATGGTCCCTTTTGCTCTTTCCAAGGATGAGCCTGGCAGCAGAGTTCTGAATTCGCTGCAGGCGTGTAAACTGTTCATCACTTATACCGATAAAACAGGAGTTGCAATAGTCCAGTCGCGACAAGACGGTCGCTGAAACGAGCTTGATCACTGCATCTCGAGGCAAGAATTTCTTAATGTGTGCAATACGGCGCAGCTCTAGAAAGCATGCTCTGCAGATGTTACTAATGTGGTCTTTCATGGAGAGAGTAGGATCTAGCTGAACACCCAGATACCGCACAGAACTCTGAAAAGCTATGTCACAGCCACCCAAGACCACAGAACTCTCCGACACCCGCATAAGACTAGATGGTGAACCAACTGCCATAACTTCTGTCTTGTCTGTATTTAATTTGAGTTTGTTGCTGTCCATCCACTGAAGGACACTGTGCGTGCAATCTGCCAGTGTGCGTGTGGCGTCAGAAAAATTTTGAGGTGTTGCATTTGCCGAAATTTCTGTATCATCTGCATATTTATGAAACTGGCAATCATGTAAGGTCATCACATTAGACAGAGGCTGAGAATATAGTGTGAACAATACGGGACCCAAAACAGAACCTTGAGGTACGCCATATAGGAGGGGTCAGGTTGTGACTTAACTCCCTCTATCAGCACGCTCTGCGACCTATCAGAGACATAAGAGGTAAACCATGCCAAGGCAACACCTCTTATTCCAAAAGAGTAATCTAGTCTTTTGAGCAAAATAGAGTGGTCAAGCGTGTCGAATGCCGCACTGAGGTCCAACAAGCCCATGACCGACACTCTGCGGTCGTCATTCTGCAAAAGCAGGCTGCTGGTGACACTCAGTACGGCAGTCTCCGTGCTGTGACCAGCCCTATACGCTGACTGATGATCTTCCAAAAGGTGGTTACAAGCTAGGTGCTTCTGAAGCTGTTTGAGGACGACCCTCTCCAGAACTTTTGAAATGAAAGGAAGATTGGAAACCGGCCTGTAATTTTTCATAGTATTGCAGTCTAGACCTTTTATCTTGAGGAGTGGGATAACAATAGCATTTTTGAACTGACAGGGTACAGAGCCCGCCGACAGAGATGCATTGATGATGTCTGTTACCATAGGTGCCAAAATATCAAGGTTTTGCTTTATCAAAACAGTGGGCAGAGGATCTAAACAACAGCTTTTTGTTGGCATGGACAGAATTACTTCATGGATGTCTTTCACAGAAACGGGTTGAAAGGATGACAAAAGGGGACCAATCATACTGATGGAAACTAGGTGGAACAGATGGTCGCTGATCAAGATCATCGCGTATTTGTCTGATTTTATCCATGAAAAAGTTACAAAAACTTTGTGGTAGATCGTGTAGGGGCACATTTGTGGGAAGGGGGGTGGTATTATTCTTACTCAGGAGGCTGTTAGCTATAGAGAAAATTTGTTTTGATGAACGACATGATTTCATTTCCTCAGAGAAGGCAGAAGCAGTGCTGGTGGAGAGACAGGAGCAGCCTGTGCCACCATCGTTTCATTCATGTTGTCTGTTCACAGCCCACACTGAACACTCACCGCTCTGCTAGCCAGGCTGACATAAGCACATGTCAATCAACTACTAAGAACTGTCTTAGCAACAAAAACAGACAAAATACAAACCCAACCTATCATTAGCACTATCAGATCAGTCCACAGCGAACTAAAAGTCGTGTGTTACATTATGCTGAGAAGTTTCACTGAGGCCCATGCTGGTTTACGTCCCTGTTACATGTATGCCGGTGAGTCATTTAGAGGTGCGTCCTGCCAACATCTAGACAGTGAGACCTCGAGTCTGATCTTGTCTATGGTCAGACTGTTTCTTCCCCCATCCACTAGACGCCACAGGTCAGACTGACTGTCAGTAAGCAACAGGGCCTTTCCTGCAGAGAAGATGACGACATAACTGCTCACCTGTTGGTGAGGTCCGTCTGCATAGAACAGGACTGTTGCCAGCACCAGCACCAGCATGAACCACGCCACCAGTTTCTTCTGCTGCAGTAACCTGCCACAGCCACACAGCCACACAACCACACACACACACACAGTCTATGATGATGGCTTTATTATAATAATCACCTTCATGGTCACACCTTTAGCTAAACAAGACAGCCATGAAACACAGGAGAAACACAGACCGTATGAACCAAATGACTTCCAACCCCCACAGACCATCACTACAATCCAAATCTACAACAACAGGGTCTGTACATGGTCATCTGGTGCCAGTGGTCACAACAGGTACTGGCCCTGACTAAAGCACTGTCTCTTCAACTACAACCAAAAAACCCAAAAACAAACAAAAAAACAAAAAAAAACAACTGACCAAACAAACAAAAGTCCCTTCATATCAAATACGCTTATCTTCAAAATTTTTATTTAAAAAAAAAAGAGGGGGGGTGGGGGGCAGTATTTACTTAAAATTTACACGAGAACTGAACTACCAATGAGTGTTCCCAGAGAAACCAGTTTCCTTCACAGTCTTGTGGACATTCTCCTCAGATAACTGTCTCAGAATATCCCTTGCCAACAGAGGGAGTAGGAGCACAGGCTGCAGAACATGGCCAGATAGGAAAACTAAACACCCCGCGCCCTAAAAAAAACCCAACAAAACCAATTGAGTTACCTTGGTGAGTCTATTATTTTGATTCAAACTGGTTCAGATGGCTTTCAGATGAAGTAGACCACTCAGATGGGTCAGAATACTATCAGACCTGTCTCTGCAGTATTCAGCCTGCAGGATCATACATGAATAACTGCTTTACTCAATGTGCAAGAAGCACATGAAAATAACCCTGGCAACCTTCTGTACCAAAAAAACCCAGGCCACTTTCATTGAGAAAGAAATATATTGGACCTGCAAATAAATAACACTTTTGTTTCTGATGGGTGGCACTGCACTTGTTGCAGTGGACTTGCCAGAGGGCAAGTGGCCCCAAATTCATCCAGAAAAACTTGCCATGACTTCAAGTGGAATAGTATGCAATACACAGCCGGTCTACACCACACACCACACCACACCACACCACACCAAAGTTCAACACACTACAAAGCCTGAAAGAGCTGGTGTGCATGACTTCCCAGTCACCCACCCACCTCAATGCCAGATCCCGCATCAACAGCAAAATCTCCAGCACAGAGTACTTGAGGG
Organism: Rapana venosa; assembly: GCA_028751875.1. Classification (NCBI taxonomy): domain Eukaryota; kingdom Metazoa; phylum Mollusca; class Gastropoda; order Neogastropoda; family Muricidae; genus Rapana; species Rapana venosa. Next base: position 39,670,042 of record CM054157.1, on the reverse strand, counting down.
TGGTCAGGGGCTGGCGCCACAGCACCAGCTTCTCCCTCTCCTCCCTCTCCTTCTCCATGACCTGTTTGTGCTCACACTCCCTGCCGTTGGACTCCGTCTTCAGCTGCTGGACGCCGTTGGAGTTGGAGGACTTTCTCTGGCGAGCTCTTGATTCCCCAGACCGCCCGGCCATGTTCTGCAGCCTGTGCTCCTGCACCCTCTGGATCTGCCCAGGCAGCAAACACAGCAACGTGAATTACATTCATCCATGTCACTACGGACAGCCATTAAGTCACCAAGCCCTAGACTGTCTGATTCTACCTGAACCCATTCTGTCCCAGTCAGAGAAAGTGTTCCAGTACAGCGCAGGTTCAGCACCTTGCCAATGGCCAGCAAAAGAAAGGGATCATGATTAAGATGTCAATGCCCCTTCAAGTTAATCTGACACTACTAAATCAATACTAGTACTACAGTGATGATGATTAATATTAGAGTTAGACATGTATGTATGTATCTAAAAGCAAGAAGCTTTATTCCCAGTTACTGCTAGTCATGCAATCAATCAGTCCGCCTCTTCAAATGCCCCATAGCTCTGCTCCATGCAACATCAGCACCAACAATTTTGAATGATCTTGTGAAAGAAGCATCTTCCCCAGGAAGAGAGACAATGCAACCAGCAAACCTTACTCAGACATAACACATTTCATTTATATCTCACACACATCACACAGGTAACCCATTTTCATGACAGCATTTTTAGAGCAGGAACACAAAAAGCAGGAACACCAAAGTGATAATTAATACATTACAAAGATTCATGTTATAAGAATAGAACTGTTCAAAGTGTTAAAACAAGATGACAATAACTTTAAGACATCCTATTTTGAATAGCATGTAATGGTGCTAATCACAGTATCAAGGGCTACAAAAGACAATGAATAAAAATTAAGACAATGGAAGTATTCAGGTGGGACATGGGTGTAATTCTGGCCAAAATTATATGGGGTGGGGGGGGGGAGGTGGGGGGGCTTTTTGTTTGATTATTGGTTTTTGTTGGGGTTTTGTTTGTTGTGTTTTTGTTGGTTTTAAAAAAAATTATTTTTATTTATTTTATTTTTTTGGTTTTATTTTGGTTTGGGTTTTTGTTGTTGTCTTTGGTTTTTTTGTGTGTTTTTTTTTTTGGGGGAGGGGGTGTGTGGTTGTTTGTTTTAGAGTTAAAAATTGCTATGTGCACATGTGAAGATTTATCTGCAGAACAAAGATTGCATAACATCTCTATGAAAATGTTACTTGTTATCAATTTTAAACCTAGGATTGTTGCTTGATTAGAATTTCAGTTTTGGCAGCTACACTGGAGTGGACTATTTCCATGACAATTATATAAATGATGAATGAAATTATGCAATTTGAGGGGGTTCGGGTTTTACAACTGATGCCCTCATAATCTGTGGTTTTACTTTCACTCCCATGTCCCATCTTATGAGGTCACACAATAAATCAAAGAAACTAAACCGTTGAGCCTCTAGACCACAATAGCAATCTATGAAGAAAAAAAAATCAGGGTTACTGGAACATTTATAAACAAAACCAAAAAAAAACCCAACCATCTATCAACCAACGCCACCCCCCCCCCCCCCCCCCCCCCCCCCCCCAAACTAAAAACACACAACAACAACAAAAAGGCAAAAAACAAAAATACCCAAAACAACAACAAACCAACCCATAATCAACAAAAGGGGATGGAAATAATATCAAACAAGGAGTGACATCTACTATTAGTACTACTTGTCTATTATGGACAATGACTGGCAGTATGAATATCAAACCATAAGCGCTATTCACCATGACTGTATTACTACTAATCAGTAATGTACTACTACTAGTTCTACAAGATGAAATCATATTTTATAAATTAATATCTACTAATATCAGACAAGAAGTCAATCATTCAACCATTAGTAGTATTACAAATGTTGATAGGAGCATAATTAAACTAGTAAAATCAACAAATTGAAGTGAACAAGAAAATACAAAGTCATAAACTTAATAAGCAAGCTTAATGGTACCCCAAAAAAAGCAAGTAACAGGTTTCAAAAGTAAAGATTTTTTCCATGCTTGTGGCCACTCAGATATTTTTGTCCTTTACTTTTTCTATTTTTCTTCTTTGTTTTGGAGGAAGAGGGGATGGGGGGTGGGGAAGAAAAGATGGGGGACATGAGGTGGGGAGGGGGGATTAAGATTAGTTCCACACCCCCCCCCCCCCCCCAAAAAAATTTTAAAAATAAATAATAGAATAAAATAATAACACATTATCCACTTAGGCTTTTTCTATCCAATTTGAAGTCAAAATGATCATCCAGAACATAATATTTTTATTATAAACCATAAATCAATGTCAGCATGGAATTTTTGCAGAGCCAGTAATCTATTTTGGGGGCAATTTTTACTGCTTGTTACTAAAGAAAGTGTCAAGTATGCTATTTTTTTCTGATGAGGTGTCTGAAAATTGCCTAAAAACAATTAATCATCCAAAAGATTGCCATCTTTTCTGGAATGATGTTTCTCACCTCTTCTTCAAAGCTCTCAAAATAAAGCTGGAGCAAAAATTCCACGACAACAATAAAATAACAATCTCATGATTTCAATAACAAACAACAATAAAATAACAATCTCATGATTTCAATAACAAAGGTTAACAACAAAACAACAAAAATCAGTAAGTACATCACTACAAGTATGATCAACAAACAAAAGAGGAAAGGACCAACCTTCCGATGCTTCCCAAGGAGAAATTCTGTTTCACAAGGCAACTAGGGGCTGTAGCAGAGAACAGGCAAAAAAAGCTACAGTTAATGACAAGACAACAGTCAACATACACTCCGCACTTCATGGCACTGGAATCCTGGTGAACAAGTGGAATGTCCCTTAAACACTGAACTTCAGAAGGAAAAACCCTGAAATCTGCAACACTATCATGCACATGTAAAAATACAACACGGATGACTGTAATGGACTGAGACTATGTATGTGTTAAATGTGTTAGCAACTAAGGTTAAGAAATGCTGTAAGTTGTAACTCTGAAATTGGCTTTTCCTTAAATGCCCACAAAAATACATGTATACATGCACAGAGACTTAGAGAGGCATGGGTGACAACTGACATTGACAATATGCACGCACACTCGCATGCAAGCAAGCATGCATGCATGCACTTGAGTGTTGAGTGCACTCGCATGTGCATACATGAAAAATTGTGTACAGTACTAATTGTACTCACTCGCTCACTCACAAAACACAGACACACACATACAAACACACCCACACGCACACATCATGTAAGTGAATGTTTGCTAATGGAACAGGTTATTTAGATCCTAGTCAACCAATGATGCCAGACACTAATCAGAACTGCTTCATGTTATATTCAGCCAACAAAAGTTGATACAGCACACTAAAATAACTGAAGTCTATAGTCTACTGAAGTCTATCTTCTTCTTCATCAAATGCTCAGACAGCAACTATTGTTGTCTGTTATATAAGTAAAACTGTGTCATGCTGCCGTTAAGCTCCTGACAACAGTGATAAGTCAGGCCCAGCGCATCCAACTTCAGCATAAGAGAGAATTGTTGAGAATGAGAGTTGTGTGAAAGCAGGGATCACCACTAAAATAAACCTTTGATTCTCTTCACAATGAATGTACTCTACTACTCTAAGTACAATTAAAACACAAAACCAGGTTTAAACAAAACATACTGATCAATTCACAATTCACTAATAAGTAATAGCATTATACTTATACTTTTAGTATTAATTTATACAATAACAGAGACTATTTTCTATTCTGACAAACATTTTATAAATGACAATTAATGGTCACTCTCACTGTGGAATTCACTCAGACAGGAGAAAAAACAAAACAAAAACCGCTCAGCAAAAAACAAACCACCATCACCAAAAAACCGTGCCAAAAACAAACAAACAAAAATTCCCAAGATGTGGCACTGCACTGGTGGGGAAACATTTTACCCAAGAAGAGCAGCCCAAATTCATGCAAAGAAATCCTGTGCTTGGAACTGTATACAATACAAATTAATACAAACAACTTAAACATGACAAGACATAAGAATACAATAAAGTATAAGCATGACAGTACAATGTTCTCACTGTGTCAGTGTGTGTGTCAGGGCGTGTTTTCTGAGCAGGATCTTCCCCACATCTGTTTCCATGTCATCACAGCAGTTACAGTGAGTCTGTGTTGTGTTTGTGTTTGACTAGCACTAGTCAACATTATTGATTAAACAAAGTACAATATCAGGTCAGCTAAAACTGTATCAGTGAATAACATCAGCCTGATCAGGCCAAAGCCAAAGGCTGGTACATGAGGGAAACCTTTATCACTGGTCATGGTCCAGATGAATTATCAGTCGATAACAATTAAAAACATGATAGCTTGACTACTATTCAAGTGAGGGATATGGTGACCACCGTTTGTTGACAGTTCTATGTTTTGCCTTAAGTAGGACTTTGTACTGTGTCAGTGTGTGGGTTTTAGTGTTGATCAAAAGTCGTCCTCACATCCTACACATGCAGACCTATATTCAGTATTTAAGTCACTTACCCAGTCTGTGAAAACAGCATGCACACACAAATGTATGTACAGATACATACACATATACTTAGTTACAGTGTTACACCCAAGCTGCACATACCCTTATACTGTCTCACTCACCTGCGTGTGTGTATGTGTGTGTGTGTGTGTGTGTGTGTGTGTGTGTGTGGTGTGTGTGTGTGTGTGTGTGTGTGTGTGTGTGTGTGTTTGTGTGCCTGCATCAAGTCAAGTCAAATTTTTATTTCCAGATGGTATGTCATTGATTAAACAATGCATTTGCTTTTTTTCATCATTTTTTCATGGTGCGTGCATATGCACGTATGTGCACATGTGTGTGACTTTATTTTATGTGTGTGTGCATGTGTGTATGTACTTTGTGATTGTGTGTGTGTGTGTGCATGTGTGCAGTGCCCAGAGAGAGAGAGAGAGAGAGAGAGAGTGTGTGTATGTGTGTGTATGTGAGTGTGAGCGAGAGAGAGACTCAGAGAGAGAGAGAGAGACAGAGAGAGAGAGAGATCAAGACTGTAAGTGTAATACAATAGACAACAATAGTTGCCATCTGAGCATTCCACAACGACAAAGAAGAAAGACACTGAGACACATCGTTATATATTCTGAAATGTGCCCCAAGACATTGTCTTGTACAAGGTTATGTATCATGAATAAATGGTAATCTTCAACTAAAGTCAAGAAGTAACTGAGCAAACCTTCAATTCAGGACCAGGATGGTGAACTCCGACTTAAACCAACTGCTGTTAGTGTTTCTAGTGTCAGTTCCAACTTCTGATTTTCAATCACAGACAAGTCTACTGAAATGGTGGCACCATCAGACACTCAAGATGGTAAAGACTAAAAGAATTTCTAATTGTGATCTCTGGCAAAAGACTTTGGGTCAACATGTAGTCTGTCGATACATGTGCACCTGAAAACTACTTTTCTAAAAATGGATTCAAAAGCACACACTTACACTTATACAGTGAAGCTTAAGTTTAAAAAATGACATAGAGATGATCTACTAAGTTTGTAAAACAAACTGAAAGTATCCTATTTTGTAAAAACCAGTTTCTGATCTTAAAAAAAAAAAAGATTATAATAAACTACAAATAATGCGGGGGGGAAAAGTTTGAATAAGAAAAGAATTATGACAGAAATTTTAAAAAATAAAATAAAATGCCTCCTTGGTGTACAGATCATATTTCATATAATGGTCAATCAATATTATCATAATGATTACCAATGAGTTCCTTGCTTTTAATTTTAAAAACTCTGTTTATAAATAAAAGTATTTCAGATGCAGATTCAGCCTTCTTCAGTTCATCATTTCACTGTATATATAATTACATGATAGAGACAGTACTACTTCAGGAGTTTTCTCTAAACTGTGATGTCTTGTGGTTATTTTGCCGACAATAACATTAACCCACTGAAATCAAGGTTCTCCGTCAGCTCTCTATAAGATTCCCTGTCAATTGGGTTAGATCTGGCACTCTGGCAGTGAAACAAAAAGTGTATAAGAGACCTCAAAGTACACTTTTACTGAATGAATGAACGTTTATTATGGTTGATTCTAAGAAAATCTTACTGTTAGTGTAACTGTGAGAACCTTAAAAAGCCTTGAGCTTCACTTATAATTAATTATAAATGGTCCTTTAACTGGGCATATGAAAGAACAACTAGATAATCATATGAATACCATGAAAAGTGACATCATAGTTTTGACTGCTTCTTTTTACCCAGGGCTGTGAGTTCATCAGACTTGTGCATAACTTTGTGGCTGGCTGTGAAGCCTGCAAAAAAATGTCTGACCATGGTGACTGTTGAGCAACACTTCTCATGTCTTCTGCCAGTTCTGGTAAAATTTTGAATGAGCCTCTTGACCTGGGGATCCCGCTTTAAAAAAAAAAATCAACATGTACATATATACCAAACAGACAAATTTCATTAACCATTCACTGATTCAGAAAGTGAGTAACTCTTTCCAGGTTTCCTCAATCAGGACCTTTACAGATTCTTTATAGATATGTGCAAAATATTCCTTTACTTTTTGAAGGAGGTAACTGATTTACTTACCTTTTGTTTCAAAAGGGCCTTCATCAGTTCATGATAATTAAACATAATTTTTTAATTTACTTCAGTCAGGCACACTGAACTCCAGATCAAAAGTGAAAACTATCATAAGGACGTTAGAAAGCTTTGAGATAAAAGTAGGAGTGCACCAAGGATCCGCATTGAGCCCTCTGGCTCTGCTCTTTATCCTCGTGATGAATGAAATATCCAAGGAAGTGGAGAGGCCAGAAGAGATCTGGGAACTGCTGTAAGTGTATGGTGATGACTTAGTACTGGTAGCTGAGAACAGTGATGACGCTACTTAAAAGATTTGGCAATTGGAAACAGAGATTAGAATGCAGAGGAATGAAGGTAAATGTTGACAAGGCCAAAGTAATGACAGTTGGAAAAGACTGCAGAACACATAGAGAGCAAGGCAAATACCTGTGTGGTGTCTGCCACAAAGGTGTAGGGAACAATTTGATCAAATGCTCCAAATGTCAATATTGGTGTCACAAAAGATGCTCAAAGTTCAAAAGTCTGAAGGACGGAGTATTTGTCTGCCCCAGTTGTATGAATAAGACGGGTGAAGACAATACCAATGCATGAAAGAAGGAGCTAGAATTTGAACAAGGGAAGATAGAAGTGGTAGATAAATTCTGCTACCTGGGTAAGATGATGAGCTGCGAAGCAAAATCTGAGTTAGCTGTCAGAACCAGGATTGCCAGTGCTTGGAAGAAATGGAAAGAATTGGCAAGTCTGCTCGAATCCCACTGGAGAGACGCTGTCTGATATATAAGGCCTGCATCAGACCTGTCCTCCTGTATGGTTCAGAGACATGGGTTTTCACAAAAACCGTCGAACGTTTGCTGAAGAGCTGTGAAAACCAAATGCTACGCTACATGACAAAGATCAAATGGGAAGACAGGACCATGAATAAAGAACTATGGAGAATGTCCAAAGTTGATGATCTGAAGTCTGCATAATGTTGTGCTTTCTGTGATGTGATGCAACCCTGTGCTGTCACTTCTACTAATTTGGAGACCACCAAGATTAAAATTTTGTAGGATTACAGAAGTTCTGTGTTGTTTCGAATATGTCACACCTATGCGGTGACAGTGGTGACAATGGGACACTCATGTACAATGATACACATCTGTACACTTAACAAACATGTGGTAGCACATGATGCAGATCAGATATGAACTGCAATATACAGGGCATTTGATTGAATATGACTTGTTTCCAAAAGAAAAAAGTTAAACAAAAATTTTGTCTCCTCAAGACATATCATAAAACAACAGGTGTTATGGGGACATTGTCACATTGTGTGACATATCCTTGAAGTACAATTGCACATAATCATTGGTAAACACATCAGCTAGGCATCAGTTCCTTATCCGACACTAACATGCATGAACTATTGTCATATCCATCCATGATTTGCTGTTTTATCGTATATACCATACTTTTACCATACTTTTACCTGTGAATGGTGACAAATAAGGTGTCAATGACAAGACATCTGGTGACCAGACACAAAAACTTGCGTCTAAATGCAAGTACAAAGGCATAAAGTTCTAGCTTGTGACCAAATTTCAGCTTGATAGCTTGTCATGCACACACACAATTGTCTTAGGAGTAAAGTAAGTCAGTTGGCAGTAAAAAAACTGCAAAGAATTAAAAATCTACTGGCAGTTTAGCTCTGTAGAATCCAACAACAAGAGGGTTAAAACTTTATAGCAATCTTGATCATTGGTGTAGCAACACTTGTAAGCAATGTTGACACTGGAAATCTTTTGTGCCGGGTTAATGTTATTTAAAACTAAAAGTAACACACTGACCTGGATGTGATCAGTAAACCTCATCTATTGTCAAAGTTACTAAGCTTTGTTGAACTAGGCCTACCCACTAGGCCACTTCTTTCATTAGTTTCAACCAATGCCAATGGTCTAAGTGATTGAAACAAACAAAATCCATGAATCAAATCGTTTATAGTTTTAGCTGTTTAAGTATCAGAACCCTGAATGTGAAACACTAATGATATTTTGATGGCATTACACTTATTACAATATACATGTACAAATTTTCTCAATCAACGGAACACGTTGACCGCAAACATCTGAATCATGTGACACAAAGTTCAATACGTTCTTGACACACATCACCCAGCATAAGTACGTCAATCACAACTCCAGAGACTCATCAACAAACTGATGCTCACTGAATAAAGAGATAAAGAAACGGAGAAGTTACAGGAAACAATTATAACAAAGCAATGATGAGATTATCACGCCACTAGGCCAGCTATATACCATGTCGTCAGACTCATGCTCGATCAGATTTAGTTTACCAGTTCGGCTTTTCGTCCTGATGTGGGTAGTCCGTTTGACCTCAAAATGCTTCGTAACTGGGCAACTGTGTACTTCTGAAGTTGTTGGTGTCGATTCATTATTTTCGGTAGCATATCATAATAAAAGGCTGTGTCAAAAGTCAGTCCACAAGTAGAAAGCACAACCGGATGATCGTTAAGGGGTAGTTGGGCAGAGCTGCTCTCAAACATGCGTGTCATCTGGCCACAGTTTCGCACACAATGTCAACGTCATCGGTGTATAATACCACTTGTTCCCCTTTCAAAAATAAATACCCCAGACAATTCTATTATTCTCTTTGGAGGTCATGAGGGTGGCGTGCTTTTGCAGTTATTTGTTGAAGTAGCCCACAGTGTTCCTACAGAGTCTTGGTAGTCTGTAAAAATCCTAGGAAATGGAAAATTCTTTTCCAATCTTGAGAAAACATCATCAACAACAACAGTTTTTGCCTGTAGGGTGTGGAAAAGTCCTGGAATTTTGAACAAGTTCACTGTCAACTGTAAAAGCAAGTAGTGACAGACCTGTTATGACCTCTGTGGTTGGTGAAGGCTATAAACTGTGTGAGTGGATTGGATATGGACGTTTTATGATTGCCTTTTTAGATGTCTTCTTTTTCTTCTTTGCGTTGCCTGGGTTATATTGTGAGACCAGATCTTCTAAGGAATTCAGCAGTTGCCTGCAGGTCTTCTGCTCCAGAAGCGTGGGCTCAGGCCACACTTCCAGCCTTAGCGTCTGGAGAGTCCTGTAGTCTTGTAGGATGTGGGCCGTATCCTGTTCTTCTTCTCCACAGGGGCACATAGCAGATGGTGCAATTTTCAATTTTCTGTGGAGGTGTTTATTCAGCCTGTTGTGCCCTGTGCGTAGTCTGAAAATGACCACTGTGCTTGTCGTGAAAGCTGGTGATAAGGGTCTGGTTTGAGTGGTGATCTGAAGAGAGATTTGATGATGGTTTTCATCTCCATTTGGTTGACAGGATTGTTCTCTTGCTCCTCTCTTGCCCCTATTTTGGCCATCTTGTCTGCTTGTTCATTTCCTTTAATGCCGCAGTGGGAGGGGATCCACTGGAGCTCTATGCTAAGGCGTTAAGGCTGTGCAGTGCCTTCTCCAGATCTTTCAGTTGTCCCGCATTATAGGACTGCAGCACAGAGAGTGCATCGGTCAGGAAGACGACTTGGGTGTTGTTGTCCACTCTGCTGTTGATGACATTTGCTGCATGGATCAGGGCTTCTACTTCAGCCTTGTAGTTAGTACAATGCAGGCCTGTTGGAATAGCTTCAGCCTGCCATTCTCCATTAGGGTACTGAATGTAGACCCCCGCACCTCCACACTTGACAGCATCAGTTGCTGATCCATCAGTGTATATGTGAATCCAGCTTTCTTGGGGGTATCTTTCTTCCAACATGGCTAGTGTGAGAGTCTTTTTCACAATTTCACTCTGCTCATTTTTTGTTGTTATGTGGGGGACAGAGGTATTTACTTTGGTATCGGTTCTTCTTTCTTCCCATGGTGGTGTGTCAAGAGAGAAAGAGAAAGGTTTGACATGGTCTGGAAGCTTTGCTTGGTATTTTCGTACTAGGCCTCTAGTTTCAAGGGCAAAGCTAGATGGCTTTAGCCTGTCTGAGGATAGTTGTTTTATCCTTGTCTTCATTGGGTGATCTGTAGTGCACTCGTATTTCTTTGATTGTATCAGGGCCTTCTGTTCTCTTCTTGTAGATAGGGGAGGAATGCCAGTCACTTCTTCCATTTTCTTGGTTGGTGTAGACTTCATTGCCCCTGGTATGATTCTTAGTGCTTGATTTTGGACCTTGTCAAGAGTTTGATGGTGAGTCTTGGCAGCTGTCATCCAAGAGTTAGATCCATATTCAAGGTGAGGTCTTACTGCGCCTTGGTAGACTGTCTTCAGTAATTTTGCATTTGCTCCCCATTTGGTTCCGGCCAGTTTCCGCATGATGTTTAGTTTTCTTCTGGCTTTGTTCTCTGCTTCATTTATATGGGCTTTCCATGTCATTCGCTTTTCAAAAGTGACTCCCAGGTAGGTTTGATGATCCTCAAATTTTAGCGCGGTGTTTCCAAGGGTAAGTATCCCAGGTTTTGCTCTGGGTGAGAGCTTGAAAAGAGTGGCTGTGGACTTCTCCCTGTTGATTGATTTCAGCCCATGCTGCAACACTCTCCAGGGCAAGTTGCATACCATAGGTTGCTGTTGTTGCATGCTCTTCGTTACTCCAGAGTACCAGGTCGTCTGCATAAAGCGCGGCATGGACACCTCTTGGTAGTTCTGCGACCACATCGTTGATGAAGAGGATGAACAAAGTGGGTGAGAGCACACCTCCCTGGGGAACACCCTGCCTCAGTAACACCTTTCGGCCACAGTGGCCATCCACCGACACTCTGGCTCTTCAGTTGTGCAGGTAAGATTTGGTCCACTGGTACATGTTGCCTTGGATGCCATTTCGCAGGAGTTTCACAAGGAGGTCGTCTTTCCAGACCTTGTCAAAGGCCTTCTGTAATCAATAAAGACCGCCAGAGTGACCTTCTGAGACTGGAAAGCATCCTCTATAACTTGGGACAGGTGAGTTGTTTGATCTGTACTTCTGTACTATCTGAATCCAGCCTGCTCAGGCGCCACGATGCCCTCAGACTCCAGATAAAGCTGTAGGCGCTGGTTTACAATACGCTCCATGGTCTTACAGACACAACTAGTAAGGCTGATGGGACGGTAGCTTGCAGGTTTGCCTTTGTTCTTGCCTCTTTTAAGGATGGGAATCATTATAGCTTCCTTCCAGCACTGCGGAACCTGCCCCTCTTTCCAGCTGAGGTTGAATATGTCCAAAAGAGTTTGGAGCAATGAGTTGCCTAAATGTTGTAGCATCTCGTTTGTGATGTTATCAGGGCCAGGAGATTTCTTTTTCCTCAACTTCTGGATGGCTTGTTTCAGTTCGGCCATGGAGAGGTCTTGTTTCATGGCTTCATGTGTAGGGCGATTTTGTGCTAATCTGTCCTTTTTGTCTGTTCTTACTTCCTTCTGTAAGTGCTTGGGAATGGTGGTGTTGCTTTCTTCTGCGTAGGTGCTTGCGAAGGTGTTTGCAGCTGCCTTTCCTGTTAGCATCTGTCCATCTTCCTCTAGGGTGATCTTCTGTCCCTTGGTACCTTCATCATTCATTGCCTTCATTAGACGGTAGCTTTTGGCGGTATCCTTCTCCATATTTAAACTTGAGGGATCAGTGACGGTGATGGTGATTAAGTAATTTTTTATGATTGCTGATTAAATTACGTTTGATGATTGCGTGTTGAATTATGACGTTTGATGATTGGATATGATGTTTGATGAAATCGTACATGATGGGATATGACGTCTGATGATTGGATATGACTTCATGGTTGCATAACTGATATGACGTTTAGTGATTGCAGGACAGGATATGACGTTTGATGATCGGGTATGATGTTTGATGATTGGATGACATGTTTGACATTTACCAGACTGGATATGACGTTTGACGATTTTAATATTGGATATGACATTTGATGATGGATGTCATGTGTGATGATTACATGACTAGATATAAGGCTTGATGATTACATGGTTGGATATGACACTTGATAGTTACATTAATGGAAATGACGTTTGATGAATAGATGTCAGGTGTGATGATTATAATTATGATTGGATATGACATTATTTTGACAATTTCATGTGTGAATATCATATTAATTTTGATGATTGGATGTCATGTTTGATTATTACATGATTGGATGTGACATTTGATAATTTAGATGATTCGATAATCATGATTTTTATTGATACTGATTGGATGTGACATTTATTGATTGGATAAGATGTTTACTGATTGGATGTGACGTTTACTGATTGGATGTGACGTTTACTGATTGGATATGACGTTTACTGATACTGATTGGATATGATGATAATCATGATGTTTCTTGATATTGATTGGATATGACGTTTACTGGTTGGATATGATGTTTACTGATTGGATATAACGTTTACTGATTAGGAGGGTGGCAGGATGGTTAAGACGTTCGCCTGCCAACAAGTAAACCGTGAGGTTCTGGGTTCGATTCCCAGCCTCGACCTTTTTTCCCAGTTTGACGAAAAAATCAAACTGAATGTCAAAGTCTTTCGGATGAGACTATAAACCGTGGCCCCGTGTGCGAACGCATGCAGAACATCTTGTGCACACGTTAAATCCTGTTCCGCTTTTCGAAAGAGTAGGCCATTGTGTTCCGGCGGGAACAGATGACACAATTTACAAAACCGCATACACACTGGGGCTAGATGTAAAAAAGCACATTAGTGCTTATTCCATTATCCTCGATATAAACGAATAAATAAATAATTTTTTAAAAAAGATATGACGTTTACCGATGACGTTTACTGGTACTGATTGGTTATTACCTTTACTGATTGGGTATGACGTTTACGGATTGGATATGACGTTTACTGATACTGATTAGATGTGGTGTTACTGATAGTGATTGGATATGACGTTTACTGACTGGATATGAAGTTTACCCATGACGTTTACCAATACTGATTGGATATGCCCTTTACTGATTAGAGATGCGGTTTACTGATTAGATATGACGTTTACTGATACTCATTGGATGTGACGTTTGCTGATTGGATAGAACGTTAACAGTTATAACGTTCACTGATTGGATATGACGTTTACTGATTGGATATGTTTAGTGGTTTACTGATTGAATATGACGTTTACTGATTGTATATGATGTTTACTGATACTGATTGGATATGACGTTTACTGATTGAATATGTTTACTGATTGGATATGATGTTTACTGATACTGATTGGATATGACGTTTACTGATTGGATGACATTTACAGATTGGATGTGACGTTTACTGATGGGAAATGATGTGACGTTTGGATATTGATTATGATTGGATATGACGTTTACTGATTGGATGACATTTACAGATTGGATATGACGTTTACTGATACTGATCAGATGTTTACTAATTGGATATGATGATGTTTACTGATTGGACATGACATTTACTGATTGGATGACATTTACAGATTGGATGTGACGTTTACTGATTGGATGTAACGTTTACTGATTGGATATGGTGTGTAATAATTGAATATGACATTTACTGATTTGATATGTTTACTGATTGGTTACTATGTTTACTGATTGGATGACATTTACAGATTAGATATGATGTTTACTGACTGGATATGACATTTTCTGATTGGATATGATGTTTACTGATACATATGTATGTATGTATGTGTGTGTGTGTGAGAGAGATATTTATTTATATTTCTTTTATTTCGAGGATAATGGAATAAGCACTCATGTGCTTTTTTCATCAAGTCCCCATGTGTATGCGGTTTTGTAAATTTTGTCATCTGTTCCCACTGGCACACAATGGCCTACTCTTCCAAAAAGCGGAACAGGTTTTAACATGTGCGCAAGATGTTCTGTGTGCGTTCGCACACGGGACCTCAGTATATAGTCTCATCCAAAGGACTTTTGGGGAGAGTAGAGTTGGCACTGATGTTAACTCCAGAGGAAAAATCCTCTTGAACGAGATTTTAACCCAGGTCAGCAGATTACAAATACATCACTCTAACCACCAGGCTATCCCGTCCCCAGATAGATAGAGAGAGAGAGAGAGAGAGAGAGAGAGAGAGAGAGAGAGAGAGAGAGAGGGGGGGGGGGGGGGGGCGGCGGCATGTACACAGACACGTTTTTAAGTGTGTGTTGTATGCATAAGTGTCTATTTGAAAGAAAAGACAGAACAGCCCAGTTAACCATCAAACAAACTTTATTGAAGATGAACATAATAAACACTTGGGTTTTTTCCCTTCAAAATCAGCCTGTTCACACAGTTATAGCACTTTTCAGGGGATTTCAATGTACACTGTTTACACAAGTCACTCTCGCCACATGTTCTCTCCCTTTTTTGATGCTCACATAACACACAAAAACACATTGGTTATGTGGAAAAATATGGGGATAAAACATTTGAGTTGACATGCAGAAGTGATTTTAAAAAATGGAAATGATATCATAATTTGCACATTCATGTACACACATTACACATACCACCGCCATAGTTTATTAAAATCACATTATCCTGTTATTGGATTGTTTCTTATGCTCAGTTTACTCTACAAACCTTCATCTATATTGTGTTGCTGCATGTTATAGATTATTCTACAAACCTTCTTCATGCCTTGTGTTGTTGTATAATTATCATACTTTATTGTACAAACCCTCTCCGTGTCATGTTGTTGTAGGTTGACTATGACTACAATACAATATCTGCTACAAAATTCAGCATTTCCCAGCACAGCTTTTCTTTCTGCACATACCCAACAAGCCAGCGGGAACTCCACTTGTGGCCGACCTCTACAGCCCCACCATGGCCTCCCTTCTGCAGGTTAATAAATACTTGGCTACGAGTCCACTCAACGACTGATAAATGCTCTGGTTTAAGTCGCTGCCCACAGCACTGCCAGGGAGCTGGGTGTGCAGGGCGGTCAGCTTCATTATCTGACCCCACTGCTGTGCAAGTCCCTCTTCAAGGACGCAGATGAGAGGAAGGAAGCTACAGCCGTCTGTATCCCACTCACTCACTTTGTGCCTTGAATCTGGATACTACTTTTTTGTGATGATGTGGTGTAGGCTACAACACAGACAGACAGACAGACACCTTGTGTCATTTAGCATCTGCAGTGTTCACTGAAGGTGATGTGACATGTGAGTTTAGCACCATGTGGTCATGCATGTATGAAGGACACAGTGACATTCCACGTGATGTGTAGGACTGGCTTCTTTCTGAACTGTCGTGTGACAGAAATAAACGAAACATAGCTAGACCTCTAGGTAAACATAACAAATGACTATCTGAGGTTTATGACAAAACGATGTCCAACTGACTGACTGTTGTAAATGAATCAAAGACTATGACTCTGACAAAGTTGCACATGAAATACAAATGAATGCAGGTGTTTTGATCAAACCATAGGCACTCGCTGACCAAGACAGCCAGACTGAGCCAGGGAGTGGCAATGCCAGTCCTCTTTGCCTCTGAACCCCAAGGTCTCAATTCTCTCCTGAACACCTCTCTCACAGACCAGCCCTGGCAAGTCATCTGAGCTGGCACAAGGGCTCCCCACAAGAAAGGCCACTAACAGATTTACACCATTTTCCTAAACCACTCCAAAGTCAGATTGTGACACATCTCAGTGGGAAAAAGTTGCAACGATCCTGATGTTAACCGAATCATGGACAGATCTATCTACTGAACCATGTTGAGGACACCGGCATGTAACTCTTACCGCTGACTACCATGCCAGACACTGTACTTACTCTACCTTGCTTGCTGCATTTTCTCAACTGTCTAGAAATGTGTGACACTTAGCATGTGTTGCCAAACCTCCTCTGATCACTGACTTTCTGGCACAATGTACATGGTTCTCAGCATACATTAGGAAAGGTAAACCAAAATCACACATATTATGAAGTACAAAAAGTGAAACCTGCATAAAAAATGGTAAAAACCTTCGATACAAGTTTATGCATCAAACAACTAGAGATCTGTTCGCCAGATGAAAGATGGCTATGGTTAAGACTTCGTTGTCCACAAAATACTGACAACCACAGCACTGGAACAGACACAGGACAAAGTCCACCACATCTGTGACACATGGAAGGGGAATGCCAACAAGGGAAGTGTATGCAGTACCATGCATATGGTCAGTTCAGCCACACACACTGACAGAGATGATCAGCCCACACACACTGACAGAGATGATCAGCCAACACACACTGACAGAGATGATCAGCCACACACACTGACAGAGATGATCAGCCACACACACACTGACAGAGATGATCAGCCACACACACTGACAGAGATGATCAGCCACACACACTGACAGAGATGATCAGCCACACACACTGACAGAGATGATCAGCCACACACACTGACAGAGATGACCAGCCACACACACCAACAGAGATGACCAGCCACACACACTGACAGAGATGATCAGCCACACACACTGACAGAGATGATCAGCCACACACACACTGACAGAGATGATCAGCCAACACACATGACAGACATGGTACACTGACAGAGATGATCAGCCACATAAGGCTTTATACATTGTATCACATCACTGCACATAACACAAGACATATCAACTGATTGCAACTGAGGGATACAATAATAATACCTAGTATCAACACTCAAGACTAGGTCTATACAGTAATGATGGTTGATTCTATATACACGTGATGATGAACAGATAGATACATCTTCATTAACTGACATGCATAAGCAAACAGACAAATCTTCATTATCTTCAGTAAAACATAGTTAAAACCTAACACATCTACTAACTGCACAAATGCATGTATACATTTGATGACAGACAGGTTTTGTGCACATGCACAAGTGCAGGGTGCATATGCATGCAACCCCCCCCCACCCACCCCCACCTCCCTCCGTTTTAAACACTGTCACACTCACAGTGAGCCAGTCAAGATTAAAGTGGTCTTGCATTTTGCTTCAACAAACTGTGATGACGATAAATATTTCATATTTTAAATTCTGGATATGTAACACTACTTAACTGTTTCTTTACTAGAAAGAAGTAAGGGAGGTGGGGGTTTATAACAAATACATGTACTGAATGTTCTCATTTCTGATGTGTAGCATACAGGTCAGCCAATATTGGAGGATACAGACTTCTACAGCACAAAGTTCTCTATTCCTGAACATCCCTGTCTCATACATCTGTGGTTTTGCTTGCAAGATGAGATTCTAGTCAACTGATTCCAAACACACACAACACGCAGAGACAAAAACCAAGACAGAACTGACAACTGTGCCTCACTCTAAACAGCAAAATGATACTGATGTTTCCAAGGTTAACAGCACCTGTGAGTAGCATGACTCTTTACCCCAATGAAATAACTGTTGCACACTTTTGCTAGTGTACAGTACCCTTTAGAAAAAAATATTACTCACCAGCTTGAAAAAAAGACACCCCACTTCACCCTTCCAACAACAGCGACGATAAATGAAAAAAAATAATACAGCAGTCTTGCATTACTTTCAATGAAACATAATTGCCTAAAAATCACAAGCAGAACACAGAGAGAATCACACAACCACTCTCTTTCTCTCTCTCACACACACAATCAATGTAGTCCACTTCCTCAGACAAAATAACAGGAAAATGCCACTGCAAAGTATCAACAATGCTGCAAAAAAAATTGTTTAAGACATTACAAATTGATGAAAAACGCAACACACTATCTAAAACCTAAGCCTGGGAATTGAACAATTGAGCTTTTGTGAGGGTCAAGAGAGTTGGTTGTGTTCAGCACATCTGTTTTCTTCCTCTCCTTCACAGCCATGGATTGCACCCCGCTCCAGTTCTCGTCACTGCTCACTCCAGATCAAGACTCTCGCTCATCAATGATGCAGGAGTCAGATGACACACACACACTTTCTGATTGGCCAAGGAAACTGCCAGTCACTGTTGTGAAGTCAGACAAGAGTGCCCTCACTGCCTGACAGAGATGTCGATTTAGGCAGACCTACTTCTTACACCGTGGCGGATACCATGTCTGCTCTTTTTCTTTTGAAGAGGTTATAGTGCCAATGAGGGCTACCTGGAGTACGGTTCTAGTACAGCCAACAGCGGTTCTACTGCAGCCAACAGCGGTTCTACTGCAGACAACAGCGGTTCTACTGCAGACAACAGCGGTTCTACTGCAGCCAACAGCGGGCAGTCCTCAGCTACACCGTGACTCACTCACAGTACAAGGGGGAGTGCCAAGTGCTTTTCCAGGACTCGGATGGTGTTGCATGACGTGCATGCTGTGTAATGTCACCACATGGCTTGCCACAGAGAGCAGATCTATACACTGCTGACCGACAGACAGACAGACTGATCTGAACAGGTCTTTTCTTCAATAATGGGCTGATAACTCCGTCATCTCACGTTTACTGCATGTAGTAGTCCTTAGTGACTTGAGGGAGAGATCTATCAGGGCGAAATACACTGTGTAGAAGTGACCTACAAATCCAGCCTGACATCTCCACTGAAGGAAACTTGTGACCAGCCAGAAAAACCTGAGCAAAGATGATCATGTCCAGTACCTAAGAGGAAATCCACACAGTTAGCAGCTACGAATGGCACAAGCATTTTTCATCACAATTTTTTCCCCTCACATCAAACGAAAGATAAAAAATTGCACACTGCACAATGTGAGCAACACTTGCATCAATAACGTCACTCCACAGAGGTCTTCACTGCACTGGAGGGCAATAAGAATTTCGATGATTAGTCTCGCTGATTAAAAAAATGACAATAAAAAGGGGGAGGGGGAAGTTGGAGTAAAACCGTTCAAGAAATTTTCAAAGTACATAACAACATAAAAACTTCAAGTTCATTCAGAAAATTTGCAGCACTAAAATGTTCAAGATTAGATCAGAAAATTTGCAGGACAAACACTTTCGTTCATTCAGATATTTTGCCAAACAAAATTTTCACGTTCATTTTAGAAAATGTACAACATACAAGTATGATTGAAAAACCATACATAGATCTATAGATGCAAGTTTCAAAGGCTCATCATGACAAAAGACAGCAAGAAAAAGGAACTGAGATGACAAACAAATGGGAAGAGCTGGTTCCTTCCCCAAAACCATGTACCCCAGGTCAGGTCAAACCACTGACTAACCATTTCCCTGGATGCTGTTGAGCCAACACTCTGCAGTCAGTGCTATACACCTTTCTTCCCTAGTGAGGACACACTGACAGTTCACCACAGTCTTACTTGCTAAACGACTGAACAAAGACAGTGTACACCATACTGACAATGTCTCTGGACGCTTTTTAAACCAAACACCACTGATCTTACGCTTGGTATTTTCCTCAGTGACAACAATAAACAACCATCAGCATTCATCTCTCACACAGAATGATATATGACCTTGTGTCTTTGCAGGTATCGCATATCTCTTTCATTTTTTTTTACCCAAATGTTGTCACCTTTTTTCAAAGTTAAGTTGACTAAAACATGAGCGTTGAAAGCCAACAAGGAGAAACAGAACCAGTGCATGTTCTCTCTCTCTCTCCCCCCTCCCCTCCCCTTTGTATGCACACTAGCACAGAAAGAAAAAAGGAACAAAACCACAAACACAGCAGCCAACATGTATAGACTTGATTACTTACAAGGGAGCTGTGCACCGACAACTTTGAGACTTTCATTTTGACGGGAGAAAATAACTGTGACAAACCACTGTTTAGGGCCAAGGTGAAATATATATAATATATATATATAGCTGGCAGACATTTCTTTACATGGTAGGAAAAAACGAAAGACCACAAGACACAAACAAATTGTGAAAAACAAAAGACAAATCATTGTCTCCAGCAAATGCATTGTTTATGTACAACCAGACTGTGTATGTACATACAATCAGAATTTGAAGACATGTACAGTCATGATCCTCTTGCAATGTAAGGGACTGTTGTCCACACACTGCAAGCATTTTCTCAGACGTAGTGCTCTTCCTCCTCTCTCTCTTTTTTATCACAAAGTGTTTTCAACATCAGCATTTTACTTCTTCAAAATATAACATTAGAGTTTTGTTGTTGTTTTTTCTCTTCAAAGCAGCATGCAGAAAAACTGTTCTCTGCAGGCTGCCTTTTGTGTCTTCAGGCTGAAAAAGTTGGTAGGGGGAAAAGGTGTATTGTATAAAATCACCTGCTACACAAGAAAGAATTGGTCACAGAGAGAGAGAGAGACAGGGAGAGACAGACAGAGAGAGAGACAGGGAGAGACAGACAGAGAGAGAGGCAGAGAGAGAGAGACAGACAGGAAGACAGACAAGAGAGAGGCAGAGAGAGACAGACAGGGAGAGACGAGAGAGAGAGACAGACAGGAAGAGACAGACAGAGAGAGAGGCAGAGAGAGACAGACAGACAGAGAGAGAGAGACAGAGACAGAGAGAGGGAGGGAGAGAGAGAGGATGATATGTATGTAGACACAGACATACGTGTGTACAGTGATGTGGCCAGTAACTGCTTTCAGCCATTCCACACGATGAAACCCAGCTGTTGGGAAGCAAACGAAGCATTCCAGTGCCCCTTTCCTCCCCCCCCCCCCCCCCCTCTCCATTAATCCAATCCACCCCTCCACAAAATGGTGTCAGCAGATATCTCACCACAAACTGGGTACTTCGCTGGGTATTTCTACAACCCTAGAATGTTGATACAATTTATGGGATCTTTTAACACACATACTTTTAACTGCATGCCAGTGAAGGACATTAAAGAAGTGGGCAGACCTCACCAGTTGACAAGATTTTAACATATCCCTCAATTCCCTACACTCTATCATCATTCAGCTTCAAGTCTGGGTCAATTCCTTACTCGTCAGCTATCACGCTTTGGCACAGGAGTTCGAAGTGTCATACTCAACATCCCTCCTTTTCTATCTGTGCCGAATCTCAGAACTGTGCATAAAACTATTATGCCATCTTCACTTCAATATCGCCAAATGAGCATCTCTGCAGCTAGGATGTTAACAAAAAACCTAACTACAACAACAATAATGACCAAAATAACCCCTCCTAAAACAAAAGGAACCCTTAGACAATGTACTACATGCATAGGGTGATCTTCATCTCCTGCTACATTTCAGTACAGAACTGTATCTGAGTAATGGCTGTGCCTATAGCAAAACCATTTACTCAAAATCTTATGATGCAAGCCATCCCTTAAAAAACCAAAACCAAACAGCAAAGCTAAAAGAAACAAATCTACAAGAAGCCATACAATCTTGATTCATTATAAATAAAGAAACAACCACCCCTGACATTTCCTACACAGAAGAGTAGAAAACCATTTTCCCCTCTGCACCAATACAATACCTGCCTATCCTACCATTTTATCATTGAAGAAAAAATCTCAAGCCAGATGTTCCAATATTTCACCAGAACTTTTACTAGTCACTGGCATCACGCCATCATCCCAAATTTTAAACAAAAAGTCAAAGATTAAAAGTGAGTCATGCTCATGCTATCTCTGCCAATCAAGAGTCGACTTTTTTGGTCACTGCAGACATCATTTTGCACACAGCCCCTAACCTCTGTCTATCTCTCACCTCTACAGCTCAGTGGGCACTGCTCTGAATGAACATGACTGCTTCATGAATGCTTCAGTCCTGTATGTGGGAGAGTGTGGTCTCCGTGTTGTCAACTATCAGCCATATGCCTATAACGACTACAGTATCCCTTATCAATACGTAATGTTTTAATCTGTACGTACCTGGAGTTTAAGTCTGAGCTTTACCATGTAACAAGGTGATAGCTCTGATGCATTATGGCCTTTGTGGTTGTTGTCTGCACAGCTGCTATACACGTCATGTCATAATTAGACTGACCTTTGTGGTAGGTCTTTTCTTTTTCTTTTATTTCCAGGATAATGGAATAAGCACTCATGTACCTTTTTACATCCAGTCTCTGTAAGTATGTAGTTTTTTAGATTTTGTCATACGTTCCCACTGTCTACGATACTGATCAGTGGCAAGAACTTAAAACAACACTGAATCAAAAGTCCTACAGTAACCTCTTTTAAAAAACAACAACAACATAAAACTGTGCAAAGTAGCTGATAAAATCAATAAATGTTCCCCCTTTTTTTGGGCCAGACAGCTACCTATCACTGCAATTAAGTTCCATCATCCAATTTTCTGATAACTGCTAAACCGACATAGAAAATCCCAAAGAACTGCTAATTAACAAATCAAAAAAAGTTATGTTGTATTCTTTCATTTTTTTAATTAATAATTTCAATTTGGAAATGACATTCTGCCCAAGTGAATACAAAACTTGCAGAGATGGCAGCACACTATCCCGAAGCCATGACACTACAAGACACCAGAGCGACACTCAAACAAGGCAGATGTCATCACTTGTCACACAACACTGGGCTAGGTTGGCACAAAGCATCACACACTAGAGCATCAATCAACCCTGACAGATGAAACTGGCACATTCATAGAATGTATAAAATATCACACACCGGGGTAGTTAGTTTTCCAAACCTAAGATGTAACTGCACTTGTTCACAATTAAGAAAAGATCTTATTCATTGTCATTATTTCTTCCATTTTCTTTGTTACACAGATCATGATCAAAAACAAAACTGTGTGAGGATTTCGTCAAAATGCAAAATTTAAAAATGTTTCAAACGACCAATGAGAAAGAAAGCAGCAACATAGCCTAAGGCTGTTGAAGAAGTCAGCTCAAACATGACCAGGCAGAGAATAATAATACTAATGTCCTTTTATCTGACAGTGAGGTTGTGGTTTTTTGTTTATCAACTTTTTTTCACCTAGGATGGCAGGGATAGTGTCCAGGTGTGGGACAGTATACAGCTCACATCCACATGACTATTATGACTATTTAACAGGTCAAATTCTGAACACTTTCCTTGAATGATACATTGTTCAGCAGCTAAATCTTGTTAATCAGATTTTTTATAAAGAGACTGTGTGACAATGATGAGGTTCTGGCTCTGAATTATGGTTATACATTTCACCAAGATTGTGTCCTACATTTCTCTTCTGGGGAATAGTGATTGTTTTTGCTTTCAGCCAAAGAGAAACTACAAATATTGTCAGATCTATGTCTATGCCCGTCCTCCTTTCTTACTGGCCAACAGAGATGCTGCACCAGCATTTTAGATTGGTTGATATGTAAAGACATGATGACATAGCTGGTGGTTTCTTAGGAGTTCAATTCCCAACAGCTCTTTGACAGAGTTTTCCTCTACAGCACAAAAGGCCACTGCATCATGAAATAAATACACAGATAGAAGTTCAGGGGGTAAAGGACTGCCCTGTAGGCAGTATAACAAGGTAGACATACAAACACTTCTGGGCCTTCAATTTTCTCAGATGCTTTCATTTCAGGCAGGAATAACAGAGGGCACCTTTTGGCTTAGCAGAAGGACATGGAGTCTGTGTCTGTATTGCCTGGTTTCTTCTTAAAATTGATTTTTACTTTGTTAAAAAAAAAAAGTCAATACAATGGTAACCCTTTCTCATTCATCACATCTTTAGTAAAAAGGCTGAAGTTAAAATGACAGAAGTGCAAATAATCAATGATGAGTTCCACTTTATTCTTGTTCTGATGCTGCACACTCTCACACAATTTTCTTACAGAAATGTTTTCATTCTACCCCCTCCCATCCCCACAGCATTTCCATGCTGTTAAATAATTCTGGAATTACTCTTACCCTTTGGTGCTAATTTGTCTGAAGAAGCATCCCCCCATGCACACAAAAAGCAATCCATTCTCAAAAAAGTGGAAGAAGGTGGAGAGAGCACATTAGCTAAAACCATGTTTTATACATTGTGCAGCCAGGGGTGGAATAAGGTTGATGACGACACAGCTCCATTTCTGACACACCCACACACAAACCTAAGGGTAACATAGAAAAACAAACCCGAACAAACACACACACCATGTTCAGCTTCTCAACCTTGCTGTACAGAGTGCATCCATAGAAATAGTTACGCCATAACCTGGGGTCAAACTCAAACACGCCATGCAGGGATGGGGACATACATCACTTCTATGTTTTACGCAGGGTAAAAGCAAAAACATTGTGTGTTTTTTTATAACAGTGCTTGGGAAGTTTGTTTTTTCTTCTTCTTGTGCTGAACGGTTTGAAATAAAAACAGTCATGTTGCTGAAACCACACTGATCTGTGAACTACAAGGTTCAGCCAGCCAGCCAGCCAGCCAGCCAGCCAGCCAGCCTGTGCTGAAGATCACACCCAGGTCTTTCAGCAAGCCAGCCCTTTTGCCGCACACGTCCTCCCAGTCCTTCGCCACGCCAGCTGTAGGTAGCACACATGTCCTGGACACTCCAAGCACACTATGAGGATCTTGGGAAATAATAAATAAGACCTACGGCCTATGATCATCAAGCGCTTATCGCCTCCACCCCCCCCTCATTCTCCGGGGCCTGCTTCCAGTCGTCCCGCAGCATGTGTTCGAACAGCGCCGCGCGGTTCTGGTTCTCTCCCCTCTTGACCCAGTGGGCGTACATGCCAAAGGCGCAGCCGTCGATGAGGCGGCGGAAGACCCGGACCTGGTAGGGGTTTTCCTTGACCGTGTCCACGTCCACGGGGGGAGGGTGCAGGTGGAACAGCTTCATGCGGAAGAAGAAGCGGACGGCATACACAGCGGCCTGCAACAGTCACAACACTGGTCGCTTTGGCCTAGGTCTCTCTCCTCCCATCACCAGCACAGAAGAAAGAGGAGGAGAAACAGAGAGAACGAGGAAGATGATTTCAGGTCACCATGACATCTGCTGTTCTTGTCATTGCCTGTTCCTGGGACGTTCACGACCTGACCACTGTCACAGACACACAGCCTTCATGTATGATTGTGTGTGTGTGTGTGAGAGAGAGAGAGAGAGAGAGAGAGAGAGAAGTCCATCATTTCTCTCAATTCATAATAAAGATGTCTTCTGACCAGCCTTCTAGCATGACTCTGTGTGTGTGTGTGTGCGTGCGTGTGTGTGAGAAACAAATCCATCATTCCACAGCCCAATCCATGACATGTGTGTCTTCTGACCAGCCTTGAAGCGTGATTTTCTCTATTTATTTTTATTTATTTATTCTTTTATTTCGAGGATAATGGAACAACCACTCATGTGCTTTTTTTCCATCCAGTCCCTGCGTGTATGCAGTTTTGTCAATTTTGTCATCCGTTCCCACCAGCACACAATGGCCTACTCTTCCAAAAAGCAGAACAGGTTTACCGTGTCGCAAGATGTTCTGCGTGCATTTGCATACGGGACCTCAGTTTAAAGTATCAATCGAGGGACTTTTAGGGAGAGTGGATTTGGCACTGATGTTAACTCCAGAGGGAAAATCCTCTTGAACGAGATTCGAACCAAGGTCAGCAGATCACAAATACATCACTCTAACCACCACGCTATCCCGTCTCTTGTGTGTATGCGTGTGTACATGTGTGCGTGCGTGTGTACATGTGTGTGCGTGCATGTGCATGTGAGTAAGACAAATCCCTCATTCAGCCCAATCCCTGTCACAGGTGCACGTCCTCTGACTTGTTGCTGAACTCCTCTTCAGAGGGTGTGGTTGGGTCACTGGCTGTGCTGCCTGTTGTGTCAGGCAGTGGCTCACAGGCAGGCCGAGGCTGCTGGAGATGACCCCTCTGCACACTGCATGCCTGCATGTGCATGCATGTACAATGCAGCCTGAGGTGCTGGTCACTGGACAGGAGCTGTACTTACCCTGAACATCCTCCTGGCCATAAACGTCTTCTCCGGCGCCAACTGCAAAACAACCAACAAAAATAGGATCAGTCTCTGCAGTACTCCACTACAAACCAAATATTTTGCGTTTAAAAAAAAGAAATAATTGCTGTACACGGTACCAAACACCAAAGACAAAGGCAACAAACTACGAATTGCAGTGTACTAAAACAGGTCATGTCTGGTTATGACTGGAGAAGGAATGTGGTGAACTGATTCCTTTACAACTACCATTGATACACATAAACATATAGCATCACAGAGACTGTGAACGTTCCTCATCTCACATATGCATGTTAAACATACTTTGACATGCACATGCTCTACCCACACCTGACTTGATCTGGACACTATTTCACATTATTTGCATGCCTAATTTTAAAAAAACAACCCCAAACAAACAAAAAACAAACAACACATCACACCTTGAAGACATAGAGCCAACACACTGCCACATTCTACTGTTAGGTGCTTTCTTTACATGTCATGAGTAGTCTACTACCCTAACTCAACATTTTTAAGTGTGCATCTCCAACACAACTTTCACAAATGTTAGTCTCCTACTTTCAGGACATCCCAGAATTTTACACTACCTACACCTGTATATAGAAAAGACTGCAAAAACATTGCCTATAAAAACACACACTCTGAAAAGTCGATCTAATATCGCCTATAGTGAACAGACGTTAAATACAAGAACGAACATGAACATAGAAAAGTGTTTGCTCTTACAAAAGTTAACAGTAAAATTTATGATGTTATTTGCCAGAACTGTCAATCAGTTGAATGAATAGAGCACTGAAAATCTTTTACAATGAAATCAATGGATGTGATCATTCACTTTAAAAATTGAGGATCTGTCACTTTTAATTGCATTGGGTAATAAAACAGAAGGGAGAAAAAAGAAAAACAACCCCAGCTTGTATATATATATATATATTCTTCAACACAAGTAGCCCAATTCTTGCTGTATACCATGAACTAAACTAAACACCACCTTTGCTGCACAATCTACCCCCTTTTCAATACTAAACATAACCACCACAGCCGACACTATAACATGCTGTATGAATTCCCCAGCTTCCTTTCTCCCAAACACACTCCTCACTATATCTATCCACACACAGGGTAATCGCACAACCTGGTACACATAACATAAATATCAAATACACAAGAGGCCACAGCAATTACACGAACCAGTTAGACCCATGAGTGTTACAGAGAAGGTGGAAGACCAGAGAAAAGGAGGAAGATCAGAGAGAAGGTGGAAGAACAGAGAGAAGGTGGAAGACCAGAGAGAAGGTGGAAGACCAGAGAGACAATGGAAGACCAGAGAGAAGGTGGAAGACCAGAGAGAAGGTGGAAGACCAGAGAGAAGGTGGAAGACCAGAGAGAAGGTGGAAGACCAGAGAGACAATGGAAGACCAGAGAGACAATGGAAGACCAGAAAAAGGCACCCCCTCCAAAATACATGGAAATCCTTTGATCTGTATACATCTATTACCATTTTAATATTCATGCTCTTCCTGGTTACAAGACATTCAGGATCATATACCACCCACAATAATCAATAATTAAGTGTACAGCCTCTGAAAGATACGCATACAGTATCAATGACCTGGTTTGACAGGTTTGTTGGATTTCCATGCATCCCTGACACTTCAGTCACTGTGTGCTGGTGGACCAGGAATAAAGCTTGGCTGGCTGACTTTGTGCGTGTGTGCGCTAACATGATAAAGGAAAACAGTTCTGTGCTTCAGTGTTTCTTTTCCACATTTTTCTGTTTGTCTGGCTGTTTGTTGGGGGTGAAATGACTTGTACAACTTTATAAATTTTTGCTATATTTTGTTGTATCTATTGACTACTGTATACACCTAGAGCTATTGTTTTCATGAGGTTACTTGTTGTTAACATTCTTTATCATTGTTATTTATTGATTACCCAAAAGATGAGAAAGGCTTAGCAACCAAATCAACAGCGAGTGTCCACAATGTTCACATGGACAGAGCAATGTGAAATGTATGAACACTTCACTCTTCAGTGCACAATATACAGAGGCTTTGTTCTTGAATTACTTTAGAACAAAACAGACAAATATAGCTTTGTCTGAATAGTTCTTTTGACACAACAAAACTATAGGCTTTGTTCTTGAAAGTTTCACTTTTATGAACAAACAGACAACTATAGCCTTTGTTCTTGAATAGTTTCACTTTTATGAACAAAACAGACAACTACAGACTTTGTTCTTGAATAGTTTCACTTTTATGAACACAACAGACACACAGAGAAAGTGTTGCGCTGTCTATCCCCTAAAGGTTCCCACTGAAGCAAAGCTCTGGCAGTGTTTATCAAAGGGTCAAAATAAAACTGAAAAAAGAAAAAAAAAGCAAATAAAGCCAAGCAAAACCAACACAAAAGAAATGAAAGCAAAACTGTACACATAATCTGCCGACAGTTATCGCTCGTACAACAAGAGTGCACCTACCGACACACTCCTTTTCTCTTCTAGCCAAAAGGACGGCTTTCACTGAAACTTCACCGTCATCACTGAGGTCTTGAGGGAGTTAAAACATGTGTCACGTCTCTGACAGAGTGGTGTGTATGCACTTTGGTGTTTGCGTGTGCACAGTGTATGAAGCTGGCTGTGAAGGCTTTGCTTTCTCTCCTTTAAACCACCCCCCTTCCCCAAAAGTTGTCCTCTTTTCTCTGTCAGTGCAGAACACCCCACAAACCATAAGAAATGTTTGAATAACCTGCAGACATGTTCAGGTTCTTCCCTCATGATTTTGTTCTTTATATATTTAATTTAATTTATTTGTTTATTCTTTTATATCGAGGATAATGGAATAAGCACTCATGTGCATTTTTACATCCAGTCCCCATGTGTATGCGGTTTTGTAAATTATGTCATCTGTTCCCACCGGCACACAATGGCCTACTCTTACCAAAAGTGGAACAGGATTTAACGTGTGTGCAAGATGATCTGCGTGTGTTTGCACACGGGGCCTCGGTTTATAGTCTCATCCGAAGGACTTGTCCACAGACAAGAGGGCGGCGTCTTCTTCTTCCATGTGTGAACTGGTTGTACCTACCTACCTCTCAGACAGACACTGCCAACACTGGTTCTGTGCTACACGCCCACACACCTCTAGGTCCACGCATGAACAGATCAGTCAAACATATCAAATCTGACCTTCACAATGCGCATAACACCACAACACAAAACAAAAAGCTGATCTAAAGCATGAACCATGCACAAACAAAGGAAGCAAAACGACAAAGCGATTCTGCAGCATGCAAAGCAGTCTGGAAACAGAACCCCTGTCATGAAACATGGATTCGCAAAGCCTAACTTCTCAATGTGGCAGAACACCTCAAACAAACAACTGTCATCAACTGTTGACAGACAACACTACACTACCATGTAGCACCTCTAGCACAGTGTAAGGCTTGAACAATGGCATGGCAGCAACAATTGACAAGCGTATCTGCGAGAAATGAAACACATGAGGAAATAAGTGACAGCGATGGCGTGCGTGCTATGGCAGTAGGTGTGTCCTGGGAACAGTGACATACAGGTCCAGTTTTTACGTGTTTCAGTTATCGAGGTGACAGATTTCAGCTTGAATGGTACAGCTCTTGGTGTGTGTGTGTGCACGTGCTCGCATGTGGTGTGTGTGTGCGTGTGTGTGCACATGTGCATGGGTGTGTATGTATGCATGAGCATGTGCATAAACATGTACACACGTGTGTGCGAGCGCCTGTTAGCGTGTAAGTGAATTACATAATTATGCAGACAGGCAGGCGTAGTGCGCATTAACAGAAATTGCCTCAACTATCTGCCAGTGTTTTCGCCTATGCAGCTTAGGACCTGTCACCCCCCAATACACATTCCCAGATCCATGTCACTCTGCCTTCTAGGGTGCCATCTGTCCAGGTGCTCTGCAGGCCAACGCCCCTGAAGCAGCCTACAGCAGCACAGCCAAGCCATACAAGTCTACACTGCAGCAATTAAAGCCACAGAGACCCACAGTACAAGACACCCCAAGCCAAAGGAACGGGTTGGGGGGGGGGTGGTTGCAGATGGGTGAGGGGGGATAACTATGTGATCTGCTAGGCAAGGGCTCAGAGCTTACAGAACTGGTCGGAAAGACTGGAGGACCAAAAAAGGGGGATGGACTCAAAATGCAAAAATCCTTTCCACCATCCTGAAATCAAGCAACGCTCAGCGATCACTGTACACAGCATGGTTTACAGCATGAAGCAAATAAAAAACAACACATATGCCGAATATACTGAATGAATTGAAAGTTAAAAGCTGAATCAAGAGCCTTTAAAGATGACAAATGAATATTCATCGATACAAACAATCTTTTTCCTTTTAACAGACATAATTATTTAAGTATGCTCATGCAAGTCTTAAAAGATAAAAAAACAACAACAACCCAGCCAACAATAAGACAAAACATTGAATACTATGTACAAAACTGACACATGCAAAAACACAACAATACTATAGACTTTACAAAACTTTACAAATCAAAACACATGCCTATCATACACTTAGAAGACTGCTAAAAGAGACCTATGGAGGGGAAAAAACTGTCAATACAGTCTGGAATGTCTTATGAAGAAACATCATATTTCTCCATTTCTTCAGTATGAACATTCTCATGAACATTAGAAGGATTTGAACTCAATAACAATATAATGACATTAATGTGGACTCGTCTGGAAAATAATCAACATCAAGAGCCTCTGTTAGCATGATTCCCAGAGAACAATGAACATCATCCACATGAGCAGAATGAGGATGACATCACCTACATCCTCAATCTTTCTGCTGTATGATCTCTTAACCATTCAACATAGCAGAATGAAGATGACATCACCTACATCCTCAGTCTTTCTGCTGTATGATCTCTTAACCATTCAACATAGCAGAATGAAGATGACATCACCTACATCTCAGCTTTCTGCTGAATGATCTCTTAACCATTCAACATAGCAGAATGAAGATGACATCACCTACATCCTCAATCTTTCTGCTGTATGATCTCTTAACCATTCAACATAGCAGAATGAAGATGACATCACCTACATCCTCAGGCTTTCTGCTGAATGATCTCTTAACCATTCAACATAGCAGAATGAAGATGACATCACCTACATCCTCAATCTTTCTGCTGAATGATCTCTTAACCATTCACACACTCTATGACCAGCTCAGCATTTGAAGAAAGGAGATGATGCATGAAGTAACAAAGCCCACATGTATACACAGAAAAAGTCATCACATGGAGACAAGTTCACTTCAAAACTTCTACTTAACTCTACACGCTCACTGATGCAGCGAAGAAGCAGCTGCTGGCTACACAGTCTTACTTCATACCCTGTGCAGCTACATGCGTTACAAAGAGAGCAAGAAGTATAAACGGCCTACGAGCTGAAAAATGCAGCATATCTTTGCTGAAGTTTTAGTCTGTACAGACTGCACTGAAAGCAGGCATGCTCGTCTACGGGGCCGTGTTAATTTAAATAATTGAAGTAAAACACCATGGCTCGTTATATTCAACTGACAGATACAACAGACAAGCTGGGTAATGACGGTTTACATTCACAGAGTGACTGACTTCAATACAGAGAGGCTGGTTACAGATGAGAGTCACAACAAACCCCATCCCACACAGATGTCAGTATTATACTTTACTAAGAATTTCACAACAGCAGCAGTGTAAAAGTGAAGCAGCAAATCATTCCCCCACGTCACTGCATTCACTCAGTGACTTTGCAACAAACATGCTGACACACACGCACATCGCAGGTGGCAGGATAAACTGCAATCCCCGCACCATCCTAGCCAGATTTGTCGTTACTTTGCAATATGCACACAGACAACACGGCACTGGCAGCAACATGCAATAGCAACAGACTTATAATCATGACACACACACACACACACATGATCACAGACAAGATGTAAACATCCCAGTATCATCATATATTGCAGACTTACATCTCTCTCGAAGAAAGGATGGGAGAGAGCTTGGGACGCTGTCAGGCGGTCTCTGGGGTCCACCACCAACAGCTTGGAGATCTGTCCACGCACACACGCACGCGCACGCACGCACACACACACACGCACACACACGCAGAGAGCACATAAAACACACACAGCACATACAACACACACTCACACACACACCCACACACACACACAGCACATACATGTATTACACCTCCAGTCATTCCACAAAGAAACCAACTCATCATTCAATGATTTTCAATACATTAAGAGATACAGCCTGAAATCACTCACTTGAGATTCATTTTCATCCTCCTGAAATCCTCTTTGCATTCCATCCATACCTTTTAAAATTAAAATTTATAATATGAAAACAAAACCGAAAATATATGAAAAATATAATACACAAACACCAACCATACATGAACTGAAAAGGCAAAAAGTGAACTATCAGAAACATAACATAAAAAACTTCCAACAAGATGTAGTCTATACAATCAATACAAAATTCAAACTCCTATCTATCTGTGTATTCTTTTTCAGCAAAAGTCAGTTAGGCTAGCCACACACCTTTGTAGGGGCCATCAGGTTTGTTGCCTTCTGTCTCAATGACTCTCTCCACTAATTACCTTCCTGACAGCTGACCAAGACTTCAACACAGGAAAGTGGACTTGGTTACACAGCTGAAGATTTATGGGAAATATGGATTCTCAGTGAACACTCTTTCATTCTACAATTTTCTCATCTCTAATTCACTCTTCAGTTTCTATGAAAACGTGTTATTCATTATGAGAATGAGAAACAGATACGTGTCGTTTTTGAGGTTTTGTCTTATCTTTCCTGTTGGTCCTTGTTCACACAGGCAAAACAGAGCAAAATCCTCATCAGCTGAAGATTTCGTCCAAGAACTGATCCCATGGTGAGCACATTACATTCCTTTGGTAAACTGCGTCAGATGCAAAAGAAGTGACATTGGTTACACAGCGAAAGATTTTGAAATATGGATTCTCATTGTACCACCATTTCATCTACAATATTTTGCCCAACTCTAAACACTTACAGTTCTATGAAAACGTGTCATCAATATATGAGAAGAAACAGAGTATTGAAATTTGAACCAATTTACATTACACAGGAAAGAAGAGACTTGAGATCGACACAGAGGAAGAACAGAGCAGAAAAGTCTGCGAGGTCAGATGAAAGAGTAAAAGGAAGCTGATCCAAGGTGATTCGCTTTGACATGTCTCTGTGTAAAAGAGGTAACAAAATTGACACAAAACAACCACAGCATAAACACTAAAAAACAAAACAAAACCTTCACAAATAGTCAAAAAAAGAAAGTGTGGTTGTTCCAGATTTACAGATGACAGACTCCCGAAGTGTTAACGGGGAGGACAAAGGAGATGCGTCCATGATGGCTGCCACCAAGCACTGTTTCGATGCAAAGAACTGCCAACACACCTGCAGCAAAACCATACGCAGTTGTTCTAAACTCTTACAAAACCCAGATCGTCTAACTTACACAAAGTAGAACTGTATGTACCGAGGTACTGTCTAGACTCCTCGCGTACGAGAGTACTGCAGGTATGTTACAACTCTCTGCGACTGACTGTAGACGCAGGTTGCTACCTTCTCTGCTGTACTGACTGTATGAGATACTGTCAGGTCTGTTTACACGACCTCTCTGCTGTACTGTACTGAATGTATCACTGCAGGTACTGTCTACACAACCTCGCTGTAACTAGTACTGTATGTACCTGCAAGGTCTGTCTACACTCCTCTCTAGCTAGTACTGTACTGTACTGACGTCTTCAGGTCTGTTCTACACACCTCTGCTTATGTATGCTATCTACCTCGGTCTGCTGTAACTCCTCTCTGCTGTACTGTACTATATGTACTGCAAGGTCTGCTGTACACACCTCTCTGCGTATATATGTACCTGAGTCTGTCACACTCCTCTCTGCTGTACTGTACTGTATTACCTCAGGTCTTACACTCCTCTCTGCGTACTGTACGATAACCTCAGGTCTGTTCACATCCTCTCTGCGTACTGTATGTATGTACCTCAGGTCTGTTGTACACACCTCTCTGCTGTACTGTACTGTATGTACCTTCAGGTCTGTTTACACTCCTCTCTGCTGTACTGTACTGTACTGTAGGTACCTTCAGGTCTGTTCTACACTCCTCTCTGCTATACTGTACTGTACTGTATGTACCTTCAGGTCTGTTCTACACACCTCTCTGCTGTACTGTACTGTATGTACCTTCAGGTCTGTCCTACACACCTCTCTGCTGTACTGTACTGTACTGTATGTACCTTCAGGTCTGCTCTACACTCCTCTCTGCTGTACTGTACTGTACTGTACTGTATGTACCTTCAGGTCTGTGCTACACTCCTCTCTGCTGTACTGTACTGTACTGTATCTACCCTCAGGTCTGTTCTACACTCCTCTCTGCTGTACTGTACTGTATGTACCTTCAGGTCTGTTGTACACTCCTCTCTGCTGTACTGTACTGTATCTACCTTCAGGTCTGTTGTACACACCTCTGCTGTACTGTACTGTACGTACCTTCAGGTCTGTTCTACACACCTCTCTGCTGTACTGTATGTACCTTCAGGTCTGTTCTACACTCCTCTCTGCTGTACTGTATCTACCTTCAGGTCTGTTCTACACTCCTCTCTGCTGTACTGTACTGTACTGTATGTACCTTCAGGTCTGTTCTACACACCTCTCTGCTGTACTGTACTGTACTGTATGTACCTTCAGGTCTGTTCTACACTCCTCTCTGCTGTACTGTACTGTATGTACCTTCAGGTCTGTTCTACACTCCTCTCTGCTGTACTGTACTGTACTGTACTGTATGTACCTTCAGGTCTGTTCTACACACCTCTCTGCTGTACTGTACTGTATGTACCTTCAAGTCTGTTCTACACAGCTCTCTGCTGTACTGTACTGTATGTACCTTCAGTCTGTTCTACACACCTCTCTGCTGTACTGTACTGTACTGTATGTACCTTCAGGTCTGTTCTACACACCTCTCTGCTGTACTGTACTGTATGTACCTTCAGGTCTGTTCTACACACCTCTCTGCTGTACTGTACTGTATGTACCTTCAGGTCTGTTCTACACACTCTCTGCTGTACTGTACTGTACTGTATGTACCTTCAGGTCTGTTCTACACACCTCTCTGCTGTACTGTACTGTATGTACCTTCAGGTCTGTTCTACACACCTCTCTGCTGTACTGTACTGTACTGTATGTACCTTCAGGTCTGCTCTACACTCCTCTCTGCTGTACTGTACTGTATGTACCTTCAGGTCTGTTCTACACACCTCTCTGCTGTACTGTACTGTACTGTATGTATGTACCTTCAGGTCTGTTCTACACACCTCTCTGCTGTACTGTACTGTATGTACCTTCAGGTCTGTTCTACACACCTCTCTGCTGTACTGTACTGTATGTACCTTCAGGTCTGTTCTACACACCTCTCTGTCTGTACTGTACTGTATGTACCTTCAGGTCTGTTCTACACACCTCTCTGCTGTACTGTACTGTATCTACCTTCAGGTCTGTTCTACACACCTCTCTGCTGTACTGTACTGTACTGTATGTACCTTCAGGTCTGCTCTACACACCTCTCTGCTGTACTGTACTGTACTGTATGTACCTTCAGGTCTGTTCTACACTCCTCTCTGCTGTACTGTACTGTATGTACCTTCAGGTCTGCTCTACACACCTCTCTGCTGTACTGTACTGTACTGTATGTACCTTCAGGTCTGTCCTACACTCCTCTCTGCTGTACTGTACTGTATGTACCTTCAGGTCTGCTCTACACTCCTCTCTGCTGTACTGTACTGTATGTACCTTCAGGTCTGCTCTACACACCTCTCTGCTGTACTGTACTGTATGTACCTTCAGGTCTGTTGTACACTCCTCTCTGCTGTACTGTACTGTATGTACCTTCAGGTCTGTTGTACACTCCTCTCTGCTGTACTGTATGTACCTTCAGGTCTGTCCTACACTCCTCTCTGCTGTACTGTACTGTATGTACCTTCAGGTCTGTTCTACACACCTCTCTGCTGTACTGTACTGTACGTACCTTCAGGTCTGTTCTACACACCTCTCTGCTGTACTGTATGTACCTTCAGGTCTGTTCTACACACCTCTCTGCTGCTGTACTGTATCTACCTTCAGGTCTGTTCTACACTCCTCTCTGCTGTACTGTACTGTACTGTATGTACCTTCAGGTCTGTTCTACACACCTCTCTGCTGTACTGTACTGTACTGTATGTACCTTCAGGTCTGTTCTACACTCCTCTCTGCTGTACTGTACTGTATGTACCTTCAGGTCTGTTCTACACTCCTCTCTGCTGTACTGTACTGTATGTACCTTCAGGTCTGTTCTACACTCCTCTCTGCTGTACTGTACTGTATGTACCTGCAGGTCTGTTCTACACTCCTCTCTGCTGTACTGTACTGTATGTACCTTCAGGTCTGTTCTACACTCCTCTCTGCTGTACTGTACTGTATGTACCTTCAGGTCTGTTCTACACACCTCTCTGCTGTACTGTACTGTATGTACCTTCAGGTCTGTTCTACACACCTCTCTGCTGTACTGTATGTACCTTCAGGTCTGTTCTACACACCTCTCTGCTGTACTGTACTGTATGTACCTTCAGGTCTGTTCTACACACCTCTCTGCTGTACTGTACTGTATGTACCTTCAGGTCTGTTCTACACACCTCTCTGCTGTACTGTACTGTATGTACCTTCAGGTCTGTTCTACACTCCTCTCTGCTGTACTGTACTGTATGTACCTTCAGGTCTGTTCTACACTCCTCTCTGCTGTACTGTACTGTATGTACCTTCAGGTCTGTTCTACACTCCTCTCTGCTGTACTGTACTGTATGTACCTTCAGGTCTGTTCTACACACCTCTCTGCTGTACTGTACTGTATGTACCTTCAGGTCTGTTCTACACACCTCTCTGCTGTACTGTACTGTACTGTATGTACCTTCAGGTCTGTTCTACACACCTCTCTGCTGTACTGTACTGTACTGTATGTACCTTCAGGTCTGTTCTACACACCTCTCTGCTGTACTGTACTGTATGTACCTTCAGGTCTGTTCTACACACCTCTCTGCTGTACTGTACTGTACTGTATGTACCTTCAGGTCTGTTCTACACTCCTCTCTGCTGTACTGTACTGTACTGTATGTACCTTCAGGTCTGTTCTACACTCCTCTCTGCTGTACTGTACTGTATGTACCTTCAGGTCTGTCCTACACTCCTCTCTGCTGTACTGTACTGTATGTACCTTCAGGTCTGCTCTACACTCCTCTCTGCTGTACTGTACTGTATGTATGTACCTTCAGGTCTGCTCTACACACCTCTCTGCTGTACTGTACTGTATGTACCTTCAGGTCTGTTGTACACTCCTCTCTGCTGTACTGTACTGTATGTACCTTCAGGTCTGTTGTACACTCCTCTCTGCTGTACTGTATGTACCTTCAGGTCTGTCCTACACTCCTCTCTGCTGTACTGTACTGTATGTACCTTCAGGTCTGTTCTACACACCTCTCTGCTGTACTGTACTGTAGTATGTACCTTCAGGTCTGTTCTACACACCTCTCTGCTATACTGTACTGTATGTACCTTCAGGTCTGTTCTACACACCTCTCTGCTGTACTGTACTGCATGGGCATGATTCTCTAATGATTGTCTGTCTTGTGAGCAATCTCAACAGTTTTTTCTCAATCTGCCTTACAGTTCAAGCACTTTTTTGTCTATCCAGAAATGTTTGATTCTTTTCTTCTATTATAACAATAGTGTACCGCTTACGTATTTCACACCATAAACAGTGTTTCAACAGCAGTTTTTGCGGCATTTTAACCGTACAACAGTTTAAATTGGGAGGGAGGGGGGAGTCACACTGGCAGAGTCAAAATGTTAATCTTGTAATCAACTTTTTGAGATGCTAACTGTCAGTGTACTCAACAACTTCTGCCCCTTTTTATCATCATCATCATCATCACCATAATTATCATCATCATCATCATCATCATCACCACCATCATAATTATCATCATCATCATCACCACCACCATCACAATTATCATCACCACCACCATCACCATTAATTTTTCCATCATAATCATCATCAAAACCCATGTCTTGCCACTTCATTTTGGTAATTTTTCCACCCCTCTCATTAAAAAAAAAAAAATCCTGACTGTTGTTGCTGACATTTCCATCATTCTGATCCTTCCTTCCTTCTTCACATGCTTCAGGAACTGAAAAAGATTAAATGACATGAGACACACACACTGTACAGCCAATCACTTCATAATAATATCATGGAATCCACGTTTCTGAAAACATACTCTGTGTGTGTGTGATAGGTGAAATGGTTATACTGTCAGAGCTACAGAGCATTAACAACAGCATCATCATCATCATCATTAGCATCATCATCATCATCATCGCCCATTCATTACTGCAGGTTGTGACAACAGTCAGTACTTACAGAGTGTACATGATGACTCCACAGGCCCATCTGTAACAACACACACACACACACAATGTATACTTTTTAACATGTAGTCAGTTGACAGATCAGCACTATCACATAACACAAAAAGTTCAGGAAAGAGTAATGAAACACATCAACAGGTGATGAAAACTTGGTGAACAAATACTGAAAACTGATTTTTGCATAGATCTGTATCAAATTCTTTGTTAAGACGCATACAGTTGAGCAGCACACCCAGTACATAACCACACACACACACACACACACACACACACACACACACACACACACACACACACACACAGCAATAGCACTGCTTATTCAATAAACCATCTGGAAATAAAAGTTTGACTTTGTCTTGACTTTCAAACACACACAAAAACACACCAAAAAATACACACAGACACACACACATAAAGCTTATTCAATATACCATCTGGAAATACAAGTATGACATTGAAACACACACATGCGCACACACACCCTCCCATCACCACCACATGAAACCACCAAACTCTTCACCACTCAGCCCTCATTTTTCCATCACACCCCTCCCCCCTTTCTTTCAATGTGCCTACTTACAGGTCGACCTCCCTGCCGTAGCCTACAGAGTTGGTTTCATCCGTTGCTGCTTTCAGTGTCTCTGGTGCCAGGTAGCCTGGAGTTCCTAGCAGCTCTGCACACACACACACACACAGCCAATGACAAGACATGACTCAGAGGGTCTACATCTGAAGATAATTATCACCAAGACTCAGTAGCTCTGAAGATAATTATCACCATGACTCAGTGGCTACATCTGAAGATAATTATCACCATGACTCAGAGGCTCTACATCTGAAGATAATTATCACCATGACTCAGAGGCTCTACATCTGAAGATAATTATCACCATGACTCAGAGGCTCTACATCTGAAGATAATTATCACCATGACTCAGAGGCTCTACATCTGAAGATGATTATCACCATGGCTCAGTGGCTTTACATCTGAAGATAATTATCACCATGGCTCTACATCTGAAGATAATTATCACCATGGATCAGTGGCTCTGAAGATAATTATCACCATGACTCAATGGCTCTACATCTGAAGATGATTATCACCATGACTCAGTGGCTCTACATCTGAAGATAATTATCACAACTCAGTGGCTCTACATCCGAGGATAATTATCACCATGACTCAGTGGCTCTACATCTGAAGATAATTATCACAATGACTCAGAGGCTCTACATCTGAAGATAATTATCACCATGACTCAGAGGCTCTACATCTGAAGATAATTATCACCATGACTCAGAGGCTCTACATCTGAAGATAATCATCACCATGACTCAGTGGCTCTACATCTGAAGATAATTATCACCATGGATCAGTGGCTCTGAAGATAATTATCACTATGACTCAGTGGCTCTACATCTGAAGATAATTATCACCATGACTCAGTGGGTCTACACCTGAAGATAATTATCACCATGGATCAGTGGCTCTACATCTGAAGATAATTATCACCATGACTCAGTGGCTCTACATCTGAAGATAAATATCACCATGACTCAGTGGCTCTACATCTGAAGATAATTATCACCATGACTCAGTGGCTCTACATCTGAAGATAAATATCACCATGACTCAGTGGCTCTACATCTGAAGATAATTATCACCATGACTCAGTGGCTCTACATCTGAAGATGATTATCACCATGACTCAGAGGCTCTACATCTGAAGATGATTATCACCATGATCATAGTATTCAAATGTGTGTTATTTTACGACAGCACACAGTATGACCAGTTGACATGGCATGGGGTCAGTCTGCTGTCTTTCCATTTTGTCTGTCACTGAATGCTCATTTACATACATGTACACAGAAGCTGTTTGCTGTTTTCAGTACTTTCTTTACTTTCATTTCATTTCACTTGGCATTGTCATGGACATAACCCTACTGCTACACACACACACACAAACACATGACAATGACAAATCCTTTTATTTCGAGGATAATGAATAAGCACCCATGT
Organism: Rapana venosa; assembly: GCA_028751875.1. NCBI lineage: Eukaryota > Metazoa > Mollusca > Gastropoda > Neogastropoda > Muricidae > Rapana > Rapana venosa. Next base: position 39,629,073 of record CM054157.1, on the reverse strand, counting down.
GCTTTTTTACATCCAGTCCCCACCCTTAGGGATATTTATATATAAGAGAGAGAAGAGAGAGAGAGAGAGAGAGAGAGAAGAGAGAGAGGAGAGAGAGAGAGAGAGAGAGACAGACAGACAGACAGAGAGAGAGAGAGAGACAGACAGACAGACAGAGAGAGAGAGACAGAGAGAGAGTGTGTGTGTGTGTTGGGGTGGAATTGAACCTAAGACTTTTCATGTTATTTTGTCCACCTGCTGGACACGTACACACACACATGTACACACACACACACACCTGTCAACTGTTCATCCTTGCTGAGCACTGTGGCAAAGCCAAAGTCCGACACCTTGACATTCAGACTGTCGTCCAGCAAAATGTTCTCCGGCTGAAAACCAGACAACCACAACTTTGCAAATAATTTATTAACATTGTATCCGAGTGAGTGACAAAAAACTCAGCACAAAAATAAGCAAACACACACAATGTCCCCACCCCTGTCACCCTCTACCCATCCCCACCCTACCCCACACAAAGACAACAACAGAAACGCCTATAATACTAATGACCCTAGACCACACACATCCCCCACAGACAGACAGACAGATGTACACATGCATGCACGCACATGCACATGTTCAAGAGGAGTTTTCATCAGGAGTTAACATCAATGCTGACTCCACTCTTCCCAAAAGTCCTTCGGATGAAACCATAACCCGAGGTCCCGTGTGCAAACGCACGCAGAACATCTTACGCACACGTTAAAAACCATTCCGCCTTTTGGAAAAGTAGGCCATTCTGTGACGGTGGGAACGGATGACAAAACTTGCAAAACTGCACACACAGGGACTGGATGAAAAAAAGCACATGAGTGCTTATTCCATCATCCTTGAAATAAAAGACTAAAATAAAAATAAAAATAAATAAACACACACACACACACTAGTGAGCCAAAGCAGCATACACGGATCCCCAACAATTGGACTGGAAACAAGGTTTTCATGGATAGTTTTATAATCAAACATTTTACAAATTTATACATGTTGTTATGTAGCACAGACCACTATACTTCCTCACTTTCTTTATGTATGCATACATGTACAAGTATGATCCCTTCCCTTCTGAAACAGCCATACTGTCCAATATGCTTCTGAATTTCCTATAAAGCTATGTATACTGATCCATTAGTGACTTTTTGAATGATGTTCCAACTGGCAAATTTATCAAACTTTCTAAATATCAATCACAAAAAAAAGGAGAGGTGGAAGAAAAAAGACAAAGATGACAAAATGAAGAAGAAGAAGGAGAGAAGAAAAGAGGGAAGAGGAAGAGAGGAGGAGGAAGAAGAAGAGAAAGAAGAAGACGAAGACGAAGAAGAAGAAGAAGAAGAAGAAGAGATTGGAGGAGGAGGAGGAGGAGATTGGAGGAAGGGGAACAAAAGAAGGAGGAGGGAGAATATGTAAAGAGGGGAAGAAAAAGAGAAGGAAGAGAAGAAAGAAAAGCGGAAGAGTAGAAGCAGGAGGAGGAGGAGAAGAAAAAGAACAAAGAAGATGATGCATCATCACCATCTTCATCATCATTGCGGCAGATTTATAAGAAGTAGCTGCCCCCCCCCCCCCCCATACACACACATACATACATACACATATATATACATATATATATATATATATATATATATATTAAAAAAAAACAAAAAAACAGCGCTGACAGCAACACTCACCTTGAGGTCTCTGTGCACAATGTTCCTACTGTGCAGGTACTGTACCACCCCCAGCAGCTGGTGCATGAAGAACCTGCAGAACACCATCACCGATTCCTCCATCACACCACAGCACAACGCTCTGTACACTCACCACCACCAGACTCATCCTGCTTCTAGCGACACAGCTCAAGCCGCCATTCCACAAGTTTGCTGAACTAATCGACAACACATCAAATAACTGTTCCATACTGGAGTGTTCCTTAGCTCACTTTGGTCTGTGCTTGTTAACGAGGTCCAAATATTTTCAATGACTACACATGCACATTTCTGTCTTTAAAAAGGATTAACAAAAGAATGCATATTGATACACACACACATTACTGCTTAGTCAAATATACAGACAACATGCATTCTCTCACAGCTACAATAAACGACACGAAAGGTATATTCATCCCCCACCCCAAACACACACACACAGAGTTACTCTCCACCCACCCACCAAAACACACACACACAGAGTTACTCTCCCCCCCACCCCCAAAACACACACACACACACGTTACTCTCCCCACCCCCAAACAACACAACACACACAAGTTACTCTCCCCCACCCCCAAAACACACACCACACACCACACCCACAGTTACCTACCACCCCCAAACACACACAGTTACTCTCCCCCACCCCCAAAACACACACACAACCACCCCCCCCAAACACACACACAAGAGTTACTCTCCCCCGTCCCCAAAACACACCACACACACACACACAAACACACCACACACACACACACACACACACACACAGTTACTCTCCCCCACCCCCAAAACACACACCACACAGAGTTACTCTCCCCCATCCCCAAAACACACACACACACACACACAAACACACCACACACACACACACACACACACACACACAGTTACTCTCCCCCACCCCCAAAACACACACACACACACATATCTACTCCAGCTTCACCTTGTTCGTTTCTCAGAGAGGGAGACCTGGCTGGTCAGGTAGTCAAACAGCTCCCCATTCTTGCAGCTGCCCACATGACACAGACAGACAGACAGACAGGTCCGTGTACTGTAGTGCCACCTCAGGTCAGACGACTAACAGCCTCAGCTCCTCCCCTGGCCAGCTAGTCCTAGCTGTGTGGTGAAATCCATGCACAGCGCTGCTCTTTGGGGGACGGGGTAGCCTAGTGGTTAGGACACTAAGCTCGTGATCTGACAACCCGGTTTGAATCTTGTTCAAGGGGATTTTTTCCCCTGGAGTTAACATCAGTGCTGACTCCACTCTCCCCGGTGGAGATAGGCTATAAACCGAGGCCCCATGTGCGAATGCATGCAGAACATCTTGCATGCATATTAAAAACCCATTCCGCTTTTTGAAAGAGTAGGCCATTGTGTGCCGGTGGGAATGGATGACCAAATTTACAAAACTGCATACACACGAGGACTAGATGTAAAAAAAAGCAGCACAAGTGCTTATTCCATTATCCTCGAAATAAAAGAATGATTAAATTAATTTCTCCTGGTGGGTGGGTGGGGGGTGTTAGGACAATCTGATAGGACGACAGGGTGGGAACATCGCTGATGATGAATCTGCTTATAAATAATAATGACATCAATGTACCTTGCTTATACTATAAATACTCATAGTAGTAGTAGTATGTTCTTTCGAGCCAGAAGGCCCATAGAGCCGGAGCTTATCCCGGTTTCTGTAGCGTTAAGCGAACTGATGGTTTTTCACCACCCCTGTGACAGGACGCTAGTCTGTCGCCAGATACTTCCCCAGCAGAGCTGGTACCCACTTGTACACCTGGGTGGTGTGAGGAAAATAGGAGTAAAGTGTCTTTCCCAAGGACACAACACCGAGCCGAGCGGGGATCGAACCCGCGACCTCTGGATCACGAGTTGACCGCCTAAACCACTCGACCACGGTGCCTCCTATATAAATACTCATGAACAACATGAATTATCCAAAAATATCTAAGTAAGAAAACTACAACTAAAGTCTTGCAATCATGTAAGCAGGCATAAAGAAGCAAGGATGTAAATATTTGTAGCCAGCCACATGCACCATAATATAATGTATGCATACACACACCGAAAGGTAAATACAGGCTGAGAAAGTAAAAGGGCCTAGAGAGAGAGAGAGAGAGAGAGAGAGAGAGAGAGAGAGAGAGAGAGAGAAGAGAGAGAGAGAGAGAAGAGAGAGAGAGAGAGAGAGAGAGAGAGAGAGAGAGAGAGAGAAAGAGAGAGAGAGAGAGAGAGAGAGAGAGAGAGACACCACAATTCACGATCAAGGCACCAAATCACAAACATAAAGAGCTGAGAAGAGATGTGTTACCTAAACAATACAGCCACTGGCAGTGTCACAGCATTAACATCAACAGTCCTTCATATACACACTGCCTGCCTGCCTGTCTACAGGTATAACGGCAGTAAAGGGCAATCTCCTTCAGGACAACAGTACAACCATCCTGATCTCACAGAGCCGTGGGCAGGCAGGCAGGCAGGCAGACTAGGAAAGCTGCTCTTTTCATAACCTCTCAGCTATTTGGATCTGACATGATGAACTCTTCACTCAGTCTTTCTCTTGTCTTTTTCTTTCTTTGAAGAAGGCAGGAGAAGCCTCTCCCCCCTACTGCATCGTGTTACATGTGAATGAGGAGGCACGCCAGTCTAGGGACATATACATATGGGAATGTTTCTGAGCACACATATAAATACAGAAGAGATGCTTCCCCCACCCTCCCCTCTCCCTTAACATCACACATGTATACACGCAAGCATGCATGAGTGTGTGCATTCTCTCTCTGTCTCCATCTACCTGTCTCTCTCTTTCTCAGTCTGTCTTGTCTTCCTCTCTCTCAACAGCTGAGACACAAAAAGCTAAAGTTTTGTGTGATTTAAGCTAGATGAATAGATGAAAAGACAAACAACGGGGAAAAAAACAAAGGAAGGAAGGGGGAAAGCCCTCAGACAATGCTCACAAAAACATGTCTGCATAATAAAGCATATGGGATGTACAATATATATTCTATGTATACAGTGCATGTTATACACAGTCATGACCTCTTTCTCTAAAAAAAATCAGTTTTCCCCTTTCCAATTCACTCCTTCCTTCCAAACACACACACACACAGAGCAGGTGCTCTTCCTGATAGACAGAGGTAAGATTTCCGCGAAGCGCAAGGCCGCTGTGACTTTTGTGCTCTTTCCAAGAAACCTGAGACAGGAAACTGCTAACAACTGTATGTTTCCACTTACCACCGACAAAAACCCCCAACAACTAACAAATAACAACAAATATAAAGGAATGAAAAAGTGGGATTGTGGTCTTATTTGATCAGGTGGACATTAATAAAGAAGAACAACAATGAAATACACACACACACACATACTCTCTCACACACAAAACCCCCCTTCTTACCCCCCCCCCCCCCCCCCATACACACACTGCACCAGTGCAAGACTGAAATATGTGGGGTGGGGACATGACCCCCACTCCAGCTGTCAGGGAACACAGCTAACATTAGTTAGCAAGGACAGATAAGGAGCGCTGGAGAGATAAGGCTGGCAAACTGAGACCTCAGTCACACATGCCACACGCTCTTTGCATGCCGAGTGGGCAGATACTCCAGATCTCAGGGACATCTATCTGTCTTCTGCTTTGTTTTTAATCAGTCACCAGTCCAAGTCACGCCCATCCAAAGATCAGCCACCCAGGGTAGAATTATGTAGAGCAGATGAGATTGTAAGCAGAAAACACACACACACACAGTGTCACACACACATATGCACACGTGCACACACACACACACACAGTCACACACAGTGTCTCACACACACACATGCACACACACATACACACCTGTAGAGTCACAAACACACACAGAGTGTCTCTCACACACACATACACAGAGTGTCACAAACACACACACACACACTCAGAGTGTCACACACACACACACACGCTGAGTATCACACACACAGAGTGTCTCACAAACACACAGTCACACACAAACACACACCATTTTACCTTTTTACTATATTATAGCAGCCTTTCTCCACTTGTGGTGACAACTACTAAACACATACACTCCACAGACTCTACAGAAAAATGCCTGTAATAACAACCCTTTTCCAACAGCTTCAATACAACTTGGCAATACATCAATCCCTGTATCTACTGCTGTGAAGTATCTAGGGGTCATTATTGACAACACACTCTCTATGCAAAAATTCATCACCCAGACCTGCCAGTCGTGCTACTATCAATTACGACGTATTAGTGCAATTCAAAAGTACCTGTCCACAGATGCAACATCCAAACTCCTTACGTCTATCATTCTTTCACGTCTGGTTTATTGCAATTCTCATTTGGCTGGTATGCCAGCATCATCAAGCCGCTTCCTTCAATGCATTCAAAACTCTGCAGCTTGACTAACCCTCAGAAAGATAAAATCTGAGTACATTACCCCTCTCTTGCGATCTCTCCTCTGGCTGCCTGTGCCACAGAGAGTAAACTATAAGATCAGTACCCTCTGTTACAAATGTCTCCACAAAACAGCACCCTCCTACCTCTGTGAATGTCTCCACCTGTACACTCCTCATTCTCTCCGCTCTGCTGCAGATTCCTTGTCCTTACCAATATCTAGATTCAACCAATCCACAGTCGGCGTCGCTCTTTCTCTATTTCTGGTCCATCGATCTGGAATGACCTCCCTCTCTCTCTCTCCACCAAAAGCCTTCTAATGACACTTTTAAATCCAGTCTCAAGACATTTATTTCAAACCTAAGATTTTCCTCTCCTGTTTCATCTCATAGCTTTTCCCTGCCTTCAACAGCCAAGATTCTATCGCCCTGCCTGGGTGTGTGACCTGTGTGTGTGTGTGTGTGTGTGTGTGTGTGTGTGTGTGTGTGTGTGCATGCATGCGTGCACATTTGGACTTGATGGAACTATTAATTGTTACTGGTTGTATGACTGTGTAAGAACGAGTTGAGTGCAAGTGCTTTGATTTGTCTCTGCAAAATATAGCACTATACAAATTCCATTTATTATTTTTTGTTATTATTATTAACTTGGGCTGGTGGTTGGGGGAGACTTCCTTAACTTAACTTAATTCTCTCTGTGCCAGGAGGCACACAAGGCTCGGTTCCGGTCTGCAGCTGTACGTCATGCGGCGTTCCACGTGCTCCAGCCTGTGTCGTTCCGCTCTACTTCTACCATTCGTCGCCATGTTGTTTTTGGGCGTCCCCTTTTCCTTTTCCCTTCAGGTGTCCATCTGAGGGCAACAGCACAGTCGTCACTCCTGTCCTTTCTTAGGCCATGTCCGATCCAGTTCCATCTCCTTCTTCTAATCTAACCTAATCTAAGCGTCTCCCGGGTGGCGGATGGGAGACTGCACCGTGGACCAACACAGTCTAAGGGAAGGCCACCCTGACAGAAAACCACTGGCCCTCCAAGTATGGGGGTTGGGCAGAAGGCCAACTACCTACTCCCGGAAAACAACACAAGTTACGGAAACTATGAGGTTGGGGGAGAAATGACAATTATTGTGTACATGTGGTACATACACACATAACGGACACACACACACGCATGCATGCACGCGCACACACACACACACACAAAACCGCTCACACACTTTCCCCAACTCTCAATCCCTAACTGTGATTTGGGGAGGGGAGGGTGGGGGGAGGAGGTTGTAAAGCAACACTGTTGTGTACTACCAGTAACTTTATCCCGCAACTGAAAACACAAACCACTCTCTCTCTCTCTGTGTTCTCACATAGTTCAAATAACAGGCTATTCACCTTCCCCCTCTGTCTGTCTGTCTGTCTGTCTGTCTATATGTCTGCCTCTGTCTGTAACTCTCTACTTATTATGACCAATGAGGGCTGGATGAAAAAGGTGCCACCATTATGCTTATTCTCTTCCCTCAATAAACATGTTCATTGTTCATTGCTTGCTCTCTCTGTGCTGGTTGCAAATCCCCCCCCCCCCCCCAAAAAAAAAAAAATCCCCCCCTCCCCCCATTCTACAAGAGTTAGCAGCAGCCACTTTTACAAAGGCCCCCCTTGACTCTAAGGTCAAGGCTGTGCAGGGCTAGCTGTGTGGGGAGTTGCGCTGTGGGGAGTTGCGCTGAGGGATAAATAGACATATTATTATCTATATCTAATACTGTCCAATGTCACGTACCACAGCCAGCCAGCAAGCCCACACAACACAGCTGCTGGTGATGGGGGAGGGAGGGAGGGAGGGGGAAGTCGGTCAGGGCGAAAGGTCAACTGGGCAGACCCGTGCAGAAACACGTGTTTGTGTGTGTGTGTGTCTCCGTGTGTCTCTGTGTGTGAGGGAGGGAGAGAGAGAGAGAGAGAGAGAGAGAGAGAGAGAGAGAGAGAGAGAGAGAGAGAGAGAGAGAGAGAGAGAGAGTGGTTTGTGTTTTCAGTTGCTGGATAAAGTTACCTCGTCAGTAGTTATGAAACAGGCAGAGAACATTTTTTACTTTCATGTTAGATAAGAACAACGGTCATGGGTGCACCCCTCATGCAGACAAACCCCCTCCTAGGAAAGGTGTGGGGAAACAAAAGTTGCCTTTGGAAGGGCGAAGAGTAGTAGAGGTGTAGCCTGGACTAGTCCATGTGCTGGCTGTGTAGCGTCAGGGGTGGGTGGGGTTATTTATTTATTGGTATTTATTTTATTTTATTCTTTTATATCGAGGATAATGTGCTTTTTACATCCAGTCCCAGTGTGTATGTGGTTTTGTAAATTTTGTCATCTGTTCCCATCGGCAAACTATGGCCTACTCTTACGAAAAGCAGTGTGTGTGTGTGTGTGTGTGTGTGTGAGTGTGTGTGTTTGTATGTATGTATGTGAGTGTGTGTGTGTATGTGAGTGTGTGAGTGTTCTATATTCTATATTGGGGAGAAGAAAAGCCTAGTATCTGCAGCATCAAATGGGATCTTTAAAGGAAACTGAGGGTGTGGATTTGAAACACCAATGAGGGGCCTGTTTGAGGGGATATATACACACTCCTTGCAGTTCACATTGGTTCCAGTTCCAATCCTCAGTAATTCCTTTAGAGGAGACTATAATTCCAACGCCCAGTGCAAACACAACCACCAACATCCTGCACACATCTCAAACCCCCTCCACCTTCAGTTGAGGAGCAGGAGAGTGAGTTATGGCCAATGGTATGGATGATGTAAACATACTCAGCATGCACTGTAGTCTATCAGCTGGAGTGGGACTGGCTCAGCCAGTTGGACCTGCTCAAAGCAACTGTCTGAAAATGTCAATGTGGTACTGGTAGTAATAATAATAATAATAATGTATGGAATTTATATAGCGCTGAATCTTGTAAAGCAACAAATCAAAGCGCTCAGATTTCATTTCATACCACTTTAAGTCACGGCAGATTTCTCTCCGTGAAATTCGTGCTGCTCTCCCCAGGGAGAGCGGGAGAGCGCGTCGCCACTTAGCGCTGCGCCACCCTTTTTTTTCATTTTTTTTTTTCATGTCTGCAACTGTATTTGTTTCCCTATTAGAGTGGCTTTTTTCTAAGAATTTTGCCAGGGACAATTCTCTTGTTGCCGTGGGTTCTTTTACGTGCGTTAAATAATTACGTGTAACACACGGGACCTCGGTTTATCGTCTCATCCGAAAGACTAGCGCCCAGCCCAGGTAGTGGTGAAGTCCATTCAGTGATAGCTACCACTGATCAAAAACAAGGTATCACTATCATTTTCTTCATACAAGGAAGACCCTCCAATACTGACCAAGAACAAGGTATCACTATCATCGCCTTCATACAAGGAAGACCTTCAATACTCCTAAACAACTGTTCAAAGGGATTCTGATGGCAAGGAGGATGATTAATCCAGATGATAAGCCTGAATCAAGTGTAACTGAACAGAACAGCTCACAATTCTGTAAGCACTGATACAAAGACATGGAAGTCATTACAGTTTGGTGGAAGTCATAACTGTTTGGTGGAAGTCATTACTGTTTGGTGGAAGTCATTACTGTTTGGTGGAAGTCCTTACAGTTTATAAAACTGTAATCGCTTCCATGAAATGAAGCTGTACTGACCGACTCCCCATGCCTATGCTTCAGTGCTTACAGATCTCTGAATATTTGTGGTTTCAGTTCAGACACCTCCAGACACGAGGCTCCGAGAAAGTAGCACCAGATGGGATTAAAGCATGAGTTCATCCATTATTAACCTGCAGGTGCCTGCGCGCACACTCGCATGCACAAAATCTATTAAAGACACAGATGACACAAACCTGAACCATACGTAAAAATTAAAAAACTCATCACGCACATTATGTAACAAAAACAAGAATGCAATGACTTTGAACGTGTTAAAATCAGGGTCGCCAAAAACAATCCAAAAACTGTACACTTCTCACACACTAATTCCCTGTATCCACTCTCCACCCTACTTTTCGCTGTTAGAGAAGTTCTTGTAAAGAGGTCAGATACTAGCCAGCAAGAGGTGGGCTGACAGCACACAGTACTCACAGTTCAAAGACCAGGAACAGGAAGGTCTCCGTCTGGAAGAAGTCATGCAACTCAACTGAAACAGACACCAAGGATTCGCATCATTATGGAGCTGTTGTTGTTCTTGTGGATGTTGTTCCCGGCTTAGCACCCTGGGGTCATTCATCCACAATATGCACTCTGTCACACTTACCACACCTGGGAATCACTGTGACTGTCAGACTGTGAATACACGCTGGATGAGAAGTTTGTGTGTAGGGCTGTTTTTCAAGCGCTTTGATTTGTTCTTTGCAAGATTTAGCGCTATATAAATTCCATTTACTATTATTATTATTATTATTACTATTATTATATTATTATCAGTACCTTACCATATAGGCAGCCATATTCTGACTTCAAAGGATTTTTTTCTCCTTTCATGGAGGATACTGGCTGCTACCCTTTGGAGCTTGCTATGGATGAAAACAATCTCAACATAATGTTTTAAAGCTAAAGAACATTATTTAATGCAGGCCTTGCTTGCATCATTCATATGCATTAAATAACTGATAAAGCATTTGGCCTGGGCCTGATTCAAACATGGAGTGGGCTCCTGGTGTTCCATCAGTGGAGTTTTATCACCCCTTAGACAAAGGACAACCAACCACACGCAGCATGTCAAGGTGGTGTGCTGCCTGTCTTCCTTTTACTATTTTTTCTGTTTGCTTTCTGTGTGTTTGTGTGTGTGTTTGTGTGAGTGCATGCATGTGTGCATCACATGTGTGAGCATGTTCTTGTGATGGATGACATCACTGAAAGAAAAAGGCATCACACACACTCTCTCTCTGTTTCTCTCTCTCTCTCTCAAGCACACAGCATCTATCTTCCAGCACACTGGCCTCTCCTCTGCTCTTTCTCCTTCCCCCAACTGATTTAAATGGTAAACAATTCCTGCTCTTGGCAGAGTTCTCACAAACACCTGTACCAAGTTCACCACATAATCAGTCCTACCCCCTCCCCTGCTCCTTCCCCACACTGAAAGACAGATATATCGTTGGAATTATTGAGAGAACAAAGGTAAGAATGCTCTATTAAAGTAAAAACGGAAAACACTTTGCTAAATCACAGTCTTGAAAGCATGTCAACAACTGGCCGATAACTGATCAATTCTAAGCACAAGCCACAACCTGTTTCTTGAATTAAGATAAAAATGTGCTATGATTTCATAGCTAGAGCTTTGTGATTACATCAGCGGTGTGTGACACTGACAGCCAAAGCCTGTGGTTACACCACCTCAATACAGTAGTCTGAGTTTACAGCAGCTGAATACAGTAGTCTGAGTTTACAGCAGCTGAACACAACAGCCTGAGCCTGTGGTTACACCACCTCAATACACTAGTCTGAGTTTACCACTTCAATTTAAAAAAAAAAAGAAAAAAAAAGCAGCACACGAGTGATTATTCCATTATCCTCGATATAAAAAAAAAAGTCATCTCATCTGAGCGCTTTGATTTGTTGCTTTACAAGATTCAGCGCTATATAAATTCCATGCATTATTATTATTATTATTAATACAGTAGTCTGAGTTTACAGTAGCTGAATACAACAGCCTGAGCCTGGGGTTACACCACCTCAACACAGTAGTCTTGAGTTTACAGTATATATATCAACTAAATGCAACAGTGTGAGCTTGTGGTCACACCACCTGAACGCAGCAGATATATATATATATATTTATATTTTTTTTATATATATATAGATATATATATATATATATAGAGAGAGAGAGAGAGAGAAGATTAGACAGATAGATCAACAACATATGACAGTGTGAGCTTGTGGTTACACCACCTCAACGCAGCATATATATATATATATATATATATATATATATATGAGAGAGAAAGATCAACAAAATATGACAGTGTGAGCTTGTGGTTACATCACCTCAACACAGTAGTCTAAAAACAACAGCCTGAGCTTGGAGCACATGACACTGACTGTCTAGTTGGCTGAATTTCTTCCAAGCCACTATCGCCTATCATCAGACATTGAAAAGAGAATCTTCCAAAGGACACAAGCTCAACTTCAAACTGAAAAAGTGCTGTAACCCTTAATGCCCAAGCTATCTCCAAGAGCCTGTCCAAATGTTCTTCAGCCCAAGGACATCACACACTACTGACTAGAGATCAACACAGTTGAACCACAGCCAGCCCAGGAGTAACTACAGTTAATATCAGTTGATTTTATCACCCAACTAGATTAACAACATGAGAAACACAACTGTAACAGAGGTTGGGAGAGCAAACTGGCGTGAGTCTGGAGTTACATTAGGATGGTAAGGGATGGAGGGAGGGGGGGGGGGGGGGGGGGGGGGGCAGGGGGTCACTGAGAGGAAGTGGGAAAGCTGGATAAATAAACTAGAAGCAGCACAGTGATTTCCTTCAGGAGTAAATCTTGCATTGGGCCAGTTCCAGAAATACTCACAATCCTCCCTGTAAGCACAGCCACTGTTAATGTTATTCAATGCGCTCTGCATGTACAGGTGTCTGATGAAGCACAAACCTCCTGTGTCTTGGAAACTAGTCCACACTACTGCATGAAAAGAGAACAGACAGAAATAGAACTGGAGGAACAGAGAACTGAGCTGTATGAAAAGTTGACCATGCCTGTTGTGCAATGCAAGTCTAAAACCTGTTGTACCTGCCGTTTCCAGAAACCATAACAGAGTGAGACACGGGACAACAAAGACAAAGGCAGAATCAACCGTAAAACCCAGCTTGAACTTGCCTATGACAGCAGCTACCAAACACCCCTGAACTTGCGAACACACCAAACACACAGGGAAAAGAACAGGTGCTTTGAGTCTCTTCACTTTGACAGTATATATCATGTATGTGCATATAATTTTAACCTTTTTCATCCCACACAAAACTGAGCAATCTCATTTTCCAGACCAAGTAAATTTCAAGCCGTCACTGCTGAAAGAGGGTTAGGTCAGAAAAACAGTCATTAAAATTTTGTTTCTCAATGGATTGTTGGACCACACAGTTGACACGTGCACAGGAAGAACCAAGAGAAATCTTACTTCATATAAAAGGAAGTTAGCAAGGCTGACTGAAAATATTCACCAAAAACGAAAGTAATGTTCGGGACATGAGTCCCTCGTTCCGCGGTCTCTTGTAAACTATGAGTAAGTCATGAGGGACTCATGCCGTGGGAAGAAATGTGTTTAAAAAGAGGATTCTATCAAGGAAAGAAAAGGGGCTTTCTCTGATGGACTTAAATGAATTACAGTTTGAGAAAAAAAAAAACCCAAAAATTTAACACTGGGGAAACAAATCCCTTTTCCTCTCATCAAGGAAAGTTGTATGGATGCTCATGGCAGGGACGAGATAGCCTAGTGGTTAGAACATTGCGCTCGCAATCTGATGGCCCGGGTTCGATTCCCGTTCAAGGGGATATTTTCCCCTGGAGTTAACATCAGTGCAGACTCCACTCTCCCCGAAAGTCCTTCGGATAGAGACTATAAACCGAGGCCCCGTGTGTGAACGCACACAGAACATCTTGTGCACACGTTAATTCCTGTTCCGCTTTTTGTAAGAGAAGGCCATTGTGTGCCGGTGGGAACAGATGACAATTTACAAAACCGCATGCATACACATGGGGACTGGATGTAAAAAAGCAATAAGCGCTTATTCCATTATCCTCGCTATAAAAGACTACCACATAAACATACAGGTCATTCATCCTTGAAGGTGCAATGCAGCTACCTTACTGGTGGCCAAAAAAAGGTTGCATATGCAAAACTATCACCATTGGTGTACCCCTGAGCTTGACGAGGAATGAAAAAACCCCAAACAAGTTTGTTTCATAGACACAACAAAAGATTAAACATGAACTGCATGATCAATCCCCTCTCACCTCTTCCACCTCAAAACTGGAGATAAAGTCATAAAGTTGAAACAATACATATATATAATATATAATATATATATATATATATATATATATATATATATATATATATATAATATATAAGCGCTTTGATTTGTTTGCTTTGCAAGATTCAGCGCTATACAAATTCCATATTATGATTATGATTATGATTATATATATATATATATATATATATATTATATATATATATATATATATGTTCAGGTCATTCAGCTGAAGTCATTCGTTCCAGTGCTAACCAAGAGTGCTACCTAACACACATGCCAAAAATAGACAGGGTAAGCTGGGGAAACACTCCAAACAATGACATGAGCTATAGGCTAAATTCCTCCTGTGTTTGGAAAGTCCAAAGTTCACTGTTGATTAGAATTCCAAACTGAAAGGCAGTGTTGCTATTGGACAGCTTTTATCAGATCTGGTTTGTTATTTCTCCATGGGAAAGGGCCTGCCTATACACTTGCTGCTGTACTGGGCAAGGTGAGGGGGTGTGACTGTGATAGATGGGTGACAACAATGACATCAGCACACTGTGTGGTGGTGAGGACAACACTAGGACAGGAAGGCTAGGGCAAAGCTGTAGTACAGGTCTATATCATGTCATCATAGTGGCGTTGAAACGGTTTTCCCTTTGGCAGTGTTTGGACATTTGTTTTTGAACGTGCATACAAGTGGTTCACATACACATGTATCCACATGCACACACATACATGCACACACATACATGCACACACGCACGCACACAAACCTATGTGCACAATTGAATGATATCACTTTAAGTGAACAGATGTAAAATTGAAGACTCATACAACCACACACACAGAGCATGTGCACACACACACACTGTTAACAAATAAACAGACATCTAGACAGACAAGCACATATCACCGATGCAGACAAAGAAAGACAGACATACAGACAGACATACATACAGACGGACAGACAGACAGACAGACGGACAGACAGACAGAAGCCAGCAGCAGTGGAGGGAGGCTTACTGATGTTGGGGTGTCCAGCACACATGTTGAGGATGTTGACTTCCCGGCGGGTCTCGGCCTTGGTCTGGGCCACAGCGGCGGCATTCTCTGCCCTTTCTCCGCTGATGTCCACGATCTTCACCGCATACTCCCGCAGTGTGGCCTTCTCTATCACACGCCTCACTGTGCTGCTGATGCCCCTGTAGGCACACACACAGCACAAAGATACATGCTGAATGTATTATACATGTATCAAAACATAGCCCTCAAGTTGGAATGCCGCTACCTTAATGGTGGGACAACTGTTGCACACACAGAATCTTACCATTGATGAATACCAGAACTGAAGCCGAGGAATATCTATATTAAAGGTAAGGTAAAGGAGTCCCATAACCTATAAGGTCGTAGGGGAGCGAGGCGTCAGAGACCTCACTTCTCTAGGGCCAGCATATTGAGGGCGGCGCCCATCTCCTGTCCCTCGCTGCTTTACCTTCCCTGACCCTAAAGAGGGCTGGTACCCATTTACAGCTGGGTGAACTGGGGGAACTGTACTGAAGCCAAGGTGCGCAAACGTCACCCATCCAACTGGTAACCACGCTCGACGCTGCTTAACTTGGCTGGGGGAAAGCGAGTGTTCCGACCACTGAGCTATCCCGTCCCCATAATATCTATATTAATTAAATATAAAGGAAAATTTTCAAATTGTAAGAGAAAAAAAAAAAGAATGGCTTTCAATATTTGCTATCTCCAAACTAGCTCTCAGGAACAAGCTACTGTAAGCTGGACAAGAAATTTCCCAAACCCATACAGTAATTGAGTAAATGAGAAAATGTTTGAAGATCTAAACAAGTTTGTGGCATGACAGCACTTATTCATTTCTGATATATATATCTCTTTCTTTCCCTCAACTTAGTGTACTGCACTTTTCCATGCAATGAACTAGTCACTGTAGTGGTGACAGAAACAACTGAGATGCACCAGCAAAAGGAGATGATATCACAAAAATACGAACAGTGATCATTTAAACATTCAACAATTCCCTCAGGTGGAATGCAGCTGCCTAAACTGAGGGCAAAATGTCACCAGTTCACCACTGGTGAACCTCAGAGCAGAGCTCTAGCCGAGGAGTGGAAAAGCTTAGTACACTGCACATCCAACAAAATGTGTACATGTATGTATACTGCAGGGTGCAACAACAGGGAAAAAAGCAACCAAAGAAATAATGGCGATAAATCTTCAGTTAAGAGACTTGCTTCCCATTATCAGTGCATCTCCCCCCCCCCCCCCCCCTTTCTCTCACACACACACATACTGATACACACACAAAGTGACACACATACCCAGTGACACACATACACCCCCCCCCCCCACTTGACCTGAACTATGTATATGTCACAAAAGGAAAAGTACAATACGTACTGTCCCAGTTTTCCCTTGAGAATGAACTTGTCAGTGAATTCACGCTCTAAACTGATCAATAATTCAAGTCTTTGGTTCTCCTTTTCATCTTCCTCATCCTCCTCACAATCTTCCAGTTTCTGGGAGGGTGCCATGTTGCTCACACAAACCAGATGTTGACTGGTGGTAATCCAGCGGTGGAAAAAAACATGAACCCTCAATCCACAGCAACCCCTCAGGCTCAGTAACAGCAGTGGCACACACAATCAAATTTCTGAAGGGCAGACCAATGAACTTTGGTCACATCTCCCCACCTCCCAAAGCGAAAAGTGTCAGGTTCACCCATGAATTGATGCTTTTTAACATTCTCCCCCATACAACTGTAAAATCTGCTTGTTGTGTTAAAGCATGGCCGGTTGTGATTAGGACGAAGGCACACATCCTGGCCACTTCAAGCAGCCCCGACACATATTCTGTTCACTCTCACTAAACAGAAATTAATGTCACCACCCACACAGGTTTCACTTCTTAAACACTTCTTCTCAAGCACTTATTGCTGTAATGTTTCCCCATTAAAACAAATTCAAATAATTCCAAATCCTGTTAACTATCAATCTTCAAAAAGAACATTCAGAATAAAAACCAGGATGGAATCACAGAGCCCCACCATCTGATCAGCCAATGGACAAGAAGGCCACTTGCTGAGACCCAGGCTTTGGCACACACACAACACAAATCACTGAGTGTCCAGACTGAGTGAACAACTCCTACTCAAGATGATGTTGCAATGATTGCCAACTAAGTGGAGGGAGAAGATCAGGCACGTCCATGAAACTGGATCAGGACAAACAATGATGTTTGTTTTTGTTTGGACTTCCAGTTCCACCCTCATGCAGCCTCCCTCCCATGTGGTGGTGTCGCCACACCTGTCCTTACCAAGCCGGATGTGAGTGGGGAACAAGTCACGTGGGAGAGCCTGTGGACCACTCACAGGGCGTTACAGTTTACTGGTGTGATGTAAGCAGCCTGACCTTCTACTGACCCACTTCCTTGCTTCTATGCTGAACTCAAACTGACCTCTAAAGCCACAGACACAAAGTAACCTGTTCTCTCTAGGCTATTTAATTCCCCTTGACTCTAACCCAGCTGGCCAGCGATCTATAATTGTACACTTCAGCAGACAGCAACTCTCTGGGGAGGAGTGTGTACCCTCAACTTGCGTTCTGATTGGTCACAACCCACTGCTGGTGGGTGCGGTCCACCAATGAAAAGTCTGCTATCCAGTGTAGGCTGATATAGTATGTTTCCCAAGTCACCCCCTGTCCTGTCTAATGCTGAATTCATAAATGGAATGATAAATAAATGAATTATATATAGTTTGCCTGTAATGTGTCATCTGAGTTGCGATTATTTATGGACATGTGTAAAAGTGGCCGGCACTTGTCGCCGAATGCTCTAAATGAACCCTAAGCATGAGCAGCAGTGTGGACATAAACAGAGCACGTGCGGGAATGCACATATTATTTTAGTCTTTGTTTACAAGCACAAACTCGTGTACACACACACAACACACACACACAGATCGTAGACACACAGATCCACACATACTAGAGAGAGAGAGAGAGAGAGAGAGAGAATGTAGATAGCTGCCTTTGACAACACTGTGCTGTAGGCGTAGTAGGTGTATGAGCCTACTGAAATATTCTAATATCAAAACACCTGTCAGATTTCCTCTTTTTCCCTTGTTCAAAAGGAGAAATGTAACCTAGTACCCAGTATTCAGGTACATAAAGAGTGTGGTCATGTAGTCTAGCAGTATCACGTCTGTTGTTGAAAAGAGTTAGCATCAGGTCTGTTGGTTAGCACATCATTTGAAAAGAGTTAGCATCATCATCATGTCTGTTAAAAAGTGCAAGTTCAATGCCAGGCTGTCTCCCTCATCCACACTACCATCAATCATGATCTGGGCGTTAGTGCTCCCAATGAGACAACAGACCACTGCCCTATACGCTACATGAACTCTGCTATTACTGTCAGTGACAAAAACTATACATGCATACAAAACATGCATTGCCCCATGCATGAAAAACCCACAGCAACTGGAGAGTGGTCCAACTGTTACAGAAAAACCCACTTTACAGGCAAAACACACACACACACACACACAAACACATGTATGTGTGTGGAGGGAGGCGGCAAAGAGGCACTCTTATTAAGCAAAAAAGTAAGAGTAATCTATATAAGCTCGTGTACAATCTACAACATGGAAAGGAGAAAACAAAATGGTAGACCTGATAGCTAGATATTGTGACATCTCTCTCTCTCTCCTCATCATGCCTTTTTTCTTGTCCAATTCAATAGGTTTTATCGTGGATGTTGTTTTTATTGCAGTTAGAGATGAGCGTTATTGTTTTGGTTTGATAGTCCGGTTGATTATGGGCTTTTGATTTTTGTTTTGTGTAGGGATTTTATTTGTTTGAATAATTGTCTCTTTATTATTATTTTTCTATTTGATTGAATGTGTTTTTCCCTTCCCCATTGATACTCCACCCCCATCCCCCATCACTTCCAAAGCTTTTTTGTTGTTATTGTTATGTTGCTGTCTGATGGTGATGGGATTATTTGTTATATTGTTGTCTGATGGTGATGGGCGATTATCATTATTACTGTATCTCTATTATAATTATCATTATCATTGACTTATTTGACTGATTTTGCTTGCTTGATAGTTATTGTGTGAATATATTATATTTAAAAAGCGCTACTTGAAGAGCATGAGCGCATATGAGCACACGTTTGCGTGGGTGGAGGAGGAGAGGAGGAATGTCATTCCAGGCAATATTGTCAGTACTAAAGCAATGAATGCCTAGTATTTTCCTACACTTTGTTCCTGCACCAATTTATTTTCTAAACTAAGTATTAACATGAAAGAATGGATGATATAGTAAAAGGAAGGTAAAGGAGTCCCATAACCTATAAGGTCGTAGGGGAGCGAGTCGTCAGAGACCTCACTTCTCTAGGGCCAGCATATTGAGGGCGGCGCCCATCTCCTCTCCCTCGCTGCTTTACCTTCCCTGACCCTAAAGAGGGCAGGTACCCATTTACAGCTGGGTGAACTGGGAAACTGTACTGAAGCCAAGGCGCGCAAACGGTCACCCATCCACTGGTAACCACCGTCGATCTGCTTACTTGGCTGGGAAAGCAGTGCTCTGACACTGAGCTGTCCTCCTAGATGATATAGTAGGTGAATAATTTGTTTGAGGTTAATGATTTTGATTTTTTAAAATTCTAAAACATTCTTTACCTAAGTGTGTCAGTGTCCGTGCGCGCACAGCACAGGTGTGTATGAGTGTGTGCGTGTGCGTGCGCATGTGTATGTGTGTGTGTGTAATTTGTATTTTCCAATGTAGTATTTTATTGGTTTTCCTCTTTTTACTGGTACAATTTATTGGTAAAGGTTGCAACAACGTAATATTTAAGTATTATCATTAAGAAATTTGTTTTTAGAGAGATGGCTTGATGAAAAAAAGCAAATGCATTGCTTATTCAATGTACCATCTGGACATAAAAGTTTGACTTGACTTGACTTGACACAGATAGGGTGAAAGTGGGCAGCTGTCTGATGCTACGGCACGAAGCGTCAGTGTAGCAGATTACTACCACTAAACCAGTGTGGTTTTCAAGTCCTCCATTAGGACCAATCCGGGTGGGGCCATAACTCTTAACTGTGGCTGGGCTTGCTAGACTTGCAAGAGGCCGATGCTGGTCCATCGATGAACCAGTTTATAAATTCATACTGTTCAAAAACAGCACACAGAAAGTCCACCAATTCCCTGTTGATACACTCTGTCTTTCTGACTTCAATGACCGATTCCAGCTGCCCGAAAAGATGAACTGACAGCTGGTCAAAGTGATGTCAAGATTCTGCTGCAACTTGTATAAATATCTGCCATGTGGATGACTGCTATTATAATTCTACATCACATATATATAGGGTTCTCCCCAAAGGCAAAGACGCAGTGCGGCTATCTTAATGGTGGGTGTGAGTGGTAGCATACACAAAATCTCACATTTAGTGAACATCTGAACTCTAGCAGAGGAACAAAACAAAAAACCAAAAAACAAAAAGGGAGACAGTTCTTCTTTGTTTGTTGTTAATGTTTACAAGAAACACAGCTTCTTGAACGAGGCAGTTTGTCGTCCATCAATGCTGGTGATTTACACTTTAATCATGTCATTCATCAGAACAGCTGCTATTTGGAGACCATGACTTTGACACCAGTTCAGTGTACATGTCATGGGAACTAACTGTTTTGTCAACAATATCAGTTATCAGTTAGTTATAGAGCTGAACCATTGTGACACACTGCTGGCTGACATCATCACAGCTGAGGGAGATCTGGGTTTGGGGTCACCTTATCAACAAACCCATTTAGTATGGCCTGCACTCCAAGTGGCTTGGTGTAGTGGGGACTACTTGTGTATCACTCTCACCAGTCACACCTGCCTGTCCGTACTCGTGGACAAAGGGTTATACTATAGATGGTCTAGCGGGAACACACACACCCAGTATAGTATTTATTAGTAATAATAAGTACTATGCAGGAGACCACAAGTTCAGTTCTCAATAAAGCCAGTGTAGACTTTCCATCCTTTCCATGACAGTGAATGAAGGCCTGTCCTACTCCTTTTTTCTTTCTCCCCCCCTTTTATTTTTGATGATCAATACATCAGATGACAGATCACAGTTCTGTTCTTTAGAACTAGTCAAGCTGCAGAGTTAATTTGTATACATTGATGGGAGTGAATGGTCGATGTTGGTAGACCAGCCAAAAGAGAAAGTTTACAGTAGTCCAAACCAGACAGAATGAGAGATGTGGTGTCACTTGTCAGGCAGTAATGCTGTATCAGTGGACAGATACAAGTTTGTGAACTGCACTTATGCACTGAAATTGACAGTAGCAAGACTGGCATGTCTAAAATGATTTATGCTACCGACATGTATAGGAGATAACCACACTGTGCAAACAAATGACTTGCCATTCTGTCAACAAACCTGTCAAGTGAAAAAAAAGGGTGGAACAAGAGAAACAAAGGGATGAAATCAGCAAGTCAGGGGGTCAGCAGGTTTATATATATAAAAAACACTGTGACAAAGACAGACAGACAGAATCTGCAGTACAAGTCATTCTCCACTGAGTGTCAATGATTCAGCCATGGGCTCCTAGGCCTGTTTCACAGGACAAAACCGAATGAAAGTCATCAGCAACAATGTCGGAATATCTCCATTCCTGTTAGCACTGATCACTCTCTATAGATTTAGGATGAGTTTAAAAACATCAAGAAAAGTTAAAATCCAAACTGAAAAAACAACAACACACACCCCAGAAAATAAGAATGAAGAAGATACTGGGACTTCCAAAGCAGCAAGCATGGATAGACCAGCTAGCTAAAGGCAGGTCGATCTCACAACCAAAGGTAAAGTGTGTAGCTCTAGCTCTAAATAATGCAGCCTTCTTCAGCCTAAAACTACCATGATTATGCCCCTCCTCTGTAACTTGTATACTGTGTCTCCTCCCCATTACCAATCAATGCTGATGAACATAGTGTTTACAGACACTGAGAAATACACAGATGGACAGACAGAACAACAGACTCTGAGACTGAGAGTGACAGAATGCATGAGATTGCATAATTTGCAGAGAGACACACGCAAGAGAGAGAGAGAGACAGACGAGAGAGAGAGAGAGAGAGAGACGAGACAGAGACAGAGAGACAGAGACTGAGAGACTGAAAGAGACAGAGGGAGAGACAGAAAGAGAAGAGAGAGAGAGAGAGAGAGAGATGAACAGACAGACACCGAGACAGACAGGCAGACAGAGTGTGTGTGTATACAGTGTGTGAGTGTGTGTGCACGTGAGTGTGTGTCACTGTGTGTGTGTGTGCATGTGCGCACGGGCTTGCGTGTGAGCGGGCTTGCATGTCTATGTCTGTGCACGTACACATTCAGTATAATTTCAATCTAAGCTATCGAATACAGACTATAAAGCACATGGTGCAGGACAGACACAGAGAGTGGTAGACAGCGCTCAGACACAGACAAACACCCTCCCTGAAGTCTGAGTCCAGCTACCCTAATGAGGGGCTAAAGTGGTTGTATGTACATGTAAGGTCAAGGTAAAGGTGTCCCATAACCTATGTGGTCGTAGGGGAATGAGGCATCAGAGACCTCAACTTCTGAAGGGGCCAGCATATTGAGAGTGGCACCCATCTCCTCTCCCTCGCAGCTTTACCTTCCCTGTCCCTAAAGAGGGCAGGTACCCATTTACAGCTGGGTGAACTGGGGGACTGTACTGAAGCCAAGACGTGCAAACAGTCACCCATCCAAGAACTAAGAAGTAACCACGCTCGATGCTGCTAACCTTAGCTGTGGAAAGCGAGTGCTCTGACCACTGAGCTGTCCCGTCCCCCTAGTGCAAAAATCTTACCAGTGGTGGGTGAACCATCTTTGTGGCAAGTTACAGCTCTAGCCGAGGAACAAAACACTTTTTTTTTTAAAAAGCAGAAAAAAGCCAAACATCTACACATCCCAAACACAGAACACACAGACACTTTACAAACACTGATAAGCTGCATGTGTATATTTGTTACACTTGTACATTTACTGAAGTACATGTATATACAGTGTATGTACTCTCTCTCTTGCATGCACACGCACACTCTGACTCAACACACACACACGCATGTGTGTGCACACACACACACTCAACACACACAAGCACATGCACGTGTGCGCACACACACACACATCAATAAAAACACAAACACACACACATGGAGCCTGGATTTGCTGAAAAATATATAGAACAACCCCCCACAAAAACTCATTTTTAACAAAGGGCGGAAGGGAAACTATTGTCAATGAACCAAACATACAAAACAAACAAAATTACCCAACCTATCTATCCTCAAACAGAGACTATCACTAGGCAAACAAAGAAAAACACAGTACTACCACAACAACAACCAAAGGAAAGCACTGACACTCACTTTCCCAGGACATCGCGAGGCTCGTACTTGGCGTAGAACTCCTTGGCGTGGTCCTGCGAGGGCAGGTCAGAGTCTGGGGCGTCCTTGGTCATGGCTGCGGAGGAGGACGATGTGTTGGTGTTGCCGCTCTCCCAGGAAGCAGCCGTGAGGGAAATGGCTGGGGGCTGGGAGGTGACCACTGAGGAGGAGGAGGAGTTGTTGTTATCCACGGTGTCAGCCACTATACCTGACCAATTCCCATTCACATCCATTCACCCAGGTCCGGCCTCACCACACCACAACCACCACACTGCTGCTGCTGCTGCTGCTGCTGCTGCTGCTCAGTGACGCTCCCTCGCCTTGGCTGACCACTCCCATTCCTAGAGACAGAGGTTAGGGGCATGTTCAGCAACAACACAGACCATGACGAAAAAGGGGGAAAAAAAAACGGAGGGGGAGGGAGGCCTAAAGGTAGAACCTGTCATGCAATAATATATATACATCGCTAGGTTTTATAGGAAAAACAAAAAAACTCAAAACATCAGAAAAAAAAATGACTTAAGCACTGGATATGTAAATTAATAGGTTTACCAACCCATCCCCAATCCTTAAATAATAATAATAATAATGTATGGAATTTATATAGCGCTGAATCTTGTAAAGCAACAAATCAAAGCCCTCATCCTTCCTTTGCTCATAACAAGAGCAGAAAACACAGAATAAATTGATGGGTTACATTATCAAGAGTCTTATACCCACAACCAAAGAAGAATACAACACAGAACCGATACATGCATGTATGCATTACATAGCTAGGTTTAAGGGCCAAGATAGCCAGCTCACCACTCACAAGAAGAGAAAAACACACATAAAACTTGTACATCTAGATAGACTGATGTGTTTCACCCACAAGTTCTTTAAAAAAAAAAAAAGAAGAAAAAGTACAGGTAGAACCCACCAATACCTAGCAAATGGGATTGGGGGGGGGGGGGGGGACCCTGTACACAAGAAAACAGTGAACTATGGAACATTTGAGAGACCTCTGAGTACTGACAATAATCATAAGAGGAAGAAAAGAACAAAACCACCACAGGCATAGATCTGTAGCCAATGATCTGTGAACAACAACAAAAAAGCCAAAAAACAGTAGACAACACAGACACAACAACTAACACATGAACAAGCTAGCAGACTAAAAAATTTAGCCTTAAGTACAGACCCCCCCCCCCCCCCCCCCCCCCAAACAAACAAAAGCCGGACACAAGGGTATATAGTACATGATGCTATGAACAAACTTACAAAGACGTAAGGCAAGGATGTAAGGCCAACAGCAGGAACAGAATGTGCGCGCACCACACACACACACACGAGAGAGAGAGAGAGAGAGAGAGAGAGAGAGAGAGGAAGGGGGGGGGGGGGGGGGGTGAGTAACCTATCAACTCCCAACAACAACAGACGAAAACGTGTATGTATACAGGAGACGACTATTACACAGAGAGGTATAAAGGTGGGTGTTTTTTTTTGGGGGGGGGGGGGGGGGGGGGGAGGAGTAGGTATGCGGTGAGTTCGAGCGAGCGGCCGATTTTTCCTGAAAGGTCACTTGAAGACGAGGCTATGTATACAGAGGAAAAGAACAACTGCGTGGTGTTGACGTTCGTGCTGGTGAGCGAGAGACAGAGACAGAGAGTGAGAGAATGAGAGAGAGAGTGGACAGATATGTGCGTATCATGCATATGTGTGATTGTGTGTGTGTTGGGAGGGGCGCGGAGAAGGGGGGGGGGGGGTGGGGGGGGGGGGGGGAGAGAAGCAAACACTACAATCATATGCATTCAGTGAGCATTCAAGAAACTGGATGGCAGTTGTTATAGAAAGATGCATGGACATTTTGCATGCTAGGTTGAAGATGTTTTTACTTGTACAACTTGATCTTTGATACAAGTTTATCAAAATTGTTCCGGCAGTTGTCGAAGAAACCAGGAAGGATCCATCAATTTTTCATAAATGTGAAATAAATAAATGAAGAAATAAGTAAAGAGGTAAAAACTGTTTTCACAGGTTGTCCCACACACAAAATACTGCCCACAGAGGTACTGCGACTTTGACCTTGACTTCATTTGCTCCCTGGTCAAGGTCACTGGAAATAAAATCATGGCAGGAAGGTTCGGTAACTCCGCGCGCGCACATCGCACGCACACACACGAATCTATCTCAACTTCTCGCTGTTTGTTTTGGTTGGTTTAGATAAAACATGACAAAACATAATGCATGAATTAACAATTACTGAGCAAGCGCCGCCTCTATGCCAGCTTTTACTTCTAAAATCAGAATTAACCAACTTTTTCCCCCTTCAAGAAAACATGGTATTCTTGAAAATAAAAGCACAAAAGGGGAGGACGGGGAGGGATCAGTACGAAGCAAATATGCACCACACACACACACACACAGGGATAAATATAGAATTCAAGCTGAAATAAGTCTAACCTGAGTCAGCAAAGCCGAAATCACAACCACGAACAGTACATGTATACAACATGCAATTGCAGCAAGTCAGCCTGAACTATCTCTTCACAGGGTTTTTTTTCTTTAAGTGTTCCCCCTGCAAGTAAAATCATTCACTGGTCAGCCATGGTCAGTGGCATGCAGGACACAAACATGCCCAGAATGCACCCTGAAGACTGGTGGGCTCCGTCAAGCTAAATATTCGGAATGTTTTTACAACACGCCAAACAATCTGGTACAACGACTTTTCAAGAAGTTGTGGAAGAACTGCCTAGTAACCACCGCACGTTAACTAGTGCAAACTGCCGAAAAACTGACAAGTGACAACACAAACAAAACATCTCCAGAAGTACGCATCATACTTACTTATAAATAAATTCAAGAGCATATAATGATATATACACATGTACATGCAGTAAACTTGTGAGGACTGTCAAAGTACGGCATTGGGAAGCGGAACACCAACAATAACTAATAGTTAGGTTGTGTTTATCGATTGGCCAGATGACACTAGGCCTAGTACGCTCACTACACACAATGCAACCAACAGCAAGGCCGCCCGTCGCCTAGAAATAATTCAGTCACCGACATTTTTCACTGGGGCATAAAGTGGGTCCAGCCATTAACCTGTCTGATAATCTGTGTGTGTGTGTATGAGCGCGCGCGCGCGCATGATTATAAATCCCTCTTCCTCTTTGCGGAATACTCTCTCTCTCTCTCTCAAATAAAAGAATTTGTCACACACACACACACTCTCTCTCTCAACGGTGGGAAATGCTAGGAAGATGACTAGATGAAGTATCTATCAGGAGTCTACATGTATGAAGGACACTAGTAAAAGAGCTCTGGTCTTCTACTAACAACACACACCTGACAGATGAGGCAGACATGTGATGAAAAATACAAATCATGCCAGCCCACACATAAACAGATCTGAGACAGCAACAGTTGAACCAAAGGTCACTAAATCCATCAAGCGAGTGTCATACCACCCCCTGCCTCCTTCTTCTTCTCCCCCCTCCGCCCTGTGTGAGACTGAGAGAGAGAGAGAGAGAGAAGAGCAAGGCTACAAGAAGTCACTACTGTCAGAGCTACGAGCATGGGAAGGGGAGGAAAAGAACAGACCTTGACTGAATTCTGCCCAGGGCCAGAGACAGTGAGTGCAACCTCTCTTTTGTTAGGCCTAGACCGACAGTAGGCTGGCTTTTTAGCTGAGGGCGGGCGCCTAGCCTAGTTGCTTTCTTCGCTTGTGTTCACCGCGTCGTGCACACGCGCGCACACACACCGACAAGCGAACGAATCAATTAAACTCTCCTAATGGCGATGAACACACACATTGTACAAGCCCTCAGGCTCATCTCCCCCCCCCCCCCCCCAACACACACACACCATACAGGCCATCATCTCCCCCCCCCCCCCCAACACACACACACCATACAGGCCATCATCTCCCCCTCCCCCCTCAAACACACACGCACGCACACACGCGCGCGCGCGCACGCCACACACGCGCGCGCACACACACACACACACTGCTTCCTAGCCCAATGGCTGTGCAGGATGCCGTTTAGGCGGAATCCGAATCAGCGAATGTCAGTGTGGCCGACTTGGCCGTGTGCCCGCCCATACAGTATGTCATGTACATTGTATCCTACTACTACACTACTACCTGCACCCATGACACCCCTCTTCTCTGTGCCAAGCCCCAGTGAACAATGTCTGATATCTAATAACTCATACTATACACAGCATGCAGGATCAGCCTTAAAATTATAACTAACCATTACACTGCATCCTTATGGCAATGGGCAGGCATTGATGGAGAGATCTGGTACACTATAAAAACTGGGATGAAGGAGCACTCCAATAGATAGGGCTGACTGACCCAAAAGGGAAGCTAGGGTATATATAGTGTGCACATGTGGACCAGGCACATGTAACACCATGATCCAAACTCATTATGTTAACTTATTTATCAAGACAGGAGTGGCAGATTTTATCAACTGCATTTTGAATTTACTTTTTTTTTTTTTATAAAAAGCATTTGCCAAGCATATAGAATGCAATAAGAAAATGAACCAAACTGTGGAACTTGAGCTAAAATAAAATGTTCAGTTAAGGCATGCCTCACTCAATTTTTGACAAATTCCCTTTCTAACAAACATATAATGCAAATTTGCATTGGGGGATATCAGACCACCACTGAGAAAAAAAAAAGGTAAACAATGTTGTGGTTTTGTATGCATTTTTCACAGAGTGCTGTATTTCTCGGGCATACTTTACTAGATTTAATCAGTCTTGACATGTCAAAAGGCTGGTCATCTCTCCAACCAGACTGGATGGAGAAATCACAAGCGCCAAAAATCATTAACAAATTTTAAAAGATCTTTTGCAAAATGTTCACCAGCTTGATGAGACACTATGTAACATCTCACTGAACATGGTCATAAGTATAAATCAATTTGGAAACTGATTGCATTTTCTGAGACACTATGTTACTTCTCACTAAACATAATTATCAATTTGGAAACAATGACTACATTTTATGGTTGTTTTCTTTCTTGATACAGATCTATGGCAAAATCATGCTGGCAGCTGTTCTTTAAAAAAAAAAATTAATATCAAATTGTGATAATGAAGTAAATTTCCTTTGATTTTATAATTTATATGCATTTTAGAGCACTGAGTGACTGACTCAACCATTGTTACTGATGAAGGTGGGGAGAGGGGAGGGGGGCTTTCCCTAAACAAATATAAATATAGGCTTCTCAGCTTAAGCGCTTTGATTTGTTTTTACAAGATATAGCGCTATATAAAATCCATGTGTTATCATTATTATTTATTATGTTTGCTTCTTCTGGGGCTGGTGTTGTGAACTCTTCAGGACAGAGACAAATCATCTGTAGAAGAGTAATGGTAGCCTGCTATATACTATATATAAACTCAACTGTATCACCATGAGTTGAGCTGTGCTGGTTTCTATGACCTATTACAGTGTTGGTGTTACAGGTGGAGATCAATCATCATCACCATTCTTATAATCATTGCTGCAATTATGATTTTCATTATTATAATTATGATTATCATTATGCTTGGAGATAAGGTGTGCAAAAGCTCACATATAACATTAAAAATGAAACCCATCCATCTTCTGTTGAAGGGTATGCTCACTATGAGTACTACGACATGACATGACCAGCCTTATGGATATAATCAACACACCGCACAGTACACAATCTGTATACATGTGCATTGCTGTAGTGTAAGGGTCTGAATGAAGATCACAGAATGTTGAGGCAGAGCAGTACTCTAAGTAATAGTACTAATACACAATGTATATGATCTGAAAATGTAGAATATCTTTGTAACTACTAAACTAGAAGAATGCAACTTTCAATTCTTTGGCAGCAGTTTTGTCAAAAACACCCAAATGTTGTAAACAAGTGAAGTAGAGTCTCCTGACCCAACATAATGTTAATGATTTCTCCATCAGGGAACAACTGTTCAATCAGTACTTGATAAACTTGCTGATTACAGAGGCCATATCATGTGTCAGTGTTTTGTTTTGTTTTGTTTTGTTTTGTTTAATGTCTATTCACTACATGGTGATTTAGACACACCCGCATTCATACCAAAGTACCTATTATTACACATCGCATCTCTCTCTCTCTCTCTCTCTCTCTCTCTCTCTTTCTCTCCCCTACACGCACCCACATCCACACACACATAGGTATATACATATATATATATATATATATATATATATATATATATATATATATTATTATATATTATATATATATGTAATTACAGTAAAGGTTTTACAGGTGAAGAATATATGACTTCAGCAACTGACACTATGAATTGCTGAGAGTCATATAAAACTTCTTGACTAGTGGCATATTTCTTATGAATATCTAAACCTCTCCTTTTATACATGTCAAGAAGAATTGGGCAATCAAACAACAAATGGTGGACTGAAAATGGAATAGAACAACAACATGTTACATTTTTTGAATATTTAGTATTCCATGCATTTAATCTCAGTTTATGTATTAGAATTTCTAATTTCCGTGGGCAAGGAAACTGCTGATAATGTTTTTCTATAATCTTTGAATGTATGCATTTCATTAACTTAGAATGAATTTCATAAGACGACAATGCAAGATTAGAATCAAACACTTCAGTACTGTATTCAGAGGCACCTTGTTTTGCCAAAGAATCAACTAGCTCATTCGAATAAATTCCACAATGAGAGGGGATCCAGCAAAAAGTTATGCTGATGCCTCTGCTTGCAATAGAATGTATCAGGAATTTTATCTCAAATACAATATCATTCCTTATTTTACCATGCCATGACTTTAATGCCATTAACACTGCCTTTGAGTCAACGCAAAACAGAATTTGGCAAACATCAATAGCAATATCAGACAAAAAATTCAAAGCCATAAGAATTGCAAATAATTCAGAAGTAAAAATAGAAAAATGTTGTCCTAAATGAAAAGATTTTTGAACTTTTAAAGTCGGAATCACATATGCAGCACCACTTTTGCCTGTTTCTAATACAGATCCGTCAGTATACACTTTTAAGTGATTAGAATAATTATTTTCTAAGTGACTTTTTACATCAACGGTGAGAAGATTTTGATCTTCATTTTTCTTTATTTCCGTGTAGTCAATGTCAAATTTAGCTGAAATATGTTCCCAAGGAGGTAATTGTGGAACAATCGGTAAAATTGGAATTGTTGATATATCGATGTGTCAGTGTGTGTGTGTGTGTGTGTGTGTGTGTGTGTGTACGAGTGAGTGTGTGTGAGCATGTGTGTGTGTGTCTTCAATTTTACGTCTGTTCACTTAAGTGATATTAGACGATGGAGGCAGGGGGGAATGGGGGGGGGGGGGAACATAATGAGATAAGGGCTTTAAGTAGAATAGATACGTGTTGGTATGAATGCACATTAAAAGATTATTCCAATCTATATAAATAGTATGTTGCAAAAAACATGGCATAGAACTACAAAAATTAACAAAAACCCACAACAATTGAAAAATACTCTAATGTTTGAAAACAAACAATTTTGAACTACTTGTAACGGCAGCTGTGAAACAAGCAAAATGTAGATTCCCACGACCATACTTTACAAAAAAGAGAATACTGGGGATTGCAACAGAGACAAGGCTATCTCACATAATAACTCTGGATTGGTTAAAACTTCCTGCAGAGACTTATCTTGAAATGATGGTAAAAACGTTTTTAAACCTTGACATTGATACAGAACATGAACATTAGAAAATTTGTCACCGCATATACATTGTACATTTTTGGCAAATTTTGCTCGAAAGGCATTTAATTTCAATCTGTAGATTAGAGAAACAATTTTTCTAGTACAGGATTTTCGAAAACCGTACTGAGTGCAAAGAATGTTCTCAATATCCAGAACTGAACAAGTATGCTGGGGATAACCAGCCTCTTCCTGTTTCTTTTTCACATGTTTCCAGCAAACATTTTGAAGCAAAGCATAACCTTCATGAAGAGAAAGAGGAATATCTAAAACAGTTGAATAGCTATCATGTGTGTGTGTGTGTGTGTGTGTGTGTGTGTGTGTGTGTGTGTGTGTGTGTGTGTGTGTTGCATAAATGTCAGAATATTGTCAAGAAATATTGCCCAGTACTGGGCTTTTTCTTTTTTAGAAATAGTAAATACTATCTTATAAGTTTTATGTATAAATTTTCTGTTTTACTCAACATATTTTTTAATTCCTTTTCCAAGTAAAGTTTCTCTTTTAAAAATAAAAGTTAGTTACATAGAACAACTAAAAGTTAAAAGTTTTCTAATTATATAACATATATGTTCTGGCTTGGACCCCCTTCCACTTTTCCCTCACTAGTTAATTAAATAAGAACAGGATAAAAATCAAAGACAATACCCACATGTGCACATTAAAGTATAATGTGGAATGTGGTGACTTCGCTCCAGTCAGGTTTCCTTTCTAGTTTGCAAGGCATTTTCCTTGTCACAAGTGACATGTGAACAATGAACACTCTTATGTCATACAGCTCTATCACTGTATCAGTCTATGTCAGCACTCTCTATGAAAATAGATTCAACAACACCTGACTGTTCTCTTAAAACCTTCATGTTTGAATATTTCACCTTCGTTTTTCAAAGTCACTGCAACAGAAATCTGCAATTTTTTTCCCCGTATTTAAGTTTGAACTAAGATACTGACAAAAACATTCCCTCAAAATCAAGACAGTTCAATGCTGCCTCCTCTCCAAACATTGTTGACATTTTTATATATATATACACATTCTTCCATAAAAAGATACTGGTTTGCTATCAATTATTTATAGATAATATTAATATTAATAATTTGATAAATTACACAAGAACTATGTACTGCATACACTTGGCTTGAACTAAAATCTATTAATTACTGTCTGGGCGCTAGTCTTTCGGATGAGACGATAAACCGAGGTCCCATGTGTTACACGTAATTATTTAGCGCACGTAAAAGAACCCAGGTCAACAAGAGAGTTGTCCCTGGCAAAATTCTGTAGGAAAAAAAAGCCACTCTGATACTGTGATAGGGAAACAAATACAGCGGCAGACAGGAAAAAGAAAAAAAATGGGTGGCGCTGCTCTTGTGGCGATGCGCTCTCCCCGGGGGGAGCAGCCCGAATTTCGCGGAGGGAAATCTGCCGTAACTTAAAGTGGTATGAAATGAAATCTGAGTGCTTTGATTTGTTGCTTTACAAGATTCAGCGCTATATAAATTCCATACATTATTATTATTATTATTATTACTATTACAGTATTAGTATCATTATTTAGTTACATCTTGTTAGAATTTTGCTCATCACAGAGCTCTAGGAGCTGTACTTTTCTAAGCTTGCCAATCACACATTTTTTCAATGTTTTAAAATAGTTTTCCATATATATCTATATATATAAATATATATATATATATATATAATTTATATATCTCTCTCTTAAAATATAATCTCATGTAATCAATCTTCTTTCTCATCCTTGGCTTAAAACATTTATAATATTTATAACAAGTAGTCTGAATGAGCTGTAATTTACATTTTATTATAAATGAAAAAAAAATCTTTTTCTTTAGAAAATGAACTACTTTTTTTCTTTA
>CM054157.1:39555871-39590871 GCA_028751875.1 Rapana venosa | reverse complement strand
CATGCAGCACTTTTGTCGTTTTTGGCATTGAGCTTGAGACCGGCTCTTCTTCCTGTTACATCTACTCTGTGTCATACTCTCTTCATGCTGGTGGTGTTATCAGCTAGTAGTGCTGTATCATCAGCGTAGTGCAGATTTGTTATATTTTTGCCGCCTATCTTGAGTCCCATGTCTTCAATATCAGACTCTCTCATGACTTGCTCTGTGTACATATTGAAAAGGTGAGGTGAGAGGATGCATGTCTAACTCATTTTGAGATATTAACAAATTGGCATGTCTGATTGCCCTCATCTGATAGTGCTCTTTAAAGGTAAAAGGTAAAAGTAAAGGTGCTCCTGTAAGCTCTGGGGTCATTGGGGAGCAAGGTGCGAGAGACCTCACTTCTCTAGGGGCCAGCATATTGAGGGCGGCACCCATCTCCTCTCCCTCGCTGCTTTACCTTCCCTGACCCTAAAGAGGGCAGGTGCCCATTTACAGCTGGGTGAACTGGGTCAAATCCAATCCATTCTTGTTGTTTATTGCCCCGCCGACTACAGAGGCCATATCAGGGCTGTCACCTCGTAAAATTTAAATCTCAGATTAAAACTGTGCAGCCTATAGACAGATTAAGACAGGGTATAAAACCAACTCTACTATTGTTCCTTGTACCAGCGCCCTGCCAACCATAAGGGTCAACCCAGGAAGGACCCCGCGTTTTGGGAGAAGAAACACCAACCACACATAAAATGAGATAAAACCAAAACCAGATTCCTTGAAACAACCTTGTTCTTAGGGACCAACTATGACACGTTCACTCATATCAAACGGAAAAAGCCCGATCCTCTCAGGAAGTTAAAAATGGTGTCCGGTGGAACATACCGAATGTCCTTTCTCTGCTGTTCTATTTGTTTTCCCCCTACACTTCCATTTCTGGTTGTGCTGTTTCTTCTTGTGCCACTTTCTTCACGTCTATTCCTCTTCTTGTGCTCTTCTCCTTTCTCTTTCGCCTCTTCTCCTTTTTGTTTTACTTCTTCTTTCTTCTCAATTTTTGTTATGTGTTTTTCATCTCTCTCTTTCTTCTTCTTCTTCTTCTTCTTCTTCGTCTTGTTAACTTTATCTGTTTCTTCTACTTCTGTTTGTTCCATTTATGTTCCCCCCCCCCCCCTCCCCCTCGCTTTAAAAAAAAATCTGTTTGGTCCGCTTTTTGTTTGTTTTCCCGTTTTCTCTGTTTCTTCCTCGTCCACTTCTTGCTATTTTCTTTACACCAAGCCCTCATGGAAAAAAAAAGTGAAACAAACAGGAATACATCAATGAATTAATAAACAAGATAATATCAAATAGCAATGAAATAAATACTCAAAGTGTCATTCAATTATTGAAAAATCAAGAAATCAACGAAAGACCACAACAGTTAACCAATCGAATGAACAAGACCAATTAAACATGGACAAACTCTGCTCCCCCCCCCCCCCCCCCTTGACACCCCCTCCCCTAAACAAACAACCCTCCCCCAAAAATCAAGATACACACACACCCAAACACACACACGCACGCACGCACGCACACACACACACAAACACCCGCACACACACAACCGCACACATGCACCTACATATGCATAGACATGCGTGCATGCGTGCACACACATACAAATCATCATGGGTACAAATCAATACACGTGTACATCTCCTCACATCACTATAAGAGGCTCATGTCATAATCATCAAAATATCATAACCATACATTTGTACAGCAAAACCAAGCAATGAACATTATTTGAAGCACGAAGAAACAAGCCAGGGAGCATCAAGAAACACACACACACACACACACACACACACACACACTTTTGATTCATCTTTTATCATTAAACGGCTCAGAAATAACTTTCTGTTGGATTCCATCGCACAGTGGTTTTTACTACAATGAAAAAGTTGACATTCTTGCAAAAAAAGGAGCGAAGGGTTTATCAGAAGTGACACAATTAGTACTCCCCTTTTCATTGCAAGAGTGTTATCATATTGTAATAAAATCACAACAAAAGTTATTTCAGTGTGAGGAAAGGAGACTTGGTTGTCTAGACGCACACAAAGAAGTACGTAAATTTGAGTCTTTCGTCAAAATACGAGAACATGATGTATACTGTTCAAAGCAGATTGTTTCCTTAGCTTGTAGATGGAAACTGAATTGCTTCAAGACAAAATATGCTGGAAATGCCTTTTGCATATGCGGTAATAATATAACAGCAGATCATATATTAACATGTCGCAGTTTAAAAGGGCACATTCCCGTTTTGATGGCATCCTCTCCATCAGCAATATTTAGCAGTCTGTCACTTATGTACGACTTTTTTAGATCGCTTATGCATAGTCCAGTTGGTTTGTTATTATGATTGCTTTGGACTTTAAAAACGCTCTAGTCCAGAAATTATTTTTTCGAGCTTGTTAGATTAAAAAAAAATCATTATCCACAGTTGTTTCATTCCTATTGTTTATTTTGTTTGTGTAGAGATATTGTGGTTGTAATTGGGTTTTTGGCTGTTGTTTGGTGTTTCTGGCTCTTGTTTTAAGGGTTGAGCTTCTTTCTTCCAGGTGTGGGGTGGGTGTGTGTGTGTGTGGGAGGGTGCTTCTTGGGTTTCTTTTGAGGTCAGGGGAGGGGGTTACACACATTAAGATAGGTTTGGGTTTTTTCACGTGAAATTCAGTAGTTGAAATTTTATTTACATTTTTCATTGGAATTACTGATTTTGTTAGAAATGGTTAGAATTGCATTTTCTTGTTGTTTATTGTAGTTCAATAGGTTAGTAATGTAACGGTGTTGTTTTTGATTTTTTCTATAATTTTGGTTGTTGTTTTTCTATATATTTTTTAATTTTTAAATTTTGTTTATCATTTCGCATGCATTGATCCCCTGAAATTCCTTCTCCTGTACAGTACCAACTACTCCTCCCTTGACACTCATCCCCCTCCTCCCCCTGCTGCCCCCCCCCCGTCTAATATCACAACTGTGAAAAGACGTTAAATGAATTTGAAAAACACACACACACACACACACACACACACACACACACACACACACAGAGTTCAACAAGCACGCTCACCCATAAAATTAAACAATAATAATAATAATAATAATAATAATAATAATAATGTATGGAATTTATAAAGCGCTGAATCTTGTAAAGCAACAAATCAAAGCGCTCATCATCATTGATCATCGTGCAGTAAAAGAAAACCGTCTCTGGTTCGGTGGTCCCAGTTGCTCTGGTCTCATGGAGACCTCAGTTTGGGTTTCCCCAAACAAATGTGTGTGATACACTTTTTTGAAAGATGATAAGCTACTTTTCTCTTTTATGAAGACTGGGATTTCGTTCCAAAATTTGCTACCAGAATAAGCAAGTGATGACAAGTGAGGGACGGGATAGCCTAGAGGTCAAAATATTGCGCTCGCAATCTGACGACCCCGGTTCGATTCCCGTTCAAGGGGATATTTTCCCCCTGGAGTTAACATCAGTGCAGACTCCACTCTCCCCAAAAGTCCTTCGGATGAGACTATTATACGGAGGCCCCGTGTGCGAACGCACGCAGAACATTTTGCGCACACGTAAATTCCTGTTCCGCTTTTCGTAAGAGTTGGCCATTGTGTGCCGGTGGGAACAGATGACAGAATTTACAAAAATGCATACACACGGGGACTAGATGTAATAAAGCACATAAGTGCTTATTCCATTATCCTCGATATAAAAGAATAAAATTAAAAATTAAATTAAAATTAAATTAAAATTAAAGAGATCGGTTCTTGGACGAGGAGTAACAACGCTTCTTTTGTTACCAACAGTTTTAACAGGGAACTTTTGAAAAATATAATGTGGAGCTATAACATAAACTTATACATAAATACGTCTTTATTAAAGAGACAATGTAAACTAAAAGAAAGAATGTTCAACTCTTTGTAGTTTTTTGTATCAAAGGAAGTAGTTCTAAGGAGAATTAACTTGAAAGAACGTTTATTTACTCTCTCAAGTTGTCATAAACAGTTTTTACTTGCCAAATCCCAACATGTGGATGCATAGTCAAAATCAGGTTTTATGTAAGCATATCAGTTTTCGAGCATGTTGATCAAGGAAATGTTTTATTCTGTTAAGTTGGAATAGCTTCTTAGAAAATTTCCTTGAAATACTAAAAACATGATTTGTGCCATGACAAGTTATTATAAATGTGTAGGCCAAGTAGTTTATATGAACTGGCTTCTTCAAGTACTTTATTGTACATCTTTATTCCATTTCGTTTAGTTTAAAGTTTTGGCGCTTTTGTCTTGTTGCAACCACCATGAATTTTGATTTCTGTGGATAGAGAGCCATGTGATTGCACTCTGTTCATGCTGCTAGATTGTTTAAGTCTTTTTGCAAAATTGTACCCACAGAGTTTACATCATGATCCGCTGTATGTATGGTAGTGTCGTCGGCAAAAGATCTATATTGAAAAGAGGACTGGCCCCAACATGGAACCTTGAGGAATACTATACTCCACAGGAAAAAGAGACCACATAATTGAATCTTGATAAACAGCTTGTCTTCTTTTATCAAGAAAAGAGGTAATCAGTCTTAGTGAATCCGCACATAAACCATACATAGTCAGTTTCTTTACTACGAGGTTGTGATCAATTCAGTCAAATGCCTTGGCAAAGTCTACAAAAATTGCTCCAGTTAAGGTATCATTGTTGATATTTAAATGCCATTGCTCTATGAGATTGCTGAGTGCGGTGTGACACCAGTAATTTTCTCTAAAGCCACTTTGTTTAGGATGAAAAAGTTATGTTCAGTAAAGTATGATAGAAGATGTTGCTTAATATGCTTTTCTAAAGGTTTAGATAAGACAGATAGAATTGAAATGGGTCGATAGTTGGAGGGGTCATTTGGATTTCCAGATTTAAGAACAGGTACAACGACGGGATAGCTCAGTGGTCGGAGCACTTGCTTTCCCCCAGCCAAGTTAAGCAGCGTCGAGCGTGGTTACCAGTTGGATGGGTGACCGTTTCCGCGCCTTGGCTTCAGTACAGTTCCCCCAGTTCACCCAGCTGTAAATGGGTACCTGCCCTCTTTAGGGTCAGGGAAGGTAAAGCAGCGAGGGAGAGGAGATGGGCGCCGCCCTCAATATGCTGGCCCTAGAGAAGTGAGGTCTCTGACGCCTCGCTCCCCTACGACCTTATAGGTTATGGGACTCCTTTACCTTTACCTTTTACAACTTTGGTAAGTTTCCGCAGGCAGTTTCCAGGGACTGGTTCTTATCTCGGCTGACTCTGTCCATTCTAGGACAAACAGATACTTTAGGACACCACACGCGGGGTTAACCAGAATGTCGTGTGGTGAGCTGGGGGCTATGGGCTCCAGAGGAAGTTGAGCTGTCCTGCTGACAGTGTCATGACTGAAGACATGATTGTACAGACAATATCCACACTCGTGCGCGTGCACCTCTGTGTGTGTGTATGTGCGCGCGCGCGTGCGTTTGTGAGCGTGTGTGTGTGTATGTGTGTGTGTGCGTGCGTGCGTGCGTGTGTGCTTCGGTTTAATATATATTAACAGTAAGATATATTCAACAAAGCAGCAAACAAACAAGTAAACAACGAATAAGAGAGTGGGGACGGAGGGTGGGGGTGGGGGGTGGGTACGAAACTGATGTAGTGGTAAAAGAATTGCAAAGCTGATTACAAAAATGATTATTGCTTATATGATATCGCAAACTGAAAAACAGGAAAATCAAGCAAAACTCTTATGAGATAAAGGAATGAAATAAATTAACGTTTCTGCCTGAAGGCAAATCCATGGCATATCACAAGGGTTAAAGTACACTATTGAACACCACAGCCATTTCACACAGCAATACAGAGGGATTAAAAACATTGTCCTGAGAGTTCTAAACAAGGAGGGGATTTTATCTTCTGAACTCTGACTCTCCAGAAGGAGGGGGAGGTTTGAACTGGTTCCATGCACATGCAGGCAGTTTGTTCTAGCCTAGCTTGTCTGGAACACACTGCAGAGTGTTCATGAAGGAGACAGGCTGGTCACAGAGGGGCTCGTCCATTCACACACAGCGTGTACAGGGGCCGTCCTCCAGATCAGAGACAGACAGGCAGGCGGAATGCTGGAGTGCCGCCTGTTTCTTCCTGACAGCTTTCCAGCTGACACTTTCCTCTCCTTACACCATCATCCTCCTCCTCAATGGACATTGGCATATTCAACACACCAACACACAGTATAAGCATTACTGCATTTTTTGCAGCTCTGACGACCTTTTAAATAACTGAAAACATATTACAATGAGATGGTACCCAGGACAAAGTGATATTAGTGTCTCTATACACTAGGATATCACCAGGAGACAGAGCAAGGAATCAAATAGACTGCATAATGATTGATAGGAGATGGAAATAGCAGTTTTAAACTTAAAGACACTGCCAGGCACTGACTGTGACAATGACCAAGTTTTCAACTGTCGGCTACCGACAAACTGGTTTTGTTACTTCAAGTTAGATGATAGCCCAGAATAGTTCTCTCCGCTATCTCTCTGGCTCAGCAGGAAATATTCGGAAATACCTCATACATGATTCCCCAGAACCCTATCTGTTAGTGACATCAAATATTAGGTCATGTTTTAAAACAAAGACATACCTATGCATTCGTCATGTTTTAAAACAAAGACGTACCTATGCATTCTTCATGTTTTAAAACAAAGACATACCTATGCATTCGTCATGTTTTAAAACAAAGACATGCCTATGCATTCGTCATGTTTTAAAACAAAGACATACCTATGCATTCGTCATGTTTTAAAACAAAGACATACCTATGCATTCGTCATGTTTTAAAACAAAGACATACCTATGCATTCGTCATGTTTTAAAACAAAGACATACCTATGCATTCGTCATATTTTTATGACTTGCAACGGCAGGCGACGGGATTGTGCCAACGTTCAAATTATGCCTTCTGCAAGTTCTAGCCACTGTCACAGAGGCCTCAGTCACTGCAGGTTTCTCTGCGGAAGGTGGGCTGCTCTCCATGAGGACAGCCTGTCGGCACTGGTACAGGGTCACGTTTTGTCAATATAATATAAACGACCGCATTTTTTTTCCATATGAGAGTGTTGTTTTCAACTGAATTTGGCCAGAGGCAGCTCTTCTGTTGCAGCGTGCTATTTTTATGTGCACAAAATTTATGTTGCACAAGTGACGTCGGTTTAACGTTTCATCGAAAAGACTAGCACCCAGACTACATTCATGGTCTAGAGGATCCTGGATGGCAGTAAAATCAGCTTCAGGTTGAGAGGAACTCCCGACCTCTCCCTAAGAAGATAGGCAGCCTCCAGACCATCCACAAGAAAAGCAAATCACATGCGTGTCAGCGCCCTCAGCCACCTACAAGGAAAAGGGTACAGTTAGGAAAACAAGGCTTGTTTCTGAGTACTTTTGAATAGTCTGTGTGGTAGATGAATTCACACTGCACTACTACTACTACTCTGCTTGAGATTTTGCATCAGTCTATATGCAGAAGACAATGGTGCACACTGTGTGCTAGTTTGCTCTGGGAGCCAACAGTGACACCACACAGATCTAATTAATATTGGCTTATGATCTTACTGGCCCTGCTGTAGGCAAGCTTTGCTACACCAATAATGCGCTGACTAGCCTAGGGTCAAACAAGGTCACCACCGCAAAACGCCAACTTGCCGCCAACCTTGCAAGTGGCTGGACCTTGGCTACCACTAGGGGCCAGGGTGGGGTTCAGGCTGGGCCAGCGTTGGCCCAAGGTATACCCCAGGCTGAGAAGCTTGTCAGCTAAGCGGATGCCAACGGTGGCGCCATCTTGGTGTGCTCTCGGGGGAAAGAGAGTTGTAGTTCTTCGGGTCTGCTGCTGTGGAGCCTGGTCCATGAATTACTTCCCTTGGTGTATACACGTGGGCTGAAGATTAAAAAAAAAATTCATTTCTTCCTGTCCGTGTTTGGATGGTTGGATGCACGCAGGAGTAAAAGCCTGAGGCCCCATTTCAGCCCAGCATCCAGGTAAGGAGAAGTCCTGAGTGTACCACAGGGGGATGTCCAATGGACTTTTAGATCTGTAGTGCTGCTGCTGTACTGAGTATTTACAGTGTGTGTCGTTTACACTATGCAGCTTTGTGTTGTTTACACTATGTGGTTTTGTTTCGTTTACATTATGCGTTTTTGTGTGTCGTTTACACTATGTGTTTTGTGTCGTTTACACTATGTGGTTGTGTGTCGTTTACACTATGTGTTTTGTGTCGTTTACACTATGTGGTTGTGTGTGTCGTGTACACTATGCGGCTTTGTGTCGTTTACATTATGCGGCTTTGTGTCGTTTACACTAATGCGGATTTGTGTCGTTTACACTATGCGGCTTTGTGTCGTTTACACTATGTGTCTGTGTCGATTACACTATGCGGCTTTGTGTCATTTACACTATGCGTTTTTGTGTCGTTTACACTATGCGGCTTTGTGTCGGTTACATCATGTGGTTTTGTGTAGTTTACACTATGTGTTTTGTGTCGTTTACACTATGTGGCTTTGTGTAGTTTACACTATGTAGCTTTGTGTAGTTTACACTATGTGGCTTTGTGTAGTTTACACTATGTGGCTTTGTGTAGTTTACACCATGTGGCTTTGTGTAGTTTACACTAGGTGGCTTTGTGTAGTTTACACTATGCGGCTTTGTGTCGTTTACACTATGTGTCTGTGTCGTTTACACTATGCGGCTTTGTGTAGTTTACACTATGTGTCTGTGTCGTTTACACTATGCGGCTTTGTGTAGTTTACACGATGTGTTTTGTGTCGTTTACACTATGTGGTTGTGTGTCGTTTACACTATGTGTTTTGTGTCATTTACACTATGCGGCTTTGTGTAGTTTACACTATGAATCTTTGAGCTGTTCACAGCATGTCAATGTGAAGCTTACAGTGTGCGATTTCATGGTGGTTGTTTTTTCTGCTAGACAGAAGAACAGCTGAGGCACAGCATACATGCGTTGGCAGGGGGGACCTTCTGTCCAAAGCCTCGTCTGAAAGGCTTCCGGGGGTAAAGGGGTCAGCCAACTCCAGGGTCGGCATTGCTGGACTGGATTCTTCAGCAGAGACTGGAACCTGCACAGTCACTGACCGTCAGTTACAAGCCGGCAGCTCAAACCACGAGGCTATGCCGTCCACATAGTCCAATGACCCCACAGTTCAATGACCCCACAGTTCAATGCCCTCACAGTTCAATGACCCCACAGTTCAATGACCCCACAGTTCAATGACCCCACAGTCCAATGACCCCACAGTTTAATGATCCCACAGTTTAATGATCCCACAGTTCAATGCCCCCACAGTTCAATGCCCCCACAGTTCAATGACCCCACAGTTCAATGACCCCACAGTTTAATGATCCCACAGTTCAATGACCCCACAGTTCAATGCCCCCTCAGTTCAATGAC
Organism: Rapana venosa; assembly: GCA_028751875.1. Classification (NCBI taxonomy): domain Eukaryota; kingdom Metazoa; phylum Mollusca; class Gastropoda; order Neogastropoda; family Muricidae; genus Rapana; species Rapana venosa. The sequence continues at coordinate 39,581,410 of CM054157.1, read as the reverse complement.
CCCACAGTTCAATGACCCCACAGTTTAATGATCCCACAGTTCAATGACCCCACAATTTAATGACCCCACAGTGTCTACAGCTCTAAAGACCTACAGCTCTTTAGACAGAAAACTGTACACAACTAAAGAGCCGTATGTCTATAAGGCCGCAGTGTCTCCGCCCCTACCCTGACTTCTGTCTACTATCAGTTCCAAGAGTCAGAACATCAACTGTGGGTGATGGGGCCTTCTCCTGTAGTGCACCTCAGATGTGGAACTCTTTCCCTTTCAAAATCTGCCATATGGAATCTCTCTCCACTTATAAAAAGGCACGTAACAGTTACTCTTTTTCCAGCAGCATAATTGATGTCTTTAACCTCTTCATTTCCTAATTTCACTCCATCACCCTGTAACTTTTCACAGTTCTCATGTTTAGTAATTTTTTGATCTTTTATATAACTGTCATCTCACTTGTTTTCAATGACATCTTATGTTTTACTACTCTACAGTTCCAACAATTGTCATGATGTATTTTTGTTGTTCCACGTACTTTTCTTATATATATCTTTTATTATAAAAAAGTGAATAAAAAAGCTTAAAGGGGTGGGAGTGAGCTTGGGGAAGAGAGCACAAATGCGTTGTGCTGTCCTTAAGAAAAGTCAGGCCCAGAGCATCCGACCTTTTACTTACTGTAAAACGCAATACAGAGAAATGGTGTTGTTCTGATCAGAGCACGCTGGACGTCAGGACAATGGCAGTCAGTGCAATCTGGATTCAGTGGAGCGCTGCTCTCTTCAGAAGAACATTGCATTGGCCGAAAGATGTGACACTGGTTCAGCCCATAGGACTGGTGTTTGCCTTCTTTCGCTTTTCAGTTTTGCTGAAAGTGTCTATTCTTTTTTTCCATAATTTTGCCAATTTGTAACTGTGAAAGGGATACTGCTTAATAGTGTCTGTGTGCGTGCGTGTGTGTGTTGTGTTGTGTTGTGTATGTGTGTGGTGAGGGTGGTGGTGGCGGCATTTTCTAATATGACTTTACTGCAGGTAAGAAGGGGGGGGGGGGGGATATCCCGGCAGAGAAAGTGCCAGGCTTCTTGTCTGACAATAATCAGGAGGCGAGGATTTGAATCCCCACTGAACGCTCTCTGAGGGTTCAACCCATAGTGAATATTTTTCCGACTTCATTCCACTTCAAGTCTCTTGGATCAGACATTAAACCTAAATGCCCAATACAAACGCTTGCTTATCATCACGTGCATACTGACCCAATCATCCTGAAAGAACTGGCTGGTTGTGGCCAGGAACATGGATGAAATCAGTGTGTTCAGGAACACAGTGCTATGTGGAGAGGGAGTAGATTCTGCCAGGTCCATAGTTACTGCCTGAATGGTTCAGTGCGGTGCCTCGTGTCTTTATGAGAAGTTCTAAGGACAAGGCAGAACAAGTCATTAATCACATGGTTGTTTCCTTGTTTGGGCCAGTTTGAGCTTCATCACCTCAACCATCCTTTCCTCCTGTCGCTGCTGTCGCCACTGTGTATTGGCCTTCCACAGGTACAGGAGAGGGTGGAGAGCGGAGGTGAGGGGCACGACATACACCACCATGCTGTCGTGGATCTGACTGGACACCGCGACACCGTAGGCACGTGTGATGACAGCCAGCCCAAAGGCCATCCAGCACACAGCCTCCGTCACTGCCAGTGTCCTCACCACGTGCACTGAAGAAAAGGCGGCTTTCTGTGAGGGAGCAAGAGCTATCCTGTACTGCGGTGTGTGGCTGTAGACGGCTGCTTGGCCAGCGACAGTGGCCACACTCCACACAGCGTTGAGGACCACAGTCACTGTGAACCATCTGAAGTGGCGCCCAGAAGGATCGCTGTCGAACAAAGCCAGACGACACAGACCTGACTGACCCTGCAGGCCCCAGTGAGATAATCCAGGAAGAAATGGAACTGCTGCCATCAGGAATCCAACAGCCCACACGACGCCACAGGCTGTGGACGTGAAGCGTGGACTGAGTCTCCGGGACTGGCCAGGAAAGCAGAAGAGGACAGCGTGACGCGCAGTGATGAAGAGAATGACCAGCGTGGACACAGCAGCAGCCAGCAAGGACAGAAAGCCGGCCAGTCTGCAGAGGGCGCTGCTAGTCCAGACTTCTCTGACTGGATGTAGGTTCCCTGAAAGACATGATTGACTAACAAGAGAATACTGGTGTGGATTCCCATGGACAGATTAGCCAGGTGTAAATGACAGGTCAGTGTGACCCAGTGACTGCCTGACACCTTGGAGAGTGCAGAGGAGGTGAGGAAGCACAGGGCGGTCCCAGTCACAGCAGCAATGCCCACGACCCAGAAGAACATCCTGTGCAGCTCACTGGGAAACAGCGTGGCGCAAGAAGGCAGAGCAATGTCGGGTGTGAAGCACTTGATCTTACTCCAGTGTTTAGGAAGCACATTCTTACAGCACAGCCTAAAGTTGGAGGTCAGAATGCGCTCTATGTGGTCTGACCCTGAAAACAGGTCCAGAGGAAAAGTGGACAGGGGGTTGCCAGTGATGTCCAGCTGTCTGAGCTGTGGACTAGTCTTTAATCCTGACGGTCCAATCACATCCACAGCACTGAGGGAGACATTCAGAACCTTTCCTTGAGGTAAGTACAGAGACACGCTGCTATGAAGAATATTAAGATCAGTTTCTGATGCATCCAGCGTTGTCAGTGCGTAATGAATGCTGTGTCTTTCCTCTCTCTCTAGTTTGCTGAGAGGGTTGTTCCCCAATCGTAACGTTGTTAAATGAATCAACTCTAGGAAAACAGTCAGATTCACAGTCCTTAACTGGTTGTTAGCAAGGTCAACATGCTTCAAGTTTAGAAGCCGACTGTGTGAAATGTTAACCAGGGAACACTGATGTAGCTTCAGGTGAACAAGGTAGGTGTTTCTGACCAAGTCAGCCATGGACATGTTGGAACCTGTCGCATCCAGGTAGCGCAGTTCAGGGAAGAGGTCAGAAGGAAATGGCTGTTTCGCAAACAAAAGCATGACCTTGACACAGACAACCTTCAGGACAGGTCAGGTCACACACCAGTTCATCATCCTGTTGTGGACACTGACCCCAGCCGTCACACAGGTGATCTCCATGCACACACACTCTTGAAGACCGACATCTGTAGAAACCAGGGCAGGTCAGAGCATTGCAGTCATCTTCATCTTCGCCATAAACACAGTCAGAAAATCCGTTACACTTGTGTAGACAGGCATACAGTACAGCAGTTCAGCTTTACACCTGTAATGACTGTCAGGACAGGAATGGTCAGCTGACATCACCTGTTGGGTGAAGTAACCAGTTCCATCCAGATTGACGTAGAGCCACTGCTTCAGGTTTTTATCCTTGAACCAAGCCAGGTAGCTGAGGTCGTCAGGACAGTAAAATTCGTCAGTTTCGTCCACACAATCTGAGTGCTGGTCACATCGCTGACTGGACAACACACACTGACCGCTGTAGCAGAGAAAGCCAGAGCAGGAAGGGTGTTCACAGAAGGACTCATCAGATCCATCTGGGCAGTGCCGTCTGAAGTCACACACAAGTGTGTGATGCACGGTGGTGGTATCCCCCCCACATCTGAAGGAGACATCAGAGGACTGCAATCTTCTGTCGGCCCCACCTCTGTCAGTCAGCTGGCTGTCACTGCTGTTCTGGAAGCCACAGGGTGGCAAAGGTGAGGCTGTGACACAGCTGGACTGACAGGGCACAAAGAGGTGTGTGAGGTGACTGCTGCCTTGGCACACACCTAGTGACTGCAGCGTGGCAGTGAGGACAGAGGCAGAGGAGTGCAGGGGACCCAGCGACCTGTGGGAAGGGAAGACAACTGGGGGCTGGAAGTGTTTCTCACACAGTATCGTGATGACCTGCGGCCTAAATATAGGCCGAATGGCCATGGAGTCCATCATGACAAACGTGATACGTCGTGAAGGAACATAGTGCCAGGCGATGGTGAAGTGGCTCAGGCTGTAGATCAGCGCCTGGTCAGACCACCTACGGAACTTTCGGTACACAAACGGCATAAACTGCCAGCCTGAATTACAGCCAATGTACACACTGAACTGGAAAAAGCGTTGAAACATGTGGAGGACGTGCTCCTGCTCCTTCCTCGTCTTGATGGAGGCCGGCCTCCCCCCTACCTTCTGGCACTCGTGCTGGGAGAGAGCTGGCGGTGTCCAGAGGCGGAGGTAGAGGAGGTGGAGACACTTGTGGCGCGAGGCCAGCAGGCCCCGGCACTGGGGGCTGCTGAAGGCGCAGTCTCCTCTTTCGTCCCGGCCATCTTCGCACTGCACCTTCAGGTTGCAGTCCACGTGGGGCCGCCAATAGACATACTCCCTGGCAGAGCAGTTCAACTGACCACTGGGCAGTTTGATGGGGTGACGACGTGAAGGAAAAGAAGAAACATACATTTTCAGAAACCTATGTTTAGGGCCATGATAGCCTCTGGAAAACTCTATTTTCAGGTATGAGGTGTGAATAATGATGGCTTCTGCAGTGCAAGCAACCGACAGTGTGTCAACAGTGGAGTGGCTTTCGTTCACTTCTGAGGTCAGCTTCATCATAAAAGAGGGATAAAACTTTGGCACTGAACGGGAATGACATATATCGTTGCTGTTGGTCTGCTGGACACTGACCATGATGGCGTGTTTGGAGGGTACTTTCCAATCCACTCTGAAGTCCTGAACAACGCCGCTGACATAGGGCGTTGTGATATATCCAGAGAAGTCATCTGTTTTGTTCAAGACAAAGTTGTACGACTCAATCATGTCAAAACGAATGGTAACGTTCGGACTGTTGATGTTTTCTACAGACGCCAACAGCTTGCCATCCAGCCCAACAAGGACCTCCTGTAGACTGTGACGGTTGCAGCGAAACAGCAATTCTCTTTGGCCTGAAGAGCCATGTGTTATCCAAGTGTCCCAGCGCCTGGTGCTACACCAGTACTGCAGCCGCTGGAGAGAAGCCAGCACCTGCCTGCCCTGAGGAGGCTCAATGCGCAGTGTGCAGAAAGTGGAGAGGTCTTCACACACGCCGTACACCACGCCCTGCTGGGCTGTGGGCTTGACACCAGGGTTCCCGCAGTCTGAGACATTGACCTGCAGGAAAGTGGTGGGGGTGGGGGTGGTGTTGGGGTGAAGGAGGAGGTAGTCCACCCCTGGACAGAAGTCAGTGACCTTCAGTGGACCAGCAGTGGGGGTGGAGGTGGACGCTGTATTTGGCTCTGAGAATTCTTTAAAAAGAAAAGGGTACATTGAAAAGAGCAGTTATGTACTGAACAAAAGAAACAATGAAGAAAACTACCTATTTCATAGAACAGCAAAGAGAATTATACTCCTAGCTGAAATTTGTTCACCTGTCAGCAGCATCATCGTGGCAGCCACTGATGCTTGCCCCATCAGCTGTCTCCATCCCCTCTATCCTCACTCCTTCTGTGGATGTCATCTTTCAGCAACTGGGTCATACACGTGGCTGTGTATGTGCTCTGTGCAGGAGGAAGCCTGTGGTCTGTCTTCCTGGTCGTCTCCTGTCCTCCATGTTGCTCTGGGCCACAGTCTGCATGACACGGCAGCTCCGAAGTTTCATGGCACGTCCTGATCTTTTTTTTTTATATGATCTATCCTAACAAGGCCCAAACTTTCAGGTTGTTTGCTTGAGTTCTTCCATTATGCTTTAGATTGTCCATGTTGTGTCCACCTTATTCTCAGGAGTCTTCTGTAGAACCACTTGTCTGCACTTGTGATTCTGTTTTCGTCTGCAGCCTTGAGAGTTCATCCTCCACTTCCTGATAAAACAAGGAGCTAAGTTAGTTTCGGCAAGATTATAGTGGAAACAGGTAGACACAGTGCCGGTAATAGCTCTCTAAAACATCAGAGGAAACTGGACAAAGCAGCCGTGCTCAAACTGACAAAGAGGAACACAAACATCTACAAGGTCTATACCTACATGACTTGAGAAAAGGGTCCAGGAAGAGAAATGAAGGAATTGGCAGAAACACTGGTGTATGAACAACACTTAGAAACACAGAAACATTGGTGTATGAACAACACTTAGAAACACAGAAACATTGGTGTATGAACAACACTTAGAAACACAGAAACATTGGTGTATGAACAACACTTAGAAACACAGAAACATTGGTGTATGAACAACACTTAGAAACACAGAAACATTGGTGTATGAACAACACTTAGAAACACAGAAACATTGGTGTATGAACAACACTTACAAACACAGAAACATTGGTGTATGAACAACACTTAGAAACACAGAAACATTGGTGTATGAACAACACTTAGAAACACAGAAACATTGGTGTATGAACAACACTTAGAAACACAGAAACATTGGTGTATGAACAGTACTTAGAAACACAGAAACATTGGTGTATGAACAACACTTAGAAACACAGAAACATTGGTGTATGGACAACACTTAGAAACACAGAAACATTGGTGTATGAACAACACTTAGAAACACAGAAACATTGGTGTATGAACAACACTTAGAAACACAGAAACATTGGTGTATGAACAACACTTAGAAACACAGAAACATTGGTGTATGAACAACACTTAGAAACACAGAAACATTGGTGTATGACAACACTTAGAAACACAGAAACATTGGTGTATGAAAAACACTTAGAAACAAAGAAACATTGGTGTATGAACAACACTTAGAAACACAGAAACGTTGGTGTATGCCAACACTTAAAAACACAGAAACATTGATGTATGAACAGTACTTAGAAACACAGAAACATTGGTGTATGAACAACACTTAGAAACACAGAAACATTGGTGTATGAACAACACTTAGAAACAAAGAAACACTGGTGTATGACAACAGTTAGAAACACAGAAACATTGGTGTATGGACAACAGTTAGAAACACAGAAACATTGGTGTATGACAACACTTAGAAACACAGAAACATTGGTGTATGAACAGTACTTAGAAACACAGAAACATTGGTGTGTGACAACACTTAGAAACACAGAAACATTGGTGTATGGACAAAGATATAGAAACACAGAAACATTGGTGTATGGACAAAGATATAGAAACACAGAAACATTGGTGTATGGACAAAAACACTCAGAAAAGACAGGGCAGGCCTTGGTAAACCCCAGCCTGTGATATACTTGGACAGACACAGAGGAATTTGGTCAACAGCCTTTCATCTAGGTGTTCCAGGGACTTGCAGTGAAGAGGGAGGAGAAGATAGAAGAAGGAAGAGAGTGGTGATAACAACAACAACAGCTAACTAAGCAGGATGTGAAGAGGAGGAGGAGGAGGAGGAGGAGGAGGAGGAGGAGATAAATGATGTCTTCACAATGCAGTGTTGACAAAGATACCAAGTATATTTGACTTTGTAAATATGTGTGTGTGTGTGTGTGTGTGTGTGTGTGTGTGTGTGTGTGTGTGTGTGTGTGTGTGTGTGTGTGTGTGAGGCAAAAAGTAGTGAGTAAAGGTTAAACAAAACAAAGCAAAAAGCTTTTCTTTTGTGAGTGCATAATAAAACAATTGAATAAAAGGTTTAGTGTGAGAAACGATTTGCATGTTTCATGTCAATATCACTTCTCCAGTTCCAATGCCTAATATTTTATTATCTCAAAATAAAGCTATTCAGTTAGGTTACGATCAAAGGATTACACATGTAAAGGATAAAACAATGATACTCGTTCGTGTCATCAGAGCTTACAGCTTATAGCAACATAGAAAATCAGCATATTGTGCTCTCTGAACAAACAACCATTGATGACTTACTTTAGTGGATCAGTGGTCTAGAGGTAACGCGCCTGTCTAGAAAGCGAAAAGTCCGGGTCGAAAGTGTGCGGTGGTTCGAATCCCGTTTGGGCCCGAAAATTTTCCCCCATCCATTAGACCATTAGTGGTGGTCTGGGCGCTAGTCTTTCGGATGAGACGATAAACCGATGTCCCGTGTGTTACACAAAATTATTCAGCGCACGTAAAAGAACCCACGGCAACAAGAGAGTTGTCCCTGGCAAAATTCTTAGAAAAAAGCCACTCTGATAGGGAAATAAATACATTTGCTCTTGTGGCGACGCGCTCTCCTCGAGGATAGCAGCCCGAATTTCACGCAGAGAAGTCTCGTGACTTAAACTGGTATAAATGAAAATAAATAAATAAATAAATACATGCTACATTCGTAACATCACACACACACACACACACACACACACACACACACACACATCACACACACACAGAGACCAATGCACTAAACTGAAAAACAATCAGAAGAAACGATTATGCAACCAAGCACTAAGTAAGACTGATCGATCAGTCCCAAAGTACATCAGTGACAGACACAACCTTGTAGAGCGTATGGACCAGCCTGGCTATAATCCAGTGCCGATTCATTCATAGCTGGGCGGGTCCATTCGCAAAATCAGCACAAGTTCATGACAAAATAAAACATGTGGCCGTTGCAAAGCCGAACAACGGTTTGTTGGAAATGTGTACGTTTGTTTCAGTTTCTTTACGCATATTATCATACTGAATGGCTGGGGGGGGGGGGGGGGGGGGGGGGGGGGGGGGCTGTTCCGAAAATACTTTTAAAATCTGCCTATCAGCTTCATAACGAGTGTACTATTATCTGTAGGAAAACAAGAGGTATGCGTCTAAATGTTCAGTTATGTCCCTTTTCCAAAGTGTTTAGGCTAAACTTTGAATGATCTGAAAAGAAGCTGGTCAGATTCTATGGCTTTTTAAGGTAGCATGCTAAGTTGTCGTTAGTGTAGTGTAGTGTGGTGTAGTGTAGTATAGTGCATGCATTGTCTTGTAGTGTAGTGTAGTGCAGTGTAGGGTATTGTATGCATTGTATTGTAGTGTAGTGTATTGTTATGTAGTGTAGTGAAGTGTAGTGTTGTGTTGTGTAGTGTAGGATAGTGTAGTACATCACAGCCTATTTCATTGCTTTGTGTTGCATTATATTATATCATATTGTAGTATATTATATAATATCATATCATATCATATCATATCTAATCATATATCATATAATATTACATGATATTTTATTATATTATATTATTTGATATTGTATTATATTATATTATTTATTTGATATTATATTATATTATATTATATTATATTATATTATATTATATCATATTGGATTGGATTGGGTCAGCTTTTTAACTGTATACCCCTGACATTCACGACACAATCTCTACCTCATGTTTGGCTGCTTTCCCTGAGGGGAGGGCGTTGCCCCAAGGACAGGGACACTCATGTTTGCCCTGCTCAAGGGCGTACTTGTTTCCCTTTGAGAATGTTGAGAGTGGGGTTTTTTGTTTTTCGTTTTGTTGTTGTTTTTTGTGTTATATTTATTTGCAGAATTTGGCCAGAGACAACTTTTTTTTTGTTACGATAGGTTCTTCTACGTGTACCAAATGAATTGCACAAGAAGCTTCAGTTTATCGTCTCTTTACAAAGACTAGCACCCAGACCATCACTCAAGGTCTGCTTGGTGAGGGAAAAACCCGATTTTAGACGAAAACAGAACCTCTGACGTAATGTTAGAGTGTATGTTACTAGCAAACCATCAGGACAGCCTGGTCTGACCATAGGAGACTGGAGCCCTATTGAAAAACACCAACAAAACATTGCTTCATTGTTGGCTTCTCACACTCACTGCTGATTCTGTGTCAAGTAGGCTCCTACCTCCAGCTTTCTACAGCCTCTCTGAGCGCTTAGTTACAGATGATTAAAGGTGTAGCAATTGGAGTGTTTATAGTTACAGATGATTAATGTGAGCAATTGGAGATTTATAGTTACAGATGATTAAAGTGAGCAAATTGGAGCGTTTATAGTTACAGATGATTAAAGTGTGAGCAATTGGAGTGTTTATAGTTACAGATGATTAAAGTGTGAGCAATTGGAATGTTTATAGTTACGGATGTAAAGAGTGTGAACATTAGAGCGTTAATAGTTACAGATGTAGAGAGTGTGAAAAACTGGAGTGTTTATAGTTACAGATGTAAAGAGTATGACAATAAGGATGTTTATAGTTACAGATTTAAAAGTGTTGACAATTGAAATGTTTATAGTACGGATGTAAAGAGTGTGAACAATTGGAGTGTTTATAGTTACAGATGTAAGAGTGTGTATATTTGGAGTGTTTCTTTACAGATGTAAAGAGTATGAACTATTGGAGTGTTTATAGTTACAGATGTAAAGAGTGTGAACAATTGGAGTGTTTCTTTACAGATGTAAAGAGCATGAACTATTGGAGTGTTTCGTTACAGATGTAAAGTGTGTGAAGATTGGAACGTTTATAGTTACAGATGTAAAGAGTATGAACTATTGGAGTGTTTATAGTTACAGATGTAAAGAGTGTGAACTATTGGAGTGTTTATAGTTACAGATGTAAAGAATGTGAACTATTGGAGTGTTTCTTTACAGATGTAAAGAGTGTGAACTATTGGAGTGTTTATAGTTACAGATGTAAAGAGTATGAACTATTGGAGTGTTTATAGTTACAGATTTAATGAGTATGAACTATTGGTGTGTTTCTTTATAGATGTAAAGAGTATGAGCTATTGGATAGTTTATAGTTACAGATGTAAAGAGTATGAACTATTGGAGTGTTTCTTTATAGATGTAAAGTATATGAACTATTGGAGTGTTTATAGTTACAGATGTAAAGAGTGTGAACATTGGAACGTTTATAGTTACAGATGTAAAGAGTATGAACTATTGGAGTGTTTATAGTTACATATGTAAAGAGTATGAACTATTGGGGTGTTTCTTTACAGATGTAAAGAGTATGAACTATTGGAGCGTTTATAGTTACAGATGTAAAGAGTGTGAACTATTGGGAGCGTTTATAGTTGCAGATGTAAAGAGTATGAACTATTGGAGCGTTTATAGTTACAGATGTAAAGCATATGAATTATTGGAGCGTTTATAGTTACAGATGTAAAGAGTATGAACTATTGGAGCGTTTATAGTTACAGATGTAAAGAGTATGAACTATTGGAGCGTTTATAGTTACAGATGTAAAGAGTGTGAACTATTGGAGTGTTTATAGTTACAGATGTAAAGAGTATGAACTATTGGAGCGTTTATAGTTACAGATGTAAAGAGTGTGAACAATGGAGTGTTTGTAGTTACAGCAGTGAAGACAGTGAACAATTGGAGTGTTTACAGTGACAGCAGCCAAGAGTATGATTGATTGGAGATTGTTGTCTCCTGTTGAGATGCTATCATCTATATCCTCGGTTACAATAACTTAAATAAATTTTCACAGAAAAAGCCTCAGGACTAGAAGAAATTCCAGCAGAAGTCATCAAGAGTGCTAACAGACCACTTCTCGAATACCTCTGTGTACTTCTCTGTCAGGGTTTCTTTCTTTCTTTTTTATATCGAAGATAATAAAATAAGCACTTATGTGTTTTTTACATCCAGTCCCCGTGTGTATGCGGTTTTGTAAATTCTGTCATCTGTTCCCACCGGCACACAATGGCCTACTCTTACGAAAAGCGGAACAGGATTTAGCGTGTGCGCGAGGGGGAGGGAGGCATGGGAGTTTGTCAATGACATGCAGCACAGTGAATATGTCATCTTGAAGAAGAGCAAAGGAGTCTGGAGTAACTACAGTTACTACCAGGGGTCCTCTTTGCTGAACATTAAGGGGAAACTATTCACTGAGGTGACACTCACTCAATACACTCCTAACGTTGGCTGACAGGGTATACCCAGATTCCAATGCAGATCAGAACGGACTGTGGTCGATAATAATCATGATATTCCTTCTTTGAGATGGCTGACAGGGTATACCCAGATTCCAGTGCAGATCAGAGCGGTCTGTGGTCGATAATATGACATTTCTTCTTTGACAGCTTCGGGGGAAATGAAGAGATCAGAAGGCACCACTCAAAAATCCTCATAGACCTGCAAAGGCCTTTGACCTTGAGAGTCCCAGCAACCTCTTCAAAGTCCTGGCAAGGACAGGTTACCTGGAGATGTTCCTGAAGATACCCAGTCATGCCACATAGGTGTGAAGAAAGGTATTCAGTTTGATGAGTCATCATCATAATTTGGCGTGTGGAGTGGAGTCAAGCAAGAGGGTGTGCTTGCTGCCACCATCTATAGTATCGCATTAATTTTCGGTTATTTTCATGCAGGCGTTTTAAGTTTACCTTCATACTTGATCAGCTTGTCCATGATGAAGGCAGAGACCGAAATCTATAAGTTTACTATTTTTTCCTTTTTTTAATTTTTTTTTTATCCGAGACTTATTGCTCACAAATGCTACTGCTGCAACAGCCCACACGCAGAATCTTCTGCAGTTTCTCTAATTCATCTCTCGCATGTCAAAGAACCAATGGCAACAAGAGAGTTGTCCCTGGTAAAATTCCACTTGGGTATGGAAACAAATACAAATCCAGACATGAAAAATAAATAATGGGCGGCGCTGCTGCTGTAGCAATGCACTGGCTCTGGGGAGAGCAGCCCGAATTTCACACAGAGAAATCTGCCCTGACGTAAAGTGATCTGCAAATACAATACAAATGCAATACAAATATAATACAAATAAAATACAATACAAATATAATACAAATACAATAAAATACAATACAAACGCAATACAAATTTAATACAAATACAACAAAAGACAATACAAATGCACATAGAAATAAAGCCTACAGGGACTTCAGCCTGACGTGACAACCATTATAATGGAAGCAATGCTCCTGGGCGAGGACACCTCAAGTCCTCCACTCTTCAACATGAGCAATCATCAGTCGCACAAGCTGCATGAGCTGACATCTCTTGGCTCAACGCTAACCCCCCACCTCTTCCTGGATGCTTCATTTTCCTCGTACATAAAAGCTGACATTCCCTAAGCTTGTTCAATACCAGGCTGTGCTTTGCACAACCCCGCGCGCTTTTAATTGTTGTCTTTGACATGGCTGTTTGAGGTGTTTGCTGCCACAGTGTATTAGATGTCACTGTCAGTGGTGTGCAGCTACAACAGCCACCAAATCAATAACGATCACTTCTTGTCTGGTACACACACAACACTCTGCTCTACCCGTCTCTTCTGTCAGGCATTCCACCCTCATTCCGTCTTTGTTTTCAATGTTCTGACTTCAGACAGTTCTCTTCTAACCACGACTTTTTAAGTACAAGTTAAAACAATTTCCAGGTACCTCTACGTGCTTTTGTCTTTCACGTAATCAAGTAGAGAACTAGTGTTATTTTTCTGATATTGATTAATTTGCGCATGAGATTTAACCAAAAACGTTTTAATGGAGGACAGGTGCAGTTGGCTGTACAGAGAGTGGCTAAGTCTGGTGGTCACATGTCCAACTGACAATCTGGCGGGAACTGAGGCACAGATTTGAGTCACCGCTCTGGTGTCCACATAAAGGGACTGCTCCTCTGGAGCTGACATTGGTACTGACTCCACTCCACTCCACTAGAAGTCTTTTCCACGAAACTGTTCACCCCGTGTGCCAACACTTGCAGCAATCTCTTTCACACGTCAAAACCCTGCAAAATGTTGTAGGGGACTTAACTAAGTCAGCTGGGGTCAGTGGCATGGGCAACACGAGCATACCCGCATGCATCCTGCAGCAATGAGCTTTGCCATGTTCACCGTGCCTTTGACACAAAGCCTGAAAAAGTTCAAAAAAGTGCTCCAATGACTCGTCAAGGAGTGAAAGAAGAAGTCAAAGCAAGTCACAGTCTGTGTGAATAGAACAGTTTACACAAGTGTATATGCCCATGTCCTTTCACTGTTACCTGTGGTCACAGCTCTGGAGTCCATCGAGGGGCTTTGGCATGTCTGGGGTCTGCGGCATGTCTGGTGTCTGTGGTATGTCTGGTGTGGCACGTCTGGTGTCTGGTGTGGCATGTCTGGTGTCTGAGGCATGTCTGGTGTCTGGTGTGGCATGTCTGGTGTCTGGTGTGGCATGTCTGGTGTCTGTGGCATGTCTGGTGTCTGGTGTGGCATGTCTGGTCTCTGTGGCATGTCTGGTGTCTGCGGCATGTCTGGTGCCTGTGGCATGTCTGGTGTCTGTGGCATGTCTGGTGTCTGGTGTGGCATGTCTGGTGTCTGGTGTGGCATGTCTGGTGTCTGTGGCATGTCTGGTGTCTGAGGCATGTCTGGTGTCTGGTGTGGCATGTCTGGTGTCTGGTGTGGCATGTCTGGTGTCTGCGGCATGTCTGGTGTCTGTGGCATGTCTGGTGTCTGGTGTGGCATGTCTGGTGTCTGCGGCATGTCTGGTGTCTGTGGCATGTCTGGTGTCTGTGGCATGTCTGGTGTCTGCGGCATGTCTGGTGTCTGCGGCATGTCTGGTGTCTGCGGCATGTCTGGTGTCTGCGGCATGTCTGGTGTCTGGTGTGGCATGTCTGGTGTCTGTGGCATGTCTGGTGTCTGGTGTGGCATGTCTGGTGTCTGCGGCATGTCTGGTGTCTGTGGCATGTCTGGTGTCTGTGGCATGTCTGGTGTCTGCGGCATGTCTGGTGTCTGCGGCATGTCTGGTGTCTGCGGCATGTCTGGTGTCTGCGGCATGTCTGGTGTCTGCGGCATGTCTGGTGTCTGTGGCATGTCTGGTGTCTGTGGCATGTCTGGTGTCTGGTGTGGCATGTCTGGTGTCTGGTGTGGCATGTCTGGTGTCTGGTGTGGCATGTCTGGTGTCTGTGGCATGTCTGGTGTCTGTGGTGTGTCTGGTGTCTGCGGCATGTCTGGTGTCTGTGGCATGTCTGGTGTCTGCGGCATATCTGGTGTCTGTGGTGATTCTGGTGTCTGTGGCATGTCTGGTGTCTGCGGCATGTCTGGTGTCTGGTGTCTGTCTGGTGTCTGCGGCATGTCTGGTGTCTGCGGCATATCTGTGACATGTCTGGTGTCTGTGGCATGTCTGGTGTCTGCGGCATGTCTGGTGTCTGGTGTGGCATGTCTGGTGTCTGGTGTGGCATGTCTGGTGTCTGGTGTGGCATGTCTGGTGTCTGGTGTGGCATGTCTGGTGTCTGTGGCATGTCTGGTGTATGTGGCATGTCTGGTGTCTGTGGCATGTCTGGTGTGGCATGTCTGGTGTCTGGTGTGGCATGTCTGGTGTCTGTGGCATGTCTGGTGTGGCATGTCTGGTGTCTGTGGCATGTCTGGTGTCTGTGGCATGTCTGGTGTCTGGTGTGGCATGTCTGGTGTCTGTGGCATGTCTGGTGTGGCATGTCTGGTGTCTGTGGCATGTCTGGTGTCTGTGGCATGTCTGGTGTCTGGTGTGGCATGTCTTGTGTCTGGTGTGGCATGTCTTGTGTCTGTGCATGTCTGGTGTCTGTGGCATGTCTGGTGTCTGTGGCATGTCTGGTGTCTGGTGTGGCATGTCTGGTGTCTGTGGCATGTCTGGTGTCTGCGGCATGTCTGGTGTCTGTGGCATGTCTGGTGTCTGGTGTGGCATGTCTGGTGTCTGTGGCATGTCTGGTGTCTGCGGCATGTCTGGTGTCTGTGGCATGTCTGGTGTCTGCGGCATGTCTGGTGTATGTGGCATGTCTGGTGTCTGTGGCATGTCTGGTGTCTCTGGCATGTCTGGTGTCTGGTGTCTGCGGCATGTCTGGTGTCTGGTGTCTGCGGCATGTCTAGTGTCTGGTGTGGCATGTCTGGTGTCTGTGGCATGTCTGGTGTCTGTGGCATGTCTGGTGTCTGTGGCATGTCTGTGGCATGTCTGGTGTATGTGGCATGTCTGGTGTCTGTGGCATGTCTGGTATGTCTGGTGTCTGCGGCATGTCTGGTGTCTGCGGCATGTCTGTGGCATGTCTGCGGCATGTCTGGTGTCTGTACAATCCTAGAGGTGATGGAGGTGTCCGCTCCCTGCTGCACGTGACATCAGCACTTCTGCAGGTGTTGGCAGCTCCTGTCTTCTGTCTGTGGTCACAGGTTGCCTGTCTTCTGTCTGTGTTCACGGGTTGCCTGTCTTCTGTCTGTGTTCACAGGTTGCCTGTCTTCTGTCTGTGTTCACGGGTTGCCTGTCTTCTGTCTGTGTTCACGGGTTGCCTGTCTTCTGTCTGTGTTCACGGGTTGCCTGTCTTCTGTCTGTGTTCACGGGTTGCCTGTCTTCTGTCTGTGTTCACAGGTTGCCTGTCTTCTGTCTGTGTTCACGGGTTGCCTGTCTTCTGTCTGTGTTCACGGGTTGCCTGTCTTCTGTCTGTGTTCACGGGTTGCCTGTCTTCTGTCTGTGTTCACGGGTTGCCTGTCTTCTGTCTGTGTTCACAGGTTGCCTGTCTTCTGTCTGTGTTCACGGGTTGCCTGTCTTCTGTCTGTGTTCACGGGTTGCCTGTCTTCTGTCTGTGTTCACGGGTTGCCTGTCTTCTGTCTGTGTTCACGGGTCGCCTGTCTTCTGTCTGTGTTCACGGGTCGCCTGTCTTCTGTGCCTGCTCTGCACTGCCTGGCCTGGGTGTGACTCTGACCCTGCAGCTGCTGACTGGTGCCCTGACTCTGACCCTGCAGCTGCTGACTGGTGCCCTGACTCTGACCCTGCAGCTGCTGACTGGTGCCCTGACTCTGACCCTGCAGCTGCTGACTGGTTGCCCTGACTCTGACCCTGCAGCTGCTGACTGGTGCCCTGACTCTGACCCTGCAGCTGCTGACTGGTGCCCTGACTCTGACCCTGCAGCTGCTGACTGGTGCCCTGACTCTGACCCTGCAGCTGCTGACTGGTGCCCTGACTCTGACCCTGCAGCTGCTGACTGGTGCCCTGACTCTGACCCTGCAGCTGCTGACTGGTGCCCTGACTCTGACCCTGCAGCTGCTGACTGGTGCCCTGACTCTGACCCTGCCCACAGAAGCCCTGCAGTCAGCGGGCCTGTAGTGTTCTTCCACAGATGAAGACAGGGTTTTTTTTTCCGATCAGAGCTAGCCTTGAGCTCTGCTGCCTGGTGCTGAATGAATGAATACATGAATGAATGTATGGTTTAAAGAGCGCATAAAAGCTCCTCATACGTAGACGTGGTATTGTCTGCCCTGATGAATACTGATAGCAACAGTGGTGTGAATGCGGGAGGACCTCGTTGTCTAACTACTTTATCATGTTTTGGGGGCTAACATGCTTGTGGGTTTCTGATCGATCTATCTATCTATCTATCTATCTATCTATCTATCTATCTATCTATCTATCTATCTATCTATCTATCTATCTATCTATCTATCTATCTATCTATCTGTCTGTCTGTCTGTCTGTCTGTCTGTCTGTCTGTCTGTCTGTCTGTCTGTCTGTCTGTCTGTCTGTCTGTCTGTCTGTCTGTCTGTCTGTCTGTCTGTCTGTCTGTCTGTCTGTCTGTCTGTCTGTCTATCTATCTATCTATCTATCTATCTATCTAATACATATATGGAGGCTGGCTGCACGATGTTGCCAGCTCCTTGCCGTGGGTTCTGTGAGTGAGTGAGTGCTGTGTGTGTGTATTTGTGTGTGTACGTGTGTGTGTGTATGTGTGTGTGTATGTGTGTGTGTGTATGTGTGTGTGTATGTGTGTGTGTGTATGTGTGTTGGTGTGTGTGTGTGGTGTGTGTGTGTGTGTGTGTGTGTGTGTGTGTGTGTGTGCGAGTTGTGAGAAAGCTGTGAAAGCACGATCAAAGTGTTCCCAGGGAAGATGAAGGGTTGACAGTCACAGATTTTTGCACAGGGCCATCTTGCCTCACTCGTTGAAGCTGCATCTCTGTTCCTTCGGATGAGACTCGAAACCGAGACCCCGTGTGCGAACGCATGCAGAACATCTTGCCCACGCGTTAAAACCCTTTCGGAAGAGTAGGCCATTGTGTGCCGGTAGGAGCGGATGACAAAGTAAAAAAAATAACCCAGCATGCACACAGGTGTCGTGTTTAGACACCATCCCGGAGGTCGGTCATATCTTAAGAGCTGTAGACAGCATCGTTCTGGCAACTCCTGCGACGGCACTGGAACCATGTGTATCGGCGATTGCCTTTCCAATGGACCATTCCAGCGATTGGGAGAGAGGAGGGGGTCTGCTGCATGGCTAACAGCTTGCCCTCCATACTTGCTTACCCAGGCTTTGCACTCTGGAGTATCAACACCTAGAGCGCAACTCCACTGTCTTACGAGACTGACGGCTGCCTGTTACTATCTTTGTTCAGTTTTGGGGGGCAGAGTAGTAGCCAGTGCTAAGTGTTCGAGTTCTGCGTCCTCTGCTTAGCCCAGAGCACAGCAGCCCTTCCTGTAAATCGTACATCATTCTTCTTATCTGATACAGCAATATCAAGTCTGAAGAAAAAAGAAACCATCTGGAATATGAGAAAAACTGAAATTTAGGTATTGTGGACGAGGTCTTGTGTGTGTGTGTGTGTACGTGTGAAAGTCAAAGTCAAAGTCAAATGTTTTATTTGTTAGGCCACGGAACCATACAAAAGGAGTTCATATTCGCTAACACTGTACATAAAAGGTGTGTGTGTGTGTGTGTGTGTGTGTGTGTGTGTGTGTGTGTGTGTGTGTGTGTGTGTGTGTGTGTGTGTGTGTGTGATCTCTGCTACAGACCCATGTGTTGTGTGGCCTGTCTGACAGCTCCTTTAGTCTCCAGCAGACAGGGCTAACAGCTCACCCATGGCGCAGACTGTTCCTCCTTATTCTCTTCAGCACACTGGCCTCGAGTTGAATTAATTCTTCCTTTTACAATGCCCGCTAGATAAGGAAACGCGGTGTTATAATAATAATAATAATAAATAATGGTAATAATAATAATAATGTATGGAATTTATATAGCGCTGAATCTTGTAAAGCAACAAATCAAAGCGCTCAAGGTCTAACTCTGCAGAGCTCTCTTTCTGAGAGCTTTCGCAGTGAAAGGGAGATGTTATCACTCTCCCAAGGCATAAAATGTGAGTGCATGTTAGTGATTTTCTCTCCTTCGTAGGTATAAGGTAAAATAAAAGTGTCCCTATGTGGTCGCTGGAGAGCAAGGTATCAGAGACCTCAGCTTCTCTAGGGCCAGTATATTGAGGGCGGCGTCCATCTCCTCTCCCTCGCTGCTTTACCTTCCCTGTCCCTGAAGAGGACAGGTACCCACTGACAGCTGGGCGAACTGAATGCCTGTACTGAAGCCAGGGATCAGGAATGATACCTGAGGCTTTCATTCAGACATGAAATATCCAGCACACTCTCTTCTTTCTCTGGAACAAACATTCATTTTGTTTATGCTGCTCGGCAAGCGTCTCCACCTCTCCCCCCCCCCCCCCTCCGTCATAAATGCGCTTCGATTTGTTTGCTTTACAAGATTCAGCGCTTTTTAAATACCATATATTATTAGTGTTATTATTATATACTAAAACACTGCAACTCCCTTTCCTAACTTACAAAAGATCCTATTTTTTTCTGTGTGATCCGCACGAGTTTTGCAAAACGTAGAGCTTTGTAAACTACGTAGACAAACAAAAGCTTAAAGAAACACGTTTCCATTGTGTTAAAAGATTAAATAAATAGATAAACATAGATTTTGTTTTTTGAGACCATCAAAATTAGAACGACTGCGTTTTTTGTCATGTACACTGAGCAAATGTCACTGTAGAGGGTTTCTGAAGCAGTGTGTCGACACAGAGTTGTGACATTCGCTGGAGAAAAGTAAACGACAACAGCAACAGCACCACCACCACCACCACCACTACCAGCCCCCAGAGCAAGATGGAGCACTGACAGCAGCCTCCAGACAGCCATCCTACTGCACACAGCACACAGCGAGCTGCTGCACCAGATAATAATTATAGGAGGATGTCAGTGACGGCAGTGGCGGCAGCCATAAATCACAGCTGATGTCTCTGCCCACTGACTCATTCAGCCTCATACCATTTGACTAGAATAACCCCCCCCCCCCTCTCTCTCTCTCTCTCTCTCTCTCTCTCTCTCTCTCTCTCTCTCTTCTCTCTCTCTCTCTCTGTGTCTGCCTGTCTTTGTCTGTCTGTCTGTCTGTTTGTCTGTCTGTCTTTGTCTGTCTGCCTGTCTGTCTGTCTCTCTCCCTCTCTGTGCAAGTGTATTTGTCTCCGTCCCTTCTTGGCACACTCTACAATCAAAAGATTTATTAGTTTAAAGAAATCACGACAGCGATATATCATTTACGCGCGCGCGCGCGCGCCACACAACACACACACACACACACACACACACACACACACACACACACACACACACACACACACACACACACACACACACACACACACACACACACAACACACACACACATTCACACACATAATTTGTGTGTATGTCGAATGAGTTATTGTTTGACATAAATCACGACTCTACTATGTAATCTAAACACACAAACAAATACACACACACAGAGTCGCGCATGCGCGCGCGTACAACTACAGACCAACGCACACATGCATGCATGCTATACAATATACATACAGTTACGTGCACATGTATCTACACACACATTTGTGTATCTATCTATCTATCTATCTATCTATCTATCTATCTATCTATCTATCTATCTATCTATCTATCTATCTATCTATCTATCTATCTATCTATCTATTTATCTATCTATCTATCTATCTATCTATCTATCTATCTATCTATCTATCTATCTATCTATCTATACGCACGCACACACGCACGCACATATGCACACACGCATGGAGAAAGAGAGGAGAGGGTGGGGGGAGGTTAGAAAGATGGGTGGGGGATATTTAGATGCACGTGCCATTGATCTGTCTGTAGCATGTTTTCTTAGTTGGCAAAGTGAGAAGCAGACCGTCTCCATTAATGTCTTCAGAACAGGAGTGCAGGCTATACCCTTCTGTCCACAATCTCACATGTTTCCTTGTTGAGAACTGGGGAGCATCTGGTTTGAATTTAGATGTATTATCTACGGATATGCAACTGATGGTTATATTTAAGTCATATATACAAACAGAAGCTGTAGAGTAGTGTGAGGCCGTATTGCAGGCAAGTGATAAGCCAGTACTAAAGAGGAGTATAATGATATCAAGTGAACATTGAATGGACAGATTTGTTACAGTAGCAAAGAAACGAAAAAGACCCTTTTTTCTGAATCTTGACAAGACTGTTATCATCACAGAGGAAAGCCAAAGAGTAAAGGCATAACCAACAGCAAACACTATCAATAAGCAAATAATTATTGGATCTCAATATTTCCACAAGTGTAAAGGCAGCAAGTGTAGAAATGATATCTTTAATTTATTAATGACACTTGTTTTAGTAGGAGTGGTTTGTTACGACAATGTTTTTTTCCGCTGCCAAACAACAAGTTGTTTGAGTGTGGAGTACACTGTAATCTACTGACTAATTCTGCTCCAAATGTACTTGTGTAAAAGGTAAAGGTGAAGGTGTCCCATAACCTATGCCGTCGTAGGGGAGTGAGGCACCAGATACTTCAGCTTCTTTAGGGGCCAGCATATTGAGGGTGGCGCCCATCTCCTCTCCCTGCTGCATTACCTTCCCTGACCCTAAAGAATCAGGTACCCATTTACAGCTGGGTGAACTTTTTCTCTTCTGAGTAAACATTAGTTAAACCAGACATAAACACTGCACAATTTTATTTAAACCTATGTATACGATTTCTTAAACCAAGAATATATTGAAAAAAAGGTATTAAAGAAAGTTGCTTGCAGGACGTCTGTAGAATTAAATGATCCCATGTCAAAGTAGGCTTGAAAAGCTGAACACATTTACAGGAGTGTTTGTAAACAGGGTAAACAGAGAGATCCTTTGAAAACAAAACTCTCTCTGAAACACACACACACACACACACACACACACACACACACACACACACACACACACACACACACACACACACACACACACACACGCGCGCGCGCGTGCGTGTGTACGTGCGTGCGTGCGTGCGTGCGTGCGTCTCTGTGTGTGTAAAGGGTGGAGGGAGAGAAAGAAGCATTTTGTTTTTAGTTACTGTTAATGTTAATGAAAGGCTATGAATAACTTATACAAGCCCGTGTAAAACTAAAGCGGAACAAGGGAAGGAGAAAAGCGAAAGGTTGACGTGCTGACTAGATAATTATTGTGACTGGGTTTTATTTCCCAGTGCCTTCTCTCATGTCCAGTTCAATAGATTTTGTTATGGATATTGTTCTTGTTATTCTTAGTAATGGGATTGTTATTACTGTTATAATTTTTATTGTTTTGGTTTGATAGTCTAATTAGTTGTGGGCCTTGGTTTGTCTTTTTTCTTTCATTATGAAGGGATTCATAGATGTATGTACACTAGTTTTTTTGTTTGTACATTTTTTTATTTTCGTTTTTCTGTATGTTGGCTTGTTGTTGTTGTTTTTTACGTTCCTCTCCGATACACCCCTGTGTTTTTCCATTATTGTTTTGGTATTACTGTACTATTATTTTAGTGGTGATGGGTGATTATTATTATTAATGTATCAACTTATTGTAGTCATTATTACTGATTATTTATTTGCTTGATCTTTTCTGTTTGATTGGTATGGAATGAATATTTTTTAAATGTTGAAAAGTTCTACTATAAGAACATGAGCACATATGAATAAATGTTCATGCATGTTGAGAGGAGATGAGGGATATAATTGCTGACAATATTATCGATGCAATTAGGTATGGATGTATAGTATTTTCTTTTTTTTGGATGTTTGTTTGGGATTTTTGGTTGTTTGTTTTTGTTGATGTTTTGTTATTGTTTTTTTTTGGGATGCTTTGTTCGATTGTTTCCTTGTTCGATTCTTTTTTTTTTCTTTTTTTTTTTTTTGGGGGGGGGGGGGGTGGAGGTTCAATAGGTTTTTTGTGTGTTGGTTGGTATTAATTATAAAGTATGTACATGAAACGGGTATATTGTAACCTGATATATTTGTTTGATATTTTATTTTCTCTCTCATTTTCTTGTAATCTAAATCTAAGTGAGTACAAATGTGTGCGCGTGTATGTACGTGTGTATGTGTATGAATATGTGTGGTGTGTGTGTGGTGGGGTGTGTGTGTGTGGTGTGTGTGTGTGTGTGTGTTGGGTTGGGTTGGGTTATGATGTGTTGCAATGCGTGTGCGTGGTGTGTGTATGTGCGTGTGCGCGCATGTATGTGTGTACGAGTTATGCAGTGTATTTTTCTTTTTGTGGTGGAGGGAAGGGGGGGGGGTCCATTTTTGTTGTTGATGAGTTTTTTTGTTTTTGTTTTTGGTCCCGTGTGTGTGTTCTTTTTTTTTAATTATAAAAAAAACACCTCTATTTCTATTTTTCTTTTGGAGTTAGTTTTATTATTTTTGGTTATGGTAATAATGTAGTTACATAATATTGATCAAGTTGTTTTTTGTTCCTGGATAGATGGCTTGATGAAAAAAAGCAAAGGCATTGCTTATTCAATGTACCATCTGGAAATAAATATTTGACTTGACTTGAATTGACTGACACACACACACACACACACACACACACACACACACACACACACACACACACCACACACACACACACACACACACACACACACACCACACACAACACACACACACACACACACACACACACACACACACACACACCACACACACACACACACACACACACACACACACACTCACACACACACACACACACACACACACACACACACACACACACACACACACACACACACACACACACACCACACACACACACACACACACAAAGAAACAAAAATTGAAATATCCTGCAACAAATCATGAAACCTAAGGAAAATACTGTGGGTCATTTTAATGATTTAATAATCTTCAAAAATCAAAAGCAACTTCCTGCTAATTGTTAAACTTAAATGACATTCTAATTACATTTACAAAAGAAAGGAAAATATAAATGGATCTAAAAAATTCCCCGCATTACTTAAAAAAAGGACACCTTTTCCACAACCCATGCTTTAAGAAACGCTTTGTTGATGTAATATTATTTATAGGAATAAAAGACATGCCAGAGAACTTTATTCGTTAACCATATGGTTAAAATTTTTTGGTGCTCATAATAGCAAATCATTAATAATAAAGTATATTAACGATAACAAAATCTTATAAAGAATACTCTAGGAAATCAATGTGTAAAAATAGCTGCAGATGAACACTATCACATCGTTTCAACGGAAAATAAAGCAGCCACCGATCCATTTTTTTTCACGAGGAACTAGCATGCTATTGAGGAACTAGCTTGCTAAAAACCAGCGTTCTATTGAGGAGCTAGCTTCTAAAAACCAGCGTTCTATTGAGGAACTAGCATGCTAAAAACCAGCGTTCTATTGAGAAACTAGCATGCTAAAATCCAGCGTACTATTGAGGAACTGGCTTGCTAAAAACCAGCGTACTATTGAAGAACTACCTTCTAAAATCCAGCGTACTATTGAGGAACTATCTTGCTAAAACCCAGCGTACTATTGAGGAACTGGCTTGCTAAAAACCAGCGTTCTATTGAGGAACTGGCTTGCTAAAAACCAGCGTACTATTGAAGAACTAGCTTGCTAAAAACCAGCGCACTATTGAAGAACTAGCATGCTAAAAGCCAGCATACTATTGAGGAACTAGCTTGCTAAAAACCAGCGTTCTATTGAGGAACTAGCATGCTAAAACCAGCATACTATTGAGGAACTGACATGCTAAAACCAGCATACTATTGAGGAACTGACATGCTAAAAACCAGCGTACTATTGAGGAACTAGCATGCTAAAACCAGCGTTCTATTGAGGAACTAGCATGCTAAAACCAGCATACTATTGAGGAACTGACATGCTAAAAACCAGCGTACTATTGAGGAACTAGCATGCTAAAAACCAGCGTTCTACTGAGGAACTAGCATGCTAAAAACCAGCGTTCTTATGAGGAACTGACATGCTGAAAACCAGCGTACTCCTGGAGGCTGCAAAGAACTGCAGTGCTTAGAAAAAAAGCACTTGTCATAAAGAACTGCAATGTTTGAAATGACCCAACGTTTCAACGGGGAACTGTCAGGAAAAAACAATGTTCTCATAGGGAACAACCATGCTGAAAAACAGTGTTTTCATGGGGACTGTCAGACAAACAGTGTTTTCATGGGGGACTGTCAGACAAACAGTGTTTTCATGGGGACTGTCAGAAAAACCAGTGTTTTCATGGGGGACTGTCAGAAAAACCAGTGTTGTCATGGGGGACTGTCAGAAAAACCAGTGTTTTGATGGGGGACTGTCAGAAAAACCAGTGTTTTCATGGGGGACTGTCAGACAAGCAGTGTTTTCATGGAGACTGTCAGACAAGCAGTGTTTTCATGGAGACTGTCAGACAAACAGTTTTCATGGGTGACTGTCAGAAAAACCAGTGTTCTCATGGGGCTAGCCCGAGAGAAGGTCAAGAAATCATGATCTCTGGGGTCAAAGTCCGATGAGTGCTCTTGTTTCCACTGTGAATACTGTGTCCATTAAAAAAAAATCTATAGTACATGTATGTTTTTGTCTACACTACACACTTTATGTTCATTTTGCATCCATATTGAGTATTCTTTACACACAACTGTCTGTCGACATGTGGTAAGCTTTCTGTCTTAATTATG
>CM054157.1:39530871-39550871 GCA_028751875.1 Rapana venosa | reverse complement strand
CCTTCACGTTGTGTCTATTGTCATGTATCTACCTGTTCCACACAGAATACCTTCACGTTGTGTCTATTGTCATGTATCTACCTGTTCCACACAGAATACCTTCACGTTGTGTTGACCTCGCTCACATCTGGCTACATCAGCCTACACCCAAACCTGAGCTGGCATGATCGTCCACCTGTCGCAGTCCACAGGACCCTGCCTGTGCCGGCCAAGCATGCAGTGATGACAAGGTTCAGAGAGAGGACAGGGCAGGAGCTGAAGCTGACACTGTACTGCTCCCAATCCCTCAGCACAAGACAGGTGCTGTGGAAAAGGCAGACTGACCCACAGTCTGATTTGGCTCACCTGTGTCACCGCAGCCACATCCTTCTCCAGGGCCACAGCTCGGGCTGCATCAGCGCCCCTTGCTTTCAGCTCTTCTTCTCCTTTTTCCCGGAGGACCAGCGGCCCGTGGAGCTGGACACAGGTCGGTGGAACTGTTCTGTAGAGCACTACGCCAGCTTCCACCACCACCTGGCCTGCAACCTGAAGCCAGAGTGTGCGGATGGGCGGGATGAGGCAGGCCCCTGTGCTTACAGCAGTCCTCAGTGCCAGGGAAAGCTGGCTCTCTGTCACCGCTGCTACAGCCTGGTGGACAGCCTCGCTGGCTTCGTCAGTGCCAAAAGAGATCTGAACATGAGAGCTGATGACTACTGCAGGTCCTTAGGGGGCCGGCTCAGCTTGCCCATGTGTGTGTCTGACTGTGTGGGAACAATACGAAGCATAACCAAAATACACACAGACAGGCTGATAGATGTCTGGACAGGCTTGTATACCAATGACATACCGCTGCCAAGTATGTACACCTTGAGCATTGTGCAAGAAGATCAAACGGTTCTTCACCACTACTATAAAATTGCTATGTATAGAAACAAGTTTCTGAAAAACTGTTTAAGAACCCGATTACGATCACAACTATTGCCCCGATTATGTAGACAAAGCTCTGCATCTTTTCTAACTTTTGGGACATTTTGTGAATTTCAGGCCAACAGCACAGAGAAGACTGTGCATTACTCAAAGAGAGTGACTGTCAACAGCACAGGACTGGCACTGTCACCACAGCAACACAGGTCTATGACACAGTGTGCTAATGGTCAACTGACCCACAGAATCTTTCTGTGTGGCTCCAGACAGTACCAGATATGTGGTCAGCAGCCCACGTCTCCTTGCCTGTTTTCTGACCAGACCTCGGACAGTGGTGGATCTGATTCCTCAGACCCCCGCCTCTCTGCAGTTCCGACATTTGCGTGTCAGGATGCTGAGACCAGGATCTCCTATGCTCTGGTGTGTGACTTCATTCCTGACTGCGCAGACGACAGTGACGAGTCTTTCTGCACACACCCTCCCTGCCTCAGCCAGTTCAGGTGTAGCAACGGCCAGTGTCTGCCTGTGGAGCAGGTCTGTGATCGGCAGTTCCACTGCAAGGACCAGTCAGATGAAGCTAAGTGTGGCCAGTTTAGATATAACCTTATGGAATATAGCCTTCCAGCCCCTGCTCTGGTGAATTTCAACGGCATCAAAAGGTTCACTGCTGTTCCAATGAAGGCCAATGCATCCTGCCCTGACAGCCATTACCGGTGTGCAGGGGAAGTCAACGACTGCCTGCCTTTCTACACACGGTGTAACTCCATGTATGACTGCATTGACCGTCAGGATGAAGAGGGGTGTGAAGAAGTCACGTGTTCGGGGTTTCTGCGGTGCAGACTTTCAAAGATCTGTGTGCACAGTGAACACGTCTGTGACGGCTGGCCCCACTGTCCAATGAACGACGACGAAATGCTGTGCCATGCAACGTGTCCTTCAAACTGTCTGTGTCAAGGTCACAGCTTCCTGTGTGCCCAGCCGTTCTCTGCCGCTCTCTTCCCTCAGCTCCGCTACCTGGACGCCACAGGGTCGGGCATGGCGCTGTCTGACGTGCAGAACAACGCGCTGCTGGTCGGCCTGGCCATGGCAGGCTGCGCTCTCCATCTCTTACCTCCTGTGCACCTGCCCAATGTCAGGAGTCTGGACCTGAGCGCCAACAGACTGCACGCCGCCAACCTGACCTCCTTTCTTGGGTTAGAAAACCTGCAGGCACTGTCCCTGTCTGACAACCCCCTGACCTCCCTCCACACCGGCGCCCCCTCTGCTGGCCAGCACAGTGCACTGACCTCGCTGGACCTGTCCCACACCCCACTGACCGTGCTGGACACCGCCGTGCTGTCAGTGTTCCCTCACCTGCAGACGCTGAATTTAACTTCCACTTCCATCCACACAGTCGGTCCTGAAGGCTTCCAGCCGACTCCAGCGCTGACTGACCTTCATATGGACAACAGCCCCCTTAGGGTCTTCCCCCCTAATCTCTTTCAAAGGCTGTCGAAGCTACGCTATGTCTCCACGCAAAACTACAAACTCTGCTGCTCTGAAATACTTCCCACTAACTTGAATGATGTGGAGTGCATAGCTCCAAAAGATGACATTTCTTCCTGTGAAGATTTGCTGCAGTCCTGGACGTACCGTGGCTTTCTGTGGCTGGTGGCCTGTCTGTCTCTGACAGGCAATGTCTTCTGTTGCTGTACACGAATGTTCGCTAAACGCCTGGCGTCTTCCAGTAGTTTCAGTGTGTTCGTCACCAACCTCACCATGGCTGACTTTCTGATGGGGGTCTACATCACCATCATTGGTGTGGCTGATGAAGAGTTCCGTGGACAGTATCTCTACAAGGACGACACCTGGAAACACAGTGCGGTTTGTAAGATGGCTGGTTTTTTGTCCCTGCTGTCCAGTGAGGTGTCAGCTCTCATCATCGGGTTCATCACACTGGATCGTTTCCTTGTCCTTCGCTTTCCTTTCAGCACGGTGAGGTTTGACAGAAGGTCGGCAGCTCTGGCCTGTCTGCTGACCTGGCTGGCTGGCTGGGTGTTGGCCATGGTGCCGCTGCTCCCGGTGACCTCCCATTGGCAGTTCTACAGCCAGACAGGCATCTGTGTGCCTCTGTCCGTGACCACACGGGACTTCAAGGGCAGGTACTATTCTTTCAGCGTTTTGATCGTGTTTAATTTCACTGTCTTCCTGTTTGTCTCTGCCGGCCAAGCCCTCATCTACTGGACCATACAGCAAACTGCAATGAAAACGGACAGCACCAAAGTGTCGCGGGACATGACCATTGCCCGGAGGCTGATCACCATAGCAGTCACAGACTTCCTGTGCTGGTTCCCCATTGGTCTGTGTGGGCTGTTGGCATTAGCTGGTACACCCATCCCTGGAGAAATCAACGTGATCCTGGCCATCTTCGTGCTGCCTCTGAACTCCGCCATCAACCCCTTCCTGTACACCGTCAACACCCTGGCTGAGAAGAGGAGGAAGAAGGACCAGGCCAGACTTCTGCAATGGCTGCAATCTCACTCTGACTTGATTGTTAAGTAGCTTAGAATAACCAAGGGATCTTCTTTATTTTAGTAAACTCTCTCTCTCTCTCTCTCTCTCTCTCTCTCTCTCTCTCTCTCTCTCTCTCTCTCTCTCTCTCTCTCTCTCTCTCTTCTCTCTCTTAAATGAATTTAATATTGATTGACAAAAAACGTCAGACAGACTAAACACATGCTTAATAGGAATATTTTCAGCTGACCTAATTGATGGACAGGCTAATAATAGTTACAACTACTTCTAAAACCCTGACTGACCATACTTATTTATGCCACGACTTAAACACTGGAACAAGGGATGAATTCATTACAGAAAAGAAATGCGACACGCATTTAAGGCGACAGGAAAAATAAGGACTATTTTGAAAAGCCCGTTTCTAACAAGTCTACCATCAAATCCATTTTGAATGCTACTAACCGTTTAACTAGCAAGGTTTTCAGACTAAATTCTTCATTTCCTTGACATTTGTTACGGGGTAAACTCCATGAATAGTTTTATGACATAGCCCCACTCAACTAGCTATCAAAGCTAACACCTCTCACTTGAATAATCTTGAAGTCTTACAAGAATTCTGTGCTGCCAAACTCATATCATCAATATCAAATATTCTCTTCATGTCTGTGAATGAAGTTTATGTTTCGATCCATTTGAAATAAGCATGTACTCGTGGATTAGATGGCATTAATGGTTAGATTTAGAAAAACAACAGCACCTCCTATAATTTCAGAAACAACGACTGATGTATTCAATCTATGTACAGCAAAAAATCGTTATCCGAAAGCTTTCAAAGATTCCAAAGTTGTTCCTCTACAAACCTGGTGATCGTACAAGTCCTGCAAACTATCATCCTATCTTTATATTATCTAATCAAGTTAAACATTTAGAAAATCACATTTAGGCAGCACATTCTTAACCACTGCAATAATTATGCCTCATTAAATTTTCATCCTAACCAATCTAGATTTCAGAAGCAGCATTCCTTTTACACTGCACTAACCAGCCCAGTTTACCAAAGTATGACTGTCCAGCATGAATGACAGTTTCATTACTGGTGTCCCGTTTGTTGATTTTTCAAAAGCCTTTGATCAATTTGATCACAAACTGCATAATAATAATACATGGAATTTATACAGCGCTATATCTTGCAAAAAAACAAATCAAAGCGCTTTCATTCATCCTAGTCTTTCACATGCAGCTAGTTACAATTAATAGATTTTTACAAAATCAAATGTAAACACACACAGCGCACAATTAATAGTTTTTACAAATTCAAATGTAAACACACACACACACGCGACCCCCCCCCCCTCCCCCCACACACAAAGGTTGTACACTCCGGCAGAGTGATGGAGGTGTTGAGGGCAGGGACAGGAATGAGATGAAACAAGAGAGGATAATCTTAGGTTTGAAATAGGTTTAGGTTTGGATGAAAGAAAAGGAGAGGAATGCCAGTGAATTGGGGATCAGGAGGTGCAGGTTTTGTATGGTCTATAAAATAATACATGAGAACTTATGTTATCTTTTTTTTAGACAAAAGTAAACAGCTTGTGATGACCGATGAATGTAAATCTCTTTTGTCCATCATGCATTGTTGGTGTTTCTCAGGCTCCATCCTGGGACTCTTACTCTTCTCAATATATATGAATGATTTACGTCTCTGTTTAAAAAGCAAACTGTGAAATGTTTGCAGATGAGACAACATTACACACAAGCCAAAAAAAAAATTCAAAAGATGTAATTCTAACCTTACAGGCTGATATAGAACAATTTATTATCTGGTCTGATTCATACCATCCACCCTTAAAAGAGTAAACATATGATTATAAAGACCAGGCAAAAACGTCAAAACCGTTCTTAAGTAGGTAGTTCATTGGTCATCAATTGTAACGTAGTTGAAGAAATTATTTGTAAGTTCTAGGATTAGTAATTAACAGCAATCTGTCATTGTTTGAACATGGTTTGTAAATCACATAAAGAACGATTAATCAGCTGATGAAGATAAAAATTTTTCTTAAATTCACACTCCCGTAAACTGGTTTTTTCCCCGTGTTATTATTGAACCACACATAAATTATGTACAAAAGGAGGATTAGACAAGTAAAAGCACATCAAAACCAGTGGCAAGTATGCACAGACGAGCTCTTAAACTATTTCTGCTGAAACCAACATCATCATCATGTGCTGACTATATCTCACTTGCATTCTCCCTCTCAAACGGAAATTTGAATACAATAATGTAATATTCATGTTCAAAATGATGTTTGGCTCTGCTCCACATTGGTTGATAGACATGTTTAAGATTAACGTGTGTCACCATCTTCATAAAATACTGTTACCACTGTCCAGAATTGGTCCGTTTAAATCCAGCCCTGATTATTCTGGTGGCTTAGTAAAGTAAAGGTAAAGGTGTCCTATAACCTATGTGGTCGTAGGGGAGTGAAGCGTCAGAGACCTCAGCATATTGAGGACGGCGCTCATCTCGTCTCCCTCGCTGCTTTACCTTCCCTGACCCTGAAGAGGCAGGTGCCCATTTACAGCTGGGTGAACTGGGGGACTGTA
This sequence comes from Rapana venosa, assembly GCA_028751875.1. Lineage (NCBI taxonomy): Eukaryota > Metazoa > Mollusca > Gastropoda > Neogastropoda > Muricidae > Rapana > Rapana venosa. The sequence continues at coordinate 39,544,871 of CM054157.1, read as the reverse complement.
CTGAAGCCAAGGCACGCAAACGGTCACCCATCCAAGTGGTAACCATGCTCGATGCTGCTTAACTGGGGGGAAGGAGTGCTCTGACCACTGAGCTATCCCGTCCCTGGTGGTTTATTATGAAATAATATTTCAGCTTTAACTGATTTCAAAACAAGTTCAAATACCTTTAGATAAAAGCATTGTGCGATTCGAATGAAAGAATACAGAGGAACATTCACATGTCTCTTGTCTGGCACTGCATTCTCATTCTGTCTTGGCTGTCTGTCTGTCTGTCTGTCTGTCTCTCTCTCTCTCTCTGTCTGTCTGTCTCTCTCTCTCTCTCTCTCTCTCTCTCTCTCTCTCTCTCTCTCTCTCTCTCTCTCTCTCTCTCTCTCTCTCTCTCTCTCTCTCTCTCTCTCTCTCCCCATGCCCGACAATATGTTTGTGTACGTAGTTTTTTTTCTTTTCTCCATTTTGTAAAATGTTTCTCTAATCCTTTGTGCTTTCTATGTGCTCATTTCTCTTCGTCTTTTTGTTTGTATGATGTCAAGGTGAAGATGCTTGTCCTTGGTCTTTCCTTCCATTTTGTTATTATACTCTACTTATTTCTATGTTCACATGTATTTGTATTACTGTGAGACTGATTTTCTTTGAGACATTTGTTTATTAATTGTGTTTGTTGGATTTAAAAAAAAAAGTGATTTTCCTTGATTGAGGGTTGGATGTGAAATAGCAGTCATGAGAGCTGATCATTTTCCCTCAATAAAAAATTTCGAAGTTTCAAAACTCTCCCTCCCCCCCCCTCTCTCTCTCTCTCTCTCTCTGTCTCTTTCTCCCTCCCCCCTCTCTCTCCCCCTCCATCCCTGTGTGTGAGTGTGTGTGTGTGTGTGTGTGTGTGTGTGTGTGTGTGTGTGTGTGTGTGTGTGTGTGAGTGTGTGTGTGTGTGTGTGTGTGTGTGTGTGTGTGTTTTCCGTGTATTTCTATGTTATATGTGCATAAGTTTTCTACTTTTTTGCCCTGAGGGCTGGATCTAATACAAAGCATGTAATGCGCAATCTATTACCATCTGAAAAATAAAATTTGTTCTCTCTCTCTCTCTCTCTCTCTCTCTCTCTCTCCCCTCTCTCTCTCTCTCTCTCTCTCTCTCTCTCCTCTTTCTCTCTCTCTCTCTCTCTCTCTCTCTCTCTCTCTCTTCTCTCTCTCTCTCAGATTTATCATCGTAGTCTTACACACGGATTTGTTGTTGTTGTTGTTGTTCTTGTTTATTCATTTGATTTTTCGATTTCTTGATTTTTCACTAATTGAATGGGAGTTTGAGTGAAATATTTCATTGTTATTTGAAATGATCTTGTTTGTTAATTAACTGATTTATAATTATGTGTAACAAGTATGTGTACCATTTGACAATGTGTAGATGTTTATCTTTATGACTTATTAAGTTTGGTTGTGTTATTTTTCTTGGCTCTGTTGTTGTTGTTGTTCTTGTTGTTGTTGTCTGTCTGTTTTTCTCTTTTTTATCATCTTTGTTGGTTTGGTTTTTCCTTCTCTTTTGTTTGTTTGTTTGTTTGTTTTGGTTAAGGTTTTTTGGGGGGGGGGGTGGGGGTGGGGTATTTTTATGGTTTTCTTTTATTTGCTTGCTTTGGGGGGGGGGGGTGGTTGGGGGGGGGGGAGCTGTTTGAAAAGGGTTATTTCCCTTGTTTTTATTGTGAGACTATAAGTATTGGGTTATTATTATTAAGATGTATCCCTAACGGGCGGGGACTGGATGTAAAAAAGCACATGTGTGCTTATTCATTATCCTCGAAATAAAAGAATTTGTCATTGTCATTGTCATTGTCATTGTCATTCTCTCTCCTCTCTCTCTCTCTCTCTCTCTCTCCTCTCTCTCTCTTCTCTCTCTCTCTCAGATTTATCATCGTAGTCTTACACACGGATTTGTTGTTGTTGTTGTTGTTGTTGTTGTTTAGTTATTTTTTTCTCTGTTTCAGTTGGTTACTTGTTTATTTACTTTGTTAGTTTGTCACTGTTGGATCTTCACTTATAAGGAGTCTCTCTCGTGTGTTGCAAGTTGGAATCTGGGCGCCGCTTGGTGGCTAAACACACTGGCTGATGCAGTGACCTGAGCCTCACCTGCTACCACTACAGCAAAGATCTACCTTGGAGTCTGGCCGATAGGGGTGAGGGGTGGGGTGGGGGGATGGAGTGAGGGGCGGGGGAAGAGGGGTGAGGGTAGGGGTGGGTGGGGTGGGGGGATGGAGTGAGGGGCGGGGAAGAGGGGTGAGGGTAGGGGTGGGGTGGGGTGGGGGGATGGAGTGAGGGGCGGGGGAAGAGGGGTGAGGGTAGGGTGGGGTGGGGGGGGGGATGGAGTGAGGGGCGGGGGAAGAGGGGTGAGGGTAGGGGTGGGGTGTGGTGGGGGGATGGAGTGAGGGGCGGGGAAGAGGGGTGAGGGTAGGGGTGGGGTGGGGTGGGGGGATGGAGTGAGGGCGGGGAAAGAGGGGTGAGGGTAGGGGTGGGTGGGGTGGGGGGATGGAGTGAGGGGCGGGGGAAGAGGGGTGAGGGTAGGGGTGGGGTGGGTGGGGGGATGGAGTGAGGGGCGGGGGAAGAGGGGTGAGGGTAGGGGTGGGGTGGGGTGGGGGGATGGAGTGAGGGGCGGGGGAAGAGGGGGGTGAGGGGTAGGGGTGGGGTGGGGTGTGAGGGGGGGGATGAGAGGGGTGGTGGGTGGGGGAGGGGCGGGGGAAGAGGGGTGAGGGTAGGGGTGGGTGGGGTGGGGGGATGGAGTGAGGGGCGGGGGAAGGGGTGAGGGTAGGGGTGGGGTGGGGTGGGAGGGTGGATGAGGGGGGAAAGGGGTGAGGGTAAGGGTGGGTGGGGGGAAGGGGTAGTGGAGCGGGAATTGAGTAATGTAGGGATACTTGCGTAATATTTGTATTTCCATGGTGTCATAATATGCATAAAAGTTTTCCAGACACATTGCCTCCGATTATATGAAGCGCGCCCCTACAGACACACACACACACACACACACACACACACACACACACACACAACACACACACACACACAACACACACCACACACACCAACACACACACACACACACAACATGTGCCTACGCCTGCGCACATACGCACGCACACACTGAGTTTTACGCACACACAAACACAGTGTAACGCAAACACACACGCACACACGTACACACCCCCCCCCCCACCCTCCCACACACACAAACATGCGCGTGCGCGCGCCCCCCCCCCCCCCGACCCGACCCCCACAAACACACCATTCTTACCACAGGCACAGACCACAAGCAAACGACTCAGTTCAAACAAAACAAGCTAGGAATACTGGAAGCTCTTTTATTCTGTTCACATGTTTGGGTGACAACTTATAACAGCAGCAACAGCAGCAGATCAAAGCATTACACAGAAAGCGTTACAGCGTTGAACGATGATTTCTGTTGTTCTTTTTCTGTACACTGTTTCTGTTTCGCTTTGTTTGTTCGCCAGTTGCTTTGTTTGCACTCTAAAGGTAAAGGAAAAAATAAAACTGAATGAAGAAAAAAGCACAAAACAACACTCAAACAAGTTGTGACTGTAGACTGTGCTGTGGTCACTACACCACAGAGAAAAGATGTAGATACTGATCATGGTGTCCATCCATCCGCCTGCTTTACTTGCCATGATGCTTCACTGCAACACACACACAGATATATATATATAAACAGAGAGATAGAGGGACAGAGAGAGAGAGAGAGAGAGAGAGAGAGAGAGAGAGAGAGAGAGAGAGAAGGAGAGAGAGAGAGAGAGAGAGAGAGAGAGCAATACCCAAGTCCAAGTGGGTATAATATTGTTTTTGACACAGTGTGAATGTGTTTTCGTTCCTCGGCTAGATTTCCTAGGTTCACCAATGGTAAGATAGTATTATCACTGCATCATCCTTATCGTCATTGATCATCACGCAATAACAGAAAAGAAAATGCTTCTGATGGGGCGGGGGGGGGGGGGGGGGGGGGCTCTGGTTCCTCTGCTCTCATAGTGACCTCAGTTTTGAATTTTCCTAAATTACTGTGCCTGTGAGGTGTCTGTTTCAAAACTTTCGGGGTTGGAGGTTTGCTGGCTAGCACGCACAGGCAGGACAGCACGTACCGAGCCCACTACTGACCACAGACACTAACTGCTCAGCTGCCCGGTCAGACTGAGTGAGACGCTTGCTCACCCAGGGCAATGACCACCACTACACAGCCCTCCACCACCCTCTCCAAAAAACACCACCAAACACCACCAACGTGACCCAGCAGCAACAATGCAAAGCCAGGGCTTCTCTGGTTGGTGGCCCCACAGCGGCCTGACATAGATGGGCTCCCTGTGAAATTTCGACTATGAGGATGGACGACGCATTTGGGTATGGCGAGGGTGGAAAGGTTGAAATGAGTCTCGCGAAAACACCCGGACAAAATGTCACACAATAATATGAGGTAGCAAAAATAAAAAGTAAACTATCATATCAATTACCAATAGATCATGACTGACTAGATAATAATAGTGAGTGATTGGCCTTTGCACTGGATGGCAGCAGGGTGTGTCTCTCTGTGTTTGAGTGTTGTTTTTGTGCTTTTTTCTTCATTCAGCAAAACACTGTGTATTGACTGGTCGGATTGGTTTTCCTTAATATCATTTACTTTTCGAATTACTTTGATTTATAATTTCCATTTTCTGATAAATTTTTGAAGTTTTTAACTGACTGTATGGTTTGTGTTCAACTGACATTGCTGGTCCTTGTGACCCATTTTACTGTAACCCTGCTGCCATGTGAAAAATTGCAGTGAAACACAAACTCAGATCTCCCCCTACACAACTACCCAGTGTTCCTCCTTCCACCGATATGACACTAACTGCCGAAGACATGAGAGCTTTGCTCTCACATGGGTTTTACAACATACCATAATACTTAAACAACACATTTCAACCTTAGGAATCAACCACGCAAAACTATACGATGTACCCGTGCCGGCAGACATCATCGTCTGCGGCCCCCTACATCCCCCTCCATCCTCATTTCTGACGTCACTACCGCTACCACTGTAACCAAGGACAACACTGCTTCGCTTCCCTCTGATCCACCTGCTTCTTCCTGTGTTTATGACTTTGATAAAACGTGTTCTGATAGTTATGTGTATCATGGTGTGTATGAAACTGTAAAGCCCAAAACTTCCCCAGTTCTTTCACCAGCTTCTACACCTGACTCTCAATCCAAACTTTTGTCTGCTCTTCCACTCTCCACATCGTTTCCATCGCCTTCATCCTCTTCCACTGACAGTTATTCTAATTCACCACAGTTATCATCAACATCTCTGCTTCCTTCTAACATCCTTCACATGTGCTTGTTCAACGTGCAATCCGTCTGCCCAGAAGGTAAAGCTCATTTCTGATTTCATCTCTGAAAAGAACATTGATCTAACATTTCTTACAGAAACCTAGTTAAAACCACACGGTCACGAACCAAAAATAAAACAACTAACACCGCCTGGTTATAAAACTGTTTCTCTTCCCCGACCCTCCGTGGAGGTGGCATTGCCATCGTTTATAAAGATACACTGAACCTGCTCTTTCCTTCTGTCACTCCCTTCCTTTCTCACCTGAATCACTACAGCCTCTCTCCCAGAAAGCTTACCATTCTCAGTGACTTTAACTTCCATTTTGATAACCAGTCTTCTTCTGATGTCAAACGTCTTTCTCTTTCTTTTTTCAAACCACTCTCTTTCTCAGCTGGTAAACGAAGCAACACATAGATCAGGACATATTTTAGACTGGCTAATTACCGATGTTTCCCAAGATCTGATCACATCTGTATCTATCATTGATGAACTACTTTCTGATCATTCGGCTGTTCTTTTCTCTCTAAACATTGCAAAGCCTATTAGAAAGAAAAAAGTATGTCACCCTTCGCAACCTCAAGGCCATAGATATTCAAACTTGCTCTTCACAAGCTGCTGAACGCCTATCACAAACCTTTGACAACAATAACCTCTCTAAACACTACAATGATGTTCTCAGCCAACTGCTTGATGAGCATGCACCTCCCACTGACCGTCCCCTGCCTGATAGGCCATGTGCGCCATGGTACACCCATGACATCCTGGTCGCAAAGCGCAAACGCAGGCAACTAGAGCAGCAGTGGCGAAAATCAAAAACGGAAATGAATAAGCAGCTCTTTCGAAAACAAGTAAACAAAGTCAAATCTTTAATTCTTTCAGAAAAAACGAAGTATTACTCTTCTCAAGTTCTTGATGCCACGACTATGAAATCTCTCTTTTCTCTCACATCTACTCTTCTTGGATCTGTGAAGGTAAACCCTCTGCCTTCCGTCCACAACCACTCTGAACTTCCTTCTATATTTTCTGCATTCTTTTCTGAAAAAGTCCATAACATTCGCTCCAAACTAGATCAGACTCCTTTCCAGCCTGCACTTCCTGATCCTCAATTCTCTGGCACTCCTCTCCTTTTCTTTCATCCGACAAGTGAGAAAGAAATCATGACAATTCTGAAAGAAATGACTATAAAATTATGTCATCTTGATTCCATACCTGCTTCTCTTTTCACACAGTGCCCACCACAACTTATACCCGCTATCACGAAAATAGTAAACTCATCTCTTGTTTCAGGAAATGTTCCATCAACTCTCAAAACTGCTATAGTCACACCTCTACTCAAAAAGCATGACCTTGATCCTAACATTCTGAAGAATTATAGACCTGTTTCCAATCTACCTTTTATTTCTAAAGTCCTTGAAAAAGTAGTCCTCAAACAGCTCAACAACCACCTCCTCTCCAACAATCTTCTTCCTGAGTTTCAGTCTGCCTATCGCGTCAACCACAGCACTAAAACCACCCTAGTACACACTTTAAACACGCTTTTTACTCGCTTCTGACTCAGGGAAAATCTCCCTTCTCACTCTACTCGACTTATCACAGCCTTTGATACTATAGACCACTCAATTCTTCTCTCCCGTCTTCAAAAAACGTTCGGTGTTACTGGCACAGCCCTCACCTGGTTTAATTCATACCTTAATGACCGATTCCAGACAGTTGCAGTAAACGAGATTCAATCAAAACCTGCCAAACTGGAATGCGGAGTCCCACAGGGATCAGTTCTAGCTCCTGTTCTTTTCACTCTTTACACTGGCCCACTGTCACATATAATAAACCGTCATCAAATCAACCATCATTTTTACACAGATGACTCTCAGATTCAAAGCAGAGTTACTCCTGAAAATCTGCCTTCTCTCCTGACAAATATAGCCCACTTCAAAACTGGATGACACAGAACAAATTAAAGCTAAATGCAGATAAAAACCGAAGCCATGCTCGTAGGGACCAAACACAAACTCTCTTCCATTACAACAGCTTCAATAGAACTCGGCAATACATCAGTCCCTCTATCCACTGCTGTGAAGTATCTAGGTGTTGTTATCGACAACACACTCTCTATGCAAAAATTAATCACCCAGACCTGCCAGTCGTGCTACTATCAATTAGGGCGTATTAGTGCAATTCGAAAGTACCTGTCCACAGATGCAACAGCCAAACTTGTCACCTCTCTCATTCTTTCACGTCTGGACTATTGCAATTCTCTTCTGGCTGGTCTGCTAGCATCATCTATCCACTCCCTTCAACGTATACAAAACTCCGCAGCTCGACTAGTTCTCAGAAAGAAACAAAATATGAGCACATTACCCCTCTCTTGCGATCTCTCCACTGGCTGCCTGTGCCACAGAGAGTAAATTATAAGATAAGTACCCTCTGTTACAAATGTCTCCACAAAAATGCACCCTCCCACCTCTGTGAATGTCTTAACCTGTACACTCCTTCACGTTCCCTCTGCTCTGTTGTAGATACCTTGTGCCTACGAATACCTAGATTCAACCAATCCACGTTGGCCGCTGCTCTTTCTCTATTTCGGGTCCATCGACCTGGAATGAGCTCCCTCTCTCTCTTCGCCAGAAACCTAGTTATGACACTTTTAAATTCAGCCTCAGGACATATTTATTTCAAACCTAAGATTTCCCCCCTCCTATTTCATATCAGAACTATCCCACCTTCACTGACCCATGTCCGATCACCCTGCTAAAGTATACGACCTGTGTGAGTGTGTGTGTGCTTTTGAAAAACATTTGATTATAGAAATTTTATTTCATAGATTTTGTCTGCAGCGCACCATGTTTGTAATAGCGGTTTGTTTAAACTATTGATTATTTATAATTGATTGCATGACTGTGTAAGATTAGGTTGAATGCACGCGCTTTGATTTGTGTTTGCAAGATATAGCGCTATATAAGTTCCATTTATTATTATTATTATTATTATTATTATTATTATTATTATTATTATTATTATTATTATTATTATTATTATTATTATTATTATTATAATAATAATAATAATAATAATAATAATAATAATAATAATAATAATAATCAACACCCAATCCCATTGTACCTATGTGGGTAAGGATAACGTCTAGTTGTGTTACGTAAAAATAATCAATTCAGTGCTAATATATTATACTGTATACAATAGATTATAGTATATACAATATACTTGACTGGGTAATGATTATATCTAGTTGTTATCTACGAATCAGTGTAAAAGAGATCATAACGACCTATATAAAAATAATCAATCACTAACAGTATCTAATTACACGGGGTGATGTATGTATGAAGAACTAAATACAGGACGCAGGATCAGGGAGGGAGCTAAACGTCTATCAACAAACAGAGTGACAGATCACGTGAAAGAAGCCACTTGCAAGGTGAAGCTTTGCACTCACTAACACACAGGTGGTAACATGAAATATCGCACTTACACATCAGTGCTTACTGCGCGCGCACGCGCCCCACACACACACACACACACACACACACACACACACACACACACACACACACACACACACACACACACACACACACACACACACACACCACACACACACACACCACACACACACACACACACACAACACACACACACACACACACACACGTTGGAACATGGAGTATCTCACTTACACTTCATATCTTACAACACTTACAAACGGACACACAGGTTATAATTATCACGAAGAGTCTCACTTACAGAACCGATGCTTTCTTCTTCTGCAATGGCAAACCCTGCATCCAGTCTTATTCTTCTTGTATCCCCTAGGACAGCGAAGTCTACATTTCTTCAGGGAAGGGCACTCATGTATTCCATTGAAAGGTGCAGGGAAAGCTGTACAACACAGTATACATTGCAAATGATCAATACACACCACTGTGTGCAGGTCTGTGATGTCATACTGCTCACATCATATGTAATAATCAATGGTAACAACTACCAGTGCTGCATTCGACTATATTATACTAATGAAATGAAGTTCAATTCAAACCCATAGTGTTACACTGTGTTGATATCTCATCTCATCTGCTCCCATAACAGGGTCATAGGGGTACTGCAGTGACAAATGTTGCACCAGTTGGCTCCATTTGCCGTTGTTGTGGGCAAGTGCCTGGGTTGTGGAGAAGCTCTTCCCGGTCCATTCAGTGATGTTCTCTGCCCATTTCTTCTTCGGCCTGCTTTGCCTTCTCTTCCCCTATACTGTTCCCTGCAGTATGGTCTTGGAGAGCCCATCTGATCTTGTCACATGTCCTTACCATCTGAGCTTCCTTTTCTAGACTGGTCAGCAGGTCTTCCTACTGTTTTACTTGTTGGGTGATGGCTTGTCGGACTTCTTTGTTGGTTATATGGTCCATGTATGAAATGCCAAGGCACTCACACATACAGATTAAATTTTTGCCTTGTCTGCCATGGGAGCTTCAGAGAGCTAATTTTGATGTAAATTGTATGTCATTAACCAAACAAAAAGGTAATCAAAATGTTCTCAGCATGTCCGTAAAAAATTTGTGTACAAACTACATATCCAGAACATCTAAAAATCTACACTGACGGTTCACTTCTGAGCGACAATGAGGCGAGTTCTGCGTTTGTTATCCCATCATTGAAAGTAGAGAGATCATTTTATGTTGAGAAAAATCAATCTATATTTACAGCTGAATAATCTGCCATTTTGATAGCTTTATATCATCTTTTAGAAATTCCTAAAGATGTATTTCAGATGCTTTTCTGTGTTGATTCCAAGTCGGTCCTACTTGCTATAAAAATTCCAGTTTTAAAGTGAGGCAAGATCTTGTAACTGAGATTGGCCATCTGATTCATTTTCTGATGTTACAAGTCACTGGTGTTACTTTTTGCTGAATTTCTTCACATTGTGGTATGTACTTTAATGAAAAAGTTGACAAAAGAGCAAAATGTGGAGCTAAGCATAGTAATAGGTCCTGCAGCATAAATGTCCCCTTATCCATTCACTAGGGCTTTAGAAGGTTGCAAAATGCATGTTGGAAACATTTTTAAAAAGAAACTAAAAGATATAGGTTCTCCCTGGAATGATGATGTAGCCCATGTATTATCTTTTGATAAGATCAAATACCATAACTCACATGAATATAGACATGTTGTAGCTCTTATCTACAGATTGAAACCCAATGCATTTTAGAACTAAATTTTCAAAAAAGAAAGCAACATGTATCTGTGGCAAAAGTACTACCATTGCTCACAAACTTTTAGAATGCAGTATTTGAAAAACTTTTTACCTGTTTTCACAGTCATTGCTTAGAGCAAATTCTAAAACACATTCCATAAGTGAAAGAGATTGTATTGTCATTGAGTCATAGTCCTATTATCAGATGTTTATAGTTTAACCATGTTTCTAGCTGTATGAATTGCAAAGTTAGTGTTGAAGCTGTTACTTTTTCCCTTCAACTTTCTTGTTTATGTTTTTTATTGGTCTTTCTTATAGTTGTTTAATGCCAATAATTAGCTATGTGCACACCCCAACCCACCCATCCCATCCCACCCCCACACATTCTCACAAACACTACTTAGTGGAAGGACATTAAACTGAAGAACTAACTCATGCATACACACTCACACACAGGCTGTAACATGAAGTACATCACTTACACATCATATCTCACTGCACACACATACACACTCACACAAAGGCTGTAATATGAAGTACATCACTTACACATCATATCTCACTGCACACACATACACACAGGTTATGATATGAAGAGTCTCACTTACTGAAACGGAAAAACGGAAGTCTCGTATGGTTTGTTCCATTGTAAAGTTCAGGGATAGCTGTAAAACACATCACACATTGCAACTGATCAATACACAATGCTGTGCAAAGGTCTGTGTTGTCATACTGCTGGCATCATATTATCTTATAGTCACTGATAAAACAGTACTGCATTTGAGTACATACAAATGAAATGCACACCCTAACACACTTAAACGTTGAAGTTTCTCACAAACACTTCAGATACTCCCTGCTCTCACAGCCACATAGTCTGTGAAATGGAGGACCTCACTTACACATGATATCTCACTGCACTCACACACACAGATTAAATTTTCACCTTGTATGCCATGGGAGGTTAGAGCGCTAATTTTGAAAGAAATTATATTGGTGTTTCTTATAGTTGTTTAATGCCAATAATGAGCTATGTGCAAGGCTCAACCCACCCATCACTACCCCCCCCCCCCTGACCCCCACACAACTACACACTCTCACACTTTCCTGTCAGATATGACTAAATTTTCAAATTAAAGCAACATGTATCTGTGGCAAAAATACTACTATTGCTCACATAATTTTAGAATGCAGGGATTTGAACAACATTTTACCTGTATTCACGGTCATTGCTTAGAGCTAATTCTAAAAGACATTTCATAGAGATTGTAGTGTCATTAAATCATAGTCCCATTATGAGACTTTTATAGTTTAACCATGTTTCTAGCTGTATGAATTGCAAAGTTCCTTCAACTTTCTTGTTTATGGTTTTAATTAGTGTTTCTTATAGTTGTTTAATGCCAATAATTAGCTATGTGCACACCCCAACCCCCCCCCCCTACCCCCCTCCCCACACACACACTCATACTTTCCCATCTGATATCACTAATTAGTTGAAGGATGTTAAACTGAAGAACTAAATAACTCACACATACACACTTACACAAAGGCTGTAACATGAAGTACCTCACTTACACATCATATCTCACTGCACACACATACACACAGGTTATGATATGAAGAGTCTCACTTACGGGAAAACACAGGTCTCGTATGGTTTGTTCCATTGAAGAGGTCATGGGTAGCTGTACAACATATCACACGTTGCAACTAATCAATACACAATGCTGTGCACAGGTCTGTGTTGTCATACTGCTGGCATCGTATTATCTTATAGTTCCTGATAACTAACAGTACTGCATTTGATTACATACAAATGAAATGCAAATGAGATCAAACAGATAATTGGATATTGTGTGGATAACACAGATATGTAAGAAAAAAAGGCAACTACCAATTCCCAGACTCTCTGAAGATTAACAGCCAGTAACATTCTACCTGTCTGGGTAATGACCACACAGGCTGATGTATGCATAAAGAACTAAACACAGGACACATGTTTAGGGAGCTAAACATTTCTAAACAAAAAGAGTAACAAGTAACCTAAAAGAGGTCACTTGCAAGGTGAAGTTTTGAACTCTGTATGTCTGTCTGTCTGTCTGTCTCTCTCTCTCACACACACCATGTGCACACCCCCCCCACACACACACACATGCACACAAACACACACACACACACACACGCACACACACACACACAGACATACACACACACACCTATGCACTCACTACTATTGCTCATGAAGAGTCTCACTTACGGAAAAACGGAAGTCCCGTGTGGTTTAATCCATTGAAAAGGTCATCGATAACTGTACAACATATCACACATTGCAAATAATTCATACATAATGCTGTGCACAGGTCTGTGTTGTCATACTGCTGGCATCATACTGCCCATGTGTGTGTTTACATTTGAATTTGTAAAAATCTATAATCTGTAACTGGCTGCATGTGAAAGAGTAGGATGAATGAGAGCGCTTTTATTTTTTTTATTTTTACAAGATATAGAGCTGTATAAATTCCATGATTTCTTCTTGTTCTTGTTCTTGTTCTTCTTCTTCTTCTTCTTCTTCTTTTTATTGTTATTATTTATCATACTATCTTATAGTCACTGATAACAGCTAACAGTACTGCATTTGACTACATAAAATGAAATACAAATGAGATCAAACAGATAATTGGATATTGTGTGGATAACAGAGTTATTTAAGAAAAAAGCCATATATCAACTTTCTGACTGTCTGAGTATTAACAGCCAATAACATGCTACCTGTCTGGGTAATAACCACACAGGCTGATGTACACATAAAGAACTAAACTCGGGATACATGTTTAGGAAGTTAAACATTTCTAAACAAAAGAGTAACAGGTAATCTATAATAGTCATTTGCAAGGTGAAGTTTTGAACTGTGTATGTCTGTCCGTTTCTCTATCTCTCTCTCTCTCACACCACACACACACACCCACACGTATGCACACAGGCATGCACGCACGCGTGCACACACACACACACACACACACACACACACACACACACACACACACACACACAAAACCACACACACACACACACACACACACACACACACACGTTGATGATGAAGTTTCTCAATTACACCTCATATGCTCCCTGCACTCACAGACACACAGGCTGTGAAATGAAGGACCTAACTTTCACTTAGTGGAAGGCGTTAAACTGAAGAACTAACTAACTCACACATACACACTTACACAAAAGCTGTAACATGAAGTACATCACTTACACATCATATCTCACTGCACTCACATACACACTGGCACACAGGTTATGATATGGAGAGTCTCACTTACGGGAAAACACAGGTCTCGTATGGTTTGTTCCATTGAAGAGGTCATGGTTAGCTGTACAACATATCACACATTGCAACTAATCAATACACAATGCTGTGCACAGGTCTGTGTTGTCATA
>CM054157.1:39415871-39525871 GCA_028751875.1 Rapana venosa | reverse complement strand
AAAAAAGGAGTACATCAGGTAAATACATTAAGTTCTACATTGTTCAATGTATATATTAATGATATAGTACAATATATTGATGAAAATGATTCACCAAATATAACCCCAAGAGACAAAATTCCTTGTTTACTCTATGCTGACGACCTAGCATTATTATCAACAACCAAAGTAGGTCTTCAAACTAAACTAAAACAACTACAGGAATACTGTTCCAATTGGGGTTTAAAGATAAACAAAACAAAAACAAAGGTAATAGTCTTTACGAGATAACCTCCTAAATTCCAATTCATTTTAAATGTGGAGAGCATGTAATTGAAACAGTAGAAACTTATAAATATCTAGGTGTCGTTCTTCATCAAAACAGGAAGTTTGAAACAACACAAGAACATTTAGTAAAACAAGGCAACAAAGCAATGTACGCCTTTAAAAGAGCAATTTATGGACAAAATTTAATAATTACTATAATAATGCGTCTATTCGACGCACTGATAACTCCTATCTTAACCTATGGAGCAGAAGTTTGGTTTCCTTTTTGTTTTAATGGGGAGACAGAATTTCATATTGATAAACTGTTCAAGACATGCTTATCAAATCAATTTCACTTTGGATGATTTAGGAAGATTTCCACTGACCTTTAAAATCATATGCCAGAGAATATCGTTTTGAATTCATTTGACAAAATAAAAACCACACTCTTATATTAGAATAGTATACGATTATTTGTATCAGACGAATACATCCGATAAATGGATCAAAACAGTAAAAAACATTCTTTACACAATTGGATTCAAACATGTCTGGACGAACCAAAGTACTCTTGATGTTCATCGGTTGAGTTATGCTGTTCAAAGAAAGCTTGAGGACATGTATAAAACATTTTGGATCTACCAGAAGAAAGAGTTTGCAAAACTAAAATGTTACGATTTTGCTACCAAAGAATACAGACTGGAACCATACTTAATAAACTATGAAAACAAAACTCATAAAAAGAACTATTGTAAATTTCGCACAAGCTGTCACAATTTAATGATAGAGAAAGGGAGGCACCAAAATATATCTAGAGAGGACAGAAAATGTAGATATTGTAACAAGATAGAAGATGAATTTCATTTACTCGATGAATGTATCTCATATGATGAACTCAGAAACAATTTGTTATTAAAAATTACAACCAAAGACAAAAAACGTAACATTTGTATAGATAAATCAAGTGACATAATCACAGTTGATATCTATCAAGCAGATATCATCAAATATGTTGTTGAATGCTTTAAGAAAAGAGAAAATGAGAAGTAGAATGCAACATGCTTTAGTGTACATCAATTTGAGCCAAAGAGATGATTATAACTGATGTTTGCTTGTTTTGTTGTTGTGTCAAATAAGTCTACTTGACTTAAATGGCAATGAAATATTCTGAATCTGAATCTGAATCTGAATCTGAATATGAAAATCTGAATCTCCATTCATCTTTATTTCCGTGCTGTCATTACTTGTGCTGTTGACCATGATCTTTGATTTCTATGTATTGACATCCATGCCGTATGCGCTCGCTCGATCTGATAGACTATCTGTGAGGTTTTGCAGTTCTTGTTTTCTGCCGCCCATGAAGTCAATGTCATCTGCAAATCTGAGGTTGCAAAGGGGTCTTCCACCAATGGAGATGGAATTGTGGTGGTTTTGCAGTGTCTCTGTCATGATGTTTTTGAGGAAGAGGTTGAAGAGTACAGGTGAGAGAAGGCAGCCCTGACGGACCCCAACCGTGGTCTTGAAGAGCTCGCCCATGTGATTGTTCATGAAAATTGCACTTCTTGCGTTCTCATACAGTGCCTTGATGACTTCAATGAGGCAGTTGTCAATGTTGAAGTGCTTGAGTACTTGCCAGAGGCGTCGTGCCATACCCTTTCAAAGGCCTTTTTGAAATCTATGAAATTGTGATACAAGATTTTTTGGTGTTGGAGATGTTTCTCTATCAGAATTCTAGATTGAAAATTTATTCCATTGTGCTGCGTTTTGGTCTAAAGCCGGCTTGTTCTTCTGCCAGGAGTTTTTCTGCTTGGTTTTTCAGTCTGTTGAGGACTACCCGCAGCATGATCTTGCTAGGATGACTTATGAGACTACTGGTTCTGTAGTTCTGGCATTGCTTGAGGTTTCCTTTCTTTGGTAGGGGTATTACAAGAGACTGTGTCCATTCTTCTGGCCATTCTTTGGTGTCGTGAATCTTCTGACAAAGTTCTGTGAATCGCCTTGCTGTTTCATTCCCTCCATTTTTTATGAGTTCAGCTGGGATGTTATCGATTCCAGGGAACTTCCCCTTCTTCAATTGTTTAATAGCTGTGTCTACTTCACACCTTACTATTGGTGGGTCTTTATCTTGGTGTTCAGGGGGTTTGTCAGAAACTATGCATACAAATTGCATGTTGGAAACATTTTAAAAAGACACTAAAAGAATGATGATGTAGCCCATGTATGATCTTTTGATAAGATCAAATGCCGTAACTCACATGAATATAGCCTTATTGTATCTCTTATCTACAGGTTCAAGATCAATGCTTTTAGAGCTAACTTTTGAAAAAGAGCAACATGCATCTGTGGCAAAAATACTACCATTTCTCACATACTTTTAGAATGCAGGGATTTGAAAAAACATTTTTACCTGTTTTCACAGTCATTGCTAAGAGCTAATTCTAAGACATTCCATAGAGATTGTATTGTCATCATAGTCCCATTATCAGATTTGTATAGTTTAACCATGTTTCTAGCTGTATGAATTGCAAAGTTAGTTTTGAAGCTGTTACTTTTTCCCTTCAATTTTCTTGTTTATGGTATTAATTGGTGCTTCTTATAGATGTTTAATGCCAATAATTAGCTATGTGCACACACCAACCTACCCATCCTCCCCCCCTCCACACACACTCACACACACTCACACTTTCCCGTCTGATATCACTAATTAGTTGAAGGATGTTAAACTGATGAACTAACTACTTTCCCGTCTGATATCACTAATTAGTTGAAGGATGTTAAACTGATGAACTAACTAACTCACACATACATACTTACACAAATGCTGTAACATGAAGTACAACACTTACTATTTATTTATTTATTTATTTATTTATACCACTTTAAGTAACGAAAATTTCTCTGCGTGAAATTCGGGCTGCTCTCCCCGGGGAGAGCACGTCGCCACAAGAGCAGTGCCACCCATTTTTTTTTCTTTTTTCCTGTCTGCATCAGTATTTGTTTCCCTATCAGAGTGGGTTTTTTCGACATAATTTTGCCAGGGACAACTCTCTTGTTGCCGTGGGTTGTTTTACGTGCGCTAAATAATTATGTGTAACACACGGGACCTCGGTTTATGGTCTCATCCGAAAGACTAGCGCCCACACCACCACTCATGATCTAATGGATGGGGAAAAAGTTTCGGGTCCAAACGGGATAGGAACCACCGAATTCTTCCGACCAGGACTTTTCCCTTTCTAGACAGGCGTTACCTCTAGACCACCGATCCACATCATATCTTACTGCACACACATACACACTTAAACACACACACACACACACACACACACACACACACACACACACACACACACACACACACACACACACACACACACACACACACACACACACACACACACACACACACACTTACACACAGGTTATGTCATGAAGAGTCTCACTTACGGAAAAACGGAAGTCCAGTGTGGTTTGTTCCATTGAAAAGGTCATCGATAACTGTACAACATATCACATATTGCAAGTAATTCATACATAATGCTGTGCACAGGTATGTGTTGTCATACAGCTGGTATCATACTGCGTGTGTGTGTGTGTTTACATTTGAATGTGTAAAAATCTATTACTTGTAATTGACTGCATGTGAAAGGCTAGGATGAATGAAAGGGCTTTGATTTTTTTTATACAAGATATAGCGCTGTATAAAGTACACGTATTATTATTATTATTATTATTATTATTATTATTATTATTATTATTATTATTATTATTATTATTATTTATCATATCATCTTATAGTCACTGATCATAGCTAACAGTACTGCATTTGACTACATACAAAAAAAATGCAAATGAGATCAAACATAAAACTGTATGTTGTGTGGATAACAGAGTTTTGTAAGAAAAAAGAAATATATATCAACTTCCTGACTGTCTGAAGATTAACAGCCAATAACATTCTACCTGTCTGGGTAATAACCACACAGGCTGATGTATGCATAAAGAACTAAACACAGGATACATGTTTAGGGAGCTAAACATTTCTAAACCAAGAGAGTAACAAGTAAGGTAAAAGAGATCACTTGAAAGGTGAAGTTTTGAACTCTGTATGTCTGTCTGTTTGTCTCTCTCTCTCTCTCTCTCTCTCTCTCTCTCTCTCTCTCTCTCTCTCTCTCTCTCTCTCTCTCTCTCTCTCTCTCTCTCTCTCTCACTCTCTCTCTCTCTCACACACCATACACACACCCACACGTACGCATGCACGAATGCACGCACGTGCGCACGCGTGCACACACACACACACACACACGCGCGCGCGCGCGCGCGTTGATGATGAAGTTTCTCAATTACACCTCATATGCTCCCTGCACTCACAGACACACAGGCTGTGAAATGAAGGACCTAACTTACACATCATATTTTACTGCATTCAAACATTCACAGGTTTAAGCTCAATGCTTTAGGAGCTATATTTTCAAAAAACGCATCATGTATCTGTGGCAAAAATACTACTATTGCTCACATAATTTTAGGATGCAGAGATTTGACAAACTTTTTACCTGTTTTCACAGTCATTGCTTAGAGCTAATTCTAAAAACCATTCCATAGAGATTGTATTGTCATCATAGTCCCATTATCAGACTTTTATAGTTTAAACATGTTTCTAGCTGTATGAATTGCAAAGTCCCTTCAACTTCCTTGTTTATGGTTTGAATTGGTGTTTCTTATAATTGTTCAGTGGAAATAATTAGCTATGTGCACACCCCAACCCACCCATCCCCCCCCCACACTCACAGTTTCCCATCTGATATCATTAATTAGTGGTAGGATGTTAAACTGAAGAACTAAGTAACTCACACATACACACTTACACAAAGGCTGTAACAAGAAGAGCATCACTTACACATCACATCTCACTGCACACACATACACACTTAAACACAGGTTATGGTATGAAGAGTCTCACTTACGGGAAAACAGAGGACTGGTCTGGTTTGTGCCATTGAAGAGGTCATGGATAGCTGTACAACATATCACACAATGCAACTAATCAATACACAATGCTGTGCACAGGTCCGTGTTGTCATACTGCTGGCATCATATTATCTTATATAGTCACTGATAACTAACAGTACTGCATTTGACTACATGAAAAATTAACAAAATATGGTGCTAAGCATAGCAATGGATCCTGATGCATAAATGCTTCGTAATCCAATTATGAGGGCTTTAGTATGTTACAAATTGAATGTTGGAAACATTTTAAAATGAAGCTAAAAGATATGGGTTCTCCCTGGAATGATGATGTAGCCCATGTATGATCTTTTGATAAGATCAGATGCTATAACTCACATGAATATTGCATTGTTGTATCTCTTATCTACAGGTTACAACTCAATGCTTTTAGAGCTAAATTTTGATAAAGAGCACCATGTATCTGTGGCCAAAATAGTACCATTTTCTCATACTTTTAGAATGCATGGATTTGCAAAAAACATTTTTACCTGTTTTCACAGTCATTGCTTAGAGCAAATTCTAAAAGAGGTTGTATTGTCATCATAGTCCCATTATCAGATTTGTATAGTTTAACCATGTTTCTAGCTGTATGAATTGCAAAGTTAGTTTTGAAGCCGTTACTTTTTCCCTTCAACTTTCTTGTTTATGATTTGAATTGGTGTTTCTTATAGATGTTTAATGCCAATAATTAGCTATGTGTACACACCAACCCACCCATCCCCTATCCACACCCACCCATCCTCTTCCTCCCCCCCCCCCCCCGACACACAATCACCCTTTTCCGTCTGATATCACCAATTATTTGAAGGATGTTAAACCGAGGAACTAACTAACTTACACATATACACTTGCACAAAGGCTGTAACATGAGGTACATCACTTACACATCATATCTCACTGCACACACATACACACTTACACACAGGTTATTGCGATTGATTATTTATGTGCATACCCCTCTCCCTACTAACACGCACACACACACACACACAACACACACACACACACACACACACACACACACACACACACACCCCACACACACACACACACTCACACACACACACACACACACACACTTTCCAGTCTGATATCACTATTTAGTGGAAGGACGTTAAACTGAAGAACTACTACTACCACTACACAGGTTATGTCATGAAAAGTCTCACTTACGGAAAAACGGAAGTCCCGTGTGGTTTGTTCCATTGAAAAGGTCATCGATAACTGTACAACATATCCCACATTGCAAGTAATTCATACATAATGCTGTGCACAGGTCTGTGTTGTCATACTGCTGGCATCATACTGCGTGTGTGTGTGTGTTTACATCTGAATTTGTATAAGTCAATTACTTGTTACTTGCTGCATGTGAAAGACTACGATGAATGCAAGCACTTTGATTTGTTTTTTTTTTTTACAAGATATAGTGCTGTATAAATTCAATGTATTGTTCTTCTTCTTCTTCTTCTTTTTCTTTTTTTGTTGTTGTTGTTGTTGTTCTTCTTCTTGTTCTTTTTCCCTTCTTTTTTTTTTTTCTTCTTCTTTTTCCTTCTTCTTCTTCTTCTTATCTTTTTTTTCTTCTTCTTCTTCTTTCTTTTTCTTCTTCTTTTTAATAATAATTTTTATCAAAATTATTTTTAAAATTTCATGATGTAGCAACAGTACTGCTTTTGACTCAACAAATGAAATGAAAATTTAGATAAAAAGGGGAAAAAGGGGATATTGGTGGTTACAAAGTTTTGTAAAAAAAAAAGGCATATATAACTTCCTGACTTTTGGGACGATTAACAGAAAATAACATTTTCCCTGTCTGGGAAATTGACCACACAGGCTGGTAGCATGAAAATTAAAAACAGGACACTTTTTGGGGAGCAAAACCATTTCAAAAACCAAAGAGTAACAGGTAATAAAAAAAGGGGTCACTTGAAAAGTGAAGTTTTAAAACCTTTATGCCTGTCTGTCTCTCTATTTCTCTCTGATACACACCCAACACACACCAACATATACGCACGCATGTATGCACGCAGTGCGCACGGGGTGCACCAAAACCCCACAAAACACACACACACACACACACACAACACACACACACACACACACAAAACACACACACACCACACAACCCCACCACACACACACACCCCCCCCCCCACACCACACACACACACCACACCACACAACACACACAACACACACACACACACACACACCCACACACACACACACACGTTTGGAAAGATGAAGTTTCTCAATTACCCCTTTATATACTCCCGGGACTCACTACACACAGGCCCGTGAAATGAAGGACCTAACTTACACCCTCTTTTCTTACGTACTCACACATACACAGGTTTAAGCTTTAAAGCTTTTTGAGCCCAAATTAAAAAAAAAAAAACCCGTAAAAAATGTATCTGTGGCAAAAAAACTAAATATGCTCACAAAACTTTGAAAGCAGAATTGGGAAAAAATTTTAACCAGTTTTCACAGTCCCTTGTTTGAGCTAATTTTTAAAAGACTTCCCTTTGAGTTTTTATTGTCATCTGTCCCCCTTTTTTCAGGGGCTTTTATAGTTTAAGCTGTTTTTTTGCTGTATGAATTTCTAAGTCCCTGGGAACTTCCCCTTTTTTATTTGGGTTTTAAATTTGTGTTTCTTATAGTTGTTTTAAAGCCCAAAAATTTGCTATGTGCCCCCACCCCCAACCCCCCCCATTCCCCCCACCAGTTTTCCCCTCTGATATCATTTTAAATTTGTGGTAGGATGTTAAACTGAAGAACTAAGTAACTCACACATACACACTTACACAAAGGCTGTAACAAGAAGAGCATCACTTACACATCACATCTCACTGCACACACATACACACTTAAACACAGGTTATGGTATGAAGAGTCTCACTTACGGGAAAACAGAGGACTGGTCTGGTTTGTGCCATTGAAGAGGTCATGGATAGCTGTACAACATATCACACATTGCAACTAATCAATACACAATGCTGTGCACAGTTCCGTGTTGTCATACTGCTGGCATCATATTATCTTATAGTCACTGATAACTAATAGTACTGCATTTGACTACATGACAAAATAGCAAAATATGGTGCTAAGCATAGTATTGGGGCCTGATGCATAAATGCCCCCTTATCCAATTATGAGGGCTTTAGTATGTTACAAATTGCATGTTGGAAATATTTTAAAAAGAAACTAACAGTTATGGGTTCTCCCTGGAATGATGATGTAGCCCATGTATGATCTTTTGATAAGATCAAATGGCATAAGTCACATGAATATTGCATTGTGTTATCTCTTATCTACAGGTTCAAGCTCAATGCTTTTAGAGCAAAATTTGGAAAAAGAGCACCATGTATCTGTGGCAAAAAACTACTATTGCTCACATACTTTTAGAATGCAGAGATTTGAAAAACTTTTTACCTGTTTTCACAGTCATTACTTAGAGCAAATTCTAAAAGACATTCCATAGAGGTTGTATTGTCATCATAGTCCCATAATCAGATTTGTATAGTTTAACCATGTTTCTAGCTGTATGAATTGCAAAGTTAGTTTTGGAGCTGTTACTTTTTCCCTTCAACTTTCTTGTTTATGGTTTGAATTAGTGTTTCTTATAGATGTTTAATGCCAATAATTAGCTATGTGTACACACCAACCCACCCATCACCTATCCCCATCCCACCCATTCTCTTCCCCCCCACCCACACACACACTCACACACACACACACTCACACTTTCCCGTCTGATGTCACCAATTATTTGAAGGATGTTAAACTGAGGAATTAACTAACTCACACATACACACAAAAAGGCTTAAAATGTAGTACATTACTTACACATCATATCTCACTGCACACACATACACACTGACACACAGGTCATGTCATGAAGAGTCTCACTTACGGAAAAACGGAAGTCCCGTTTGGTTTGCTCCATTGAAAAGGTCATCGATAACTGTAAAATATATTACACATTGTAAGTAATTCATACATAATGCTGTGCACAGGTCTGTGTTGTCAACGGGTGGCATCAACTGCATTGGGGGGTTTTTTTACTTTTAAAAATTATAAAAGTAAATTACTTGTAATGGCTGCATATAAAAGACTGGGAGAAGCAAGCACTTTGATTTTTTTTTTTACAAGATTAACTTATAAATTCCAGTATTATTTTTAATTTTTACTATTATTTATCACTCCTCACTCTCCCTTGGTTGGGACGCCCGTTGGGGCCCCGAGGGACGTTAAAGTGGACCGCCAAATGGTTCGCCCGGGGCTGTTTTCAGGAGGTTTGGGTACAGTGAGCCGGTCACCCCTTTGATGTTGGTATACCTTTTCGTGGTCGTCCCGCCCCCTTTGGCCCCTTTTCCACCTTTCCTGCGGGACGTCTTTGACAGGGTTATGCCTTGTTGTGGGCCAAACCCTTTCAGTTTCCCCGTTTGACTGTATCAGAAAGGGTTTTTTTTTGCCAGCCATCCCTCGATCTGCTGCAACGTATCTGGTTTTGCGGTCTCTGTAGGTGAGTTCAGGATCCCCCTGGGGCACTTATCTAAAAGGTTTGAATGCAGTTCTAAATGGGCAGAAAGTGTCCATGCTTCACATGTACAAGGAAAAGGAGTGACAGTCCCTTGTAGAGTCGCCCTTTAGTGGGGTTTGATTTGGGGTTTCTCCCACTTTCGCCAGCTTACATGGAGGAGAGTGCCACAGCAAGTTATCTTCCCTCTTGTTGCTGTGCCTTTTTTGTGATGACGCCCCAAGGACTTGAAAGTTTCCACCCCTCTAGGTCTCCCCACCATCTTGATGTGGTGGGAGGGGTCGGTGTGGTATTTTCCCCAAAGGATCTTGCTTTTTTCCGTGCTGATCCCCATACCGGGGGCTTTGGGTGATGTTTCGTTGGGGTGAGACCTGGAGTTTTTCTCATGGGGGCCCTGAGATCAATATCGTCTGCAATCGAAGATTCAGACGGGCCCCCCCATTGTGATTGGGGTCTTGAAGTAAGGGGGGCCTCCTGCATGATGTTCCCCGGGAACCTTTGAAAAGAACGGGGAAGGGGGCACCTTGTCAAACTCCAATGAGTCCGGAAGAACTCCCCGATTTCCCCAAACCCATGAGGACTGCACTGGGGACTTCAGACGCCCCTGGATGACGAATCAGCCCTCGTCGAGGCTAAGTCTCTCATGATTTCCACAGAGTTTTGCCACACCGGTCGAAGGCCTTCTTGAGAAATGAATTTGTTGAACTTCTATGTTGGAGATGCTTTCCCCCTTGACATTCTGATGTTGAAGACTGCTCGACAGTGCTTCGATGGTCTGAACCCTGCCCTTTTTTCTTCTGATAGGATTTCTTCTGGTGGTTTCATCTGTCAAGGCAATGCGTAGCATAATTTTGTTTGGAGGGCTTATCAGACTGATTGTTCGTAATTTTTGGCATTTTTTCAGGTCCCCCTTTTTTTGGAAGGGGAACTATGATGGTTTGGGGCCCACTTTTCACCACTCTTTGCTGGTCCAATGGTTGGCAATGATTGTTAATGCCTTACATCTCGGGGCCTCCTTCTTGATGACTCAGCCGGGATGTGTCAATCCCTGGTGACTTCCCCCTTTTCGGGGATCTTCTGCTTCTTCACCTCTCCTCCGCCCCGGTGTTTTCGGATCGATGGCCCGGGGATCTTGCTCGTAAAGTTTGTTCGGATACCTTAGTTGTATTGTAGGGGGCTCTGCAATATTCGCCCCTTCTTCATGATAGTCGCGCTTCTGTAAGGACTGCCCCCTCTTTGCTTAAATAACGGAGGTCTTTGTGCTGGGACTTGGGGTTTAGTCCCTTGATGGTCTGGTACGCCCTCTTTTTCTGTTCCTTTCGCCTTTCCTTTTCAAACCCTTTGGGGCTTGTTTTGACTCCAGTTCCCCATGGCCTCAGTCATCTTCTTTGATTGACCCGTGACTTTATCTCTTCGGCCCTTTCTGGGGTTTTTTTTCTTTCATGGCTTTAGCCCCTACGTTTTGGGCGCACAGGTCCCGGAATCGTTGGTAACCCCCCGGTTGGTTCTTTTTCCCCTCTTTCCAAGGACTCCAGCGCTGTCCCTTTAATGGTCTTGCTGAAAGGTCTAAATGAGGTTTTGATGTCACTTGGAGAAATTTAATGGGAAATCTGCTCCCATCCAGTTTAAAATTTCAGGACTTCGGGGGCCTTCAGGTTTTTTCCCTGTGAACCCCAAACGGGGGTTTTCTTTTGGTTTTGTCTTACTTGATCTGTAGGGCATGATACCTGTCTGGTCACTGCCAAATCAGGGCCCGGGAAACTTTTTGTTTGGGGTTTGTTGATACTCGACTTAAACTTTGGGGGGCCAAGATTAGTCAAACTTTTTGGTCTTTCCATTTGTGAGTGCCCCGGGGGGGGGGGGGGGGGGGGGGGGGGGGGGGGGGGGGGGGGGGGGGGGGGGGGGGGGGGGGGGGGAGAAACCCCTTTTTTTCCCCCTTCTTTTTTCAAAGTTTAGGCTTTTTTTTGTCCCGAGGAGTTCAGTCGCTTGAGATTGGGGGGGAAAAGTATGACACTGTTGTCCTCTTCTTGTTTTAAAAGAATCCCTACTCCGGGGGTTGGTTTTGGGTCGGGGGCCCCCCATACCAAATTGTGATCTTTTTCTGTAGTTGTTTCGCCCAATCCGACCAGCGGACTTCGGCCAGTCCAAGTAGTCCCCTCGATCTTCGAATTTATGGTTACTCTTGGAGCTTCCCACATGGTCAAGGTACGGATTTCCCCGTACCATGATGGTCCCTTTAGCCTGGGGTTTGATCGCTGTTGTTTCGTCCAGTCCATTTTTCCACCCCATCCTGAACGCTCCAATGGGAAGTCGGTTGTTGGGATTCCGGGGCCCCAACCGATCCCGGTGTCTTTCCCTTCAGGGTTTTTCCATGTAGGATTTCTGTGGGCGGGTTTTCTTGGCGGGCCCCTCTCCCCTCCAAGCTGTATTTTCCCATACTAGGGATTTTTGGTCGGGTTATCCCCACTGAGCAGGAGTACGGCTCAGGTTTTCCCGAAACAAGGGGAAAACCTCTGACCTGACTCGTCTTATAGTCACTGATAATAGCTAAAGTACTCATTTGACTACATACAAATGAAATCTAATGAGATCAACGATAATTTGGTATTGTGTGGGTAAAAAAGCTTTGAAGAAAAAAGGCAACTACCAATTCCCCCGCTCTTGAAATTAAAAGCCAGTAAACATCTACCGTTGGGGAAAGACCCCAAGGCTGAGTATGCATAAAAAACTAAACCCAAAGGGCAAGTTTTGGGGCTAAAAAATTCTAAACCCAAAAAGGTAACAGGTATATAAAAGAGGCCCTTTTCAAAAGGGGAAAATTTTTTAACTCTGTATGTCTGTCTGTCCTCTATCTCTCTCTCTCACACACACACCCTACACACACCCCCCTAGCACGCACGCATCACCACTAGCGCACACGAGCCCAACCACACACCACAAAAACAACACACACACACACAAACACACACACACCAACACAACACCAAAACACCACCACACACACACACACACACACAAAACACTTGATGTGAAGTTTCTCAATTCACCTATATGTCCCCCATTCAAGACACACAGGGTGTAAAAGAAGGACCTAACTTACCTCATTCTTAATGACCACACATACACAGTTTAAGTCAATGCTTTAGAGCTAAATTTTTAAAAAAAAAAGGAACATTTATCTGTGGCAAAAATACAACTATTGCTCAATACTTTTAGAATAGAATTTGAAAAAAATTTTTAACCTGTTTTCACAGTCATTGCTTAAGTAAATCAAAAAACTTTCCATAAGTTGTTTGTCTCATAGTCCCCATTATCAGACTTTTATTTTACCTGTTCTGCTTTTAAAATTGAAAGCCCCGGTAACTTCCTGTTAGGGTTTGAATTAGGTTTCTTATGTTTTTTAAATGCAATAATTAGTTGTGCACACCCCCCCCCCCCCCCCCCCCCCCTTCTCAGTTTCCCCAAAACTGAACATTAATTATGGGTAGGAGTTAAACTAAAGAATAATAACTCACACATACACACTTACAAAAAAGGCTGTAAAAAGAAAGCATCACTTACACATCAATCTCATGCCACACATACACATTAAACACAGGTTAGGGTATGAAACTCACTACGGGAAAACAAGGATGGCGGGTTTGTGCCTTTAAAGAGGTCAGGTACTGTAAACATACACCATTCAACTAATAAATACACAATGGGGGCACAGTTCCGTGTTGTCATACTGCTGGCATAAATTTTATCTTATAGTCATGATAACTAATAGTACTGCTTTTGACTACATGACAAAAATAGAAAAATAGGGTGTAAGCATGTTTTTGGGGCCTAAATGTAAAGCCCCCCTTATCCAATTATGAGGGCTTTAGTATTTTACAAATTGATGTTGGAAATTTTTTAAAAGAAAAAACATTATGGTTCCCCGGGAAATGAGATGTAGCCCTGTATGACTTTTGATAGGATCAAATGGATAAGTCAATGAATTTACATTGTTTTTATCTCTTACCTACAGGTTCAAGCTCAAGTTTTTAGAGAAAATTTGGAAAAAGAACCCATTATCGTGGCAAAAAATACCATTTTCAATATTTTGAATGATGGATTTGCAAAAAAAAATTTTTACCTGTTTCACATCATTGCTTAGAGCAAATTCTAAAAGACATTCCATAGGGGTTGTATTGCATCTAGCCCATTATCAGTTTTTGTATAGTTTAAAACCATGTTTCAGCTGTATAAAAAGCAAATTTTAGTTTTGGAGTGTTATTTTTTCCCCTTTCAACTTTTTTTTTGTTTATGTTTTTGAATTTTGGTGTTTCTTATAGTGTTTAATCAATAATTACCTATGTGTACATACCAAACCCACCAACCCCCTATCCCCATCCCACCCATACTCTCCCCCCCCCCCCCCCTCCCCCACACAATCCCCCTTTTCCGTCGATATCCCAATTATTTTAAGGATGTTAAACCCAGGAAAAATAACTCACACATAAACTTAAAAGGTGGAAAATAGGTATACTTTACAATCATTTTATTTGCACCAAAACCCAAATTATAACGGAAGCGATTGATTTTTTATGTCTTTCCCTTCCCTATAACACCACACACAACACACACACCAAACAACCACCCTCCAACACACACACCACCCCCAAACAACACACAAAAACCCATCCCCCCCAAAAACACACACACACAACACACACACACACACAACCCAAATTTCCCTCTGATTCACATTTTGGGAAGGACGTTAAACGGAAGAACTAACACCCCTAAAACAGGTTATGTCTAAAAAATCTCACTTACGGAAAAAAGGAAGTCCCGTGTGGGTTTTTTTTTCCCTTAAAAAGGTCACGATAACTGACAAAAATACCCCCATTCAAGAATTCTACATAATACTTGCACAGGTCTGTTTGGCATACTGCTGGGGCATATGTGTGTGTTGTGTTTAATCTGAATTTTTTATAAGCAATTACTTGTACTTGCTGCATGTGAAAGCTAGGGGAAGCAAGACTTTGATTTTGTTTTTTTTTTACAAGTATAGGCTGTATAAATTCAAGTATTGTTTTTTGTTGTTTTGTTGTTGTTGTTTTTGTTGTTGTTGTTGTTGTTTTTTCCCTTTTTCTCTTTCCCTTTTTTCTTCTTCTTCTTCTTTTCTTTTTTTAATAATAATATTTTTTATATTATCTTAACACGATAGTAGCTAACCATACTGCATTTGACTCATACAAAAAAAATGCAAAGAGATCAAAAAGTAATTGGATATTGTGTGGATAACAAAGTTTTGTAAGAAAAAGGGAATATCAACTTCCCGACTGTCTGCGATTTCAGCCCAAAAACTTTTACCTGTCTGGGGAATAACCACACGGCTGATTATGCATAAAGAACAAACACTACACTGTTTAGAGTTAAACATTTCTAAACCAAGAGAGTAAAAAAGGGTTTTTAAAAGAGGAAATTGCAAGGTGAATTTTGGAACTCTGTATGCCTGTTTGTCTTCTATTCTCTCAAAAACAACACCATACACACCCAACATATTCGCACGCAGTATCACGCCGTGCGCACGCGTGCACCACACCACACAACACAAACCACACACACACCACACACAACACCACCAAAACAAAAACCACACACACCACACCCACACACACCACAACTTTTAGTAAGTTTCTCAAATTACACCTCATATATCCGCACTCACAAAACAGGCGTGAAAAAGAGGGGCCTAACTTACCATCATTCTTACTGTACCACCCAAAAAAATTAAGCTCAATGCTTTTGAGCTAAATTAAAAAAAAAACACCGTAAAAATTTTTCTGTGGCAAAAATACACTACTGCTCACAAAACCCTTTGATGCAGAATTGAAAAACTTTTAACCGTTTTTTACAGTCA
Source organism: Rapana venosa (assembly GCA_028751875.1). Lineage (NCBI taxonomy): Eukaryota > Metazoa > Mollusca > Gastropoda > Neogastropoda > Muricidae > Rapana > Rapana venosa. Next base: position 39,510,185 of record CM054157.1, on the reverse strand, counting down.
TTGCTTTAAACAATTTAAAAAAACATTCCATAAGATGTATGTCACATAGTCCCCCTTACGACTTTTATAGTTTGATGTTTTTAGCTGGAATTCAAGTCCCTTCAACTTCCTTGTTTTTGGTTTGAATTAGTGTTTCTTATAGTTGTTTTGCCAATAATTTTACTATTGCACCCCCAACCCCCCCATCCCCCCCCACACCACAGTTTCCCCCTGATATCATTATTTAGTGGTAGGGTGTTAAACTGAAAACAAGTAACTCCACATAAACACTTAACAAAGGCGTAACAAGAAGAGCATCACTTACACTCAACCCACTGCACACACATACACCTTTAAAAACCAGGTTATGGTAGAAGGTCTCACTTACGGGGAAAACGAGGATGGGCTGGGGTTGAAATTTTTTAAAAAATTTTTGGGGTTTTTTTAACCCCTTTCCCCCCCCCCCCCCCCCCCCAACCCCTTTAAAAAAAATTTTTTGGGGAAAAAAACCCCCGGGGGAAAAAAAAAAAAAAAAACCCCCCCCCAAAAAACCCCAAAACCCCCCCCCCCCAAAAACCCCCCAAAAAACCCCCCCCCAAAAAACAAATAATAAAAAAAAAAAAAAAAAAAAAAAGGGGGGGGGAAAAACCCCAACCCCCCCAAAATTTTTCCCCAAAACCCCCAAATTAAAAAAAATTTTTTTTAAAAAATTAAAAAAAAAAAAAATTTTTTTTCCAAAAATTCTTTTCCCCAAAAAATTTTTAAAATTAAAAATTTAAACCTTTTTTCCCGGGGGGGGAAAAAAAAAGTTTTAAAAATTAAAAAAAAAACCCCCAATTTTTAAAAATTTTTTTTTGTTTGGGGAAAAAAAATTTTTTTTTTTAAAAAAAAAAAAAGGGTTTTTTTTTTTTTGGGGGGGGAAAAACCCCCCCCCAACCCCCGGGGAAATTTTTTTTAATTTTTTTTTTTTTTAAAAAAAAAAACCCCCAAAAACCATTCCCCGGTTGAAAAAAAATTTTTTTTAACCCCCCCAAAAAAACCCCCCCTTTTAAAAAAAAAAAATTTTAAAAAAAAGGGGTTTGGCTTTGGGGGGGGGGGTTTTTTAAAAAACCCCTTTTTTTAAAAAAAAAAAAAAAAAAATTTTTTTTTCAAAAAGGGGGGAAAAAATTTTTTTTTTTTAAAATAAAAAAAGGGGAAAATTCCCAAAAAAAAAAAAACCAAAATTTTTTTTAAAAAACCCCTTTTTTTTTTTTTTAAAAAAAATTTTTTGAAATTTTTAAAAAAAATTTATTTTTTTTTGGGTTTTTTTTTTTTTTTCAAAATAAAAAAAAAAAAAAAAAAAAAAAATTTTTTTTCCAAAAAATTTTTTTCCCAAAAGTTTTAAAAAAAAATTTTTTTTAAAAAACCCACCCCCCCCAAAAAAAACCCCCCCCCAAAAATTGCAGAAAATTTAAAACAAAAATTTTTTCCCTTTGTTTTCACAGTCTTTTGTTAAAAGCAAATTCTAAAAAAAATTTTAAGAGTTTGGTATTTTTCCTTATAGCCCCCTTTAAATCTTTTTGTATAGTTTTAAACCATGTTTCTAGCTGTTTTAAATTTGAAAAAAGTTTTTTTTTTTGGAGCTGTTATTTTTTTCCCTTCAATTTTTCTTGTTTAGGGGTTTGGGAATTTTAGTGTTTCTTTTTAGTTGGGTTTTTCCCAAAAATTAGCTATGTTTTACCCCAAAAAAACCCCCCCCAAACCACCTACCCCATCCCCCCATTCTTTTCCCCCCCAACCCACAAAACAACCCCTTCCCCCAAAACCACTCACATTTTCCCGTCTGTTGTCCCCCAATTTTTTAAAAGGATGTTTAAATGGGGAAAAATTAAAACAACCAAAAAACAAAAAAAAGGGGTTTTTAAAAATTTTTGTACATTATTTAAAATTTTAATATCTCACTCCCACCCCAAAATCCCAAAACTGACAAACAGGTCGGGTCATGAAGAGTTTTCACTTGGGAAAAAAAACGGGAAAGCCCCGTTTTTTTGGGTTTAAATTGAAAAAGGGTAAATCGAAAAATGAAAAAATTATATTAAACATTGTAAAAAAAAATTCATACAAAATTTGTTTTCACGGTCTTTTGTTTTTCTTTTACGGGTTTGGAATCATAATGCTTTGTGGGGGTGTTTCCATTTAAATTTTTAAAAAAGGGGTCAATTACTTTTTTAACGGGCTCTTAAAAAAAGACTGGGGATGAATGAAAGCACTTTTAAATTTTTTTTTTAAACAAGATATAGGCATGTTAAAATTTCCCCTTTTTTATTTTTAAAAATTTTTATCTTTTATTTTTAAAAATCACTCACTTTTCCCTTGGTGGGGGACCCGTTGGGGTCCCCCCGAAAGGGAAGGCAAGTGGACCGAAAAATTGGTTCTTTTCCTTTGGGCTTTTTTTTTCCAGGGGGTTTGGTACGTGGGGGCCCGGTTTTCCCCCCTTCCTTATGTTGGATTTTTCCAGCTTTTGCGGGTCGCCCCTGCCTCCTTGCCCTTTTCCCCACCTTTCCCGCAGGGTTTTGTCTTTGACGGGTGTTATGCCGGTTTGTTGGCCAAAAAAATTTTCTTTTTCCCTTTCCTTTTTTGGCTGTATCAAAGAAATTGGTTTTTTTTTGCCGGCCAGTGCCTCGATCGGGCTCCCAAACTTTAGTCATTGGTTTTCCCGGTCTTTTGTGGGGATTTTTCGGGATCCCCCTGGGGCACTTAATCCCCAAAGGCTTGGAATGCGAGGGTTAAAAATTCGGCGGGTAAGGGGTTCCTTTGTTTCAAGCTTTTAAAAAGGAAATGGTGTAGAGTGCCTTGTAGAGTCTGCCCTTAAAGGGGGGGTTTCTGTTTTTTGGGGGTTTCTCCCCCCTTTTTCCCGCCCTTAGTAAAGGAGGAGATTTGCCACACAAGTCGATTTTCCCCTCTTGTGTGCCCCTTTTGCCTTTTTTGGTGAGGGACTGCCCCAAAGGATTTGGGAAAGTTTTCCACCCCCTCTAGTTTTTCTGGGCCAATTCATTTTGGGTTTGGCTGGGGGGAGTGGTGGGTTTTGGTTTCTGTTCACTTGGGGAATTTGATTTTTCCTTTGCTGTTTTCTCCATACCTGGGGGCTTTGGGCTGATTTTTCCCAGTCTGGGGGGATGGGATCCTGGAGTTCTTTTTCACTCCCGGCCCATGAGTTTCAAAATCGTCTGCAAAATCGAAAAATTGCAGTTTTCCCTTTCCCTCCTTTTGTAAATTGTGGTCGGGGAAGCAAGGGGGGCCCTCCTGCATGATGTTCTCCGGGGAACACGTTGAAAAAAAAAGGGGGTTAGGGGCAGCCTTGCCCAAAAACTCCAACTGAAGTCCGGGGAAAAAGAACTCCCCAAATTTTTTCCCCCATGGGGGACTCCCACTGTGGGAGCTTTCAGACAGCCCCTGGAGGTTTGGGAATCAGGTCCTGTCGAGGTTTTTTGGCTTTTTCAGACTTGCCCCCCAGAGCTTCTTGCCACATCGGTCAAAAGGCCCCTTTCTTGAAGTCAATGAAGTTGTTGTAAGTAGCTGAAATTGTGTTGGAGATTTTTTCTCTTGACCCATTCTGTTTTTGGGAAGATCTGTTCGACAGGGGGCTTGACCTGGTTTTAAATTTCCTGCCTTTTTCTTCGAGGGATTTCTTTGCTTGGGGTTTCATTTGTTAAAGGGCAATGCGGCTTTTCCCTTTGTTTTGGTTGGATTTGGGACGGATTGTTCTGAAATTTTTTGGCCCACTTCTTCGGGTTTCCCCCTTTCCCTTTGGGAAAGGGTTTTCTATAGGGGAGGGGCCCCCCACTGTTCAGGCCACTTTTTTGGGGTCCAGTTTGCGTTGGGAGATTTTTTAAAGGGGGGGCCTTGAATCTCGGGGCCTCGTTTTATGAGCTCACCCGGGATGTAGTCACTCCTGGGGGCTTCCCTCCTTTCGGGGATTTAAACTCTTTCTTCTACCTCTTCTCCGACCTGTGTGCTTTCGGGATTTAGTTTGGGTTTCTTGCCGGGGAAGTTTTTTTGGGATCAGCCTTAATTGTAGTTGTACAGGTTTCTGAAATTTTTTCTGCCCTTTCTTTTTCAGTTAGTCCGCGCTCTCTGTAAGGACTGACCCCTTTTTGTTTTCCCAAAAACGGGGGGGTTTTTTGGTGCGGGGATTTGGGTTTTTAGAACCTTGATGGTCTGGTACCCCTTTTTTGCTTTTTCCCCTTTTCGCCTTTGTTTTTCCCCAAAACCTTGGAGCTTTGTTCGGGACATCCATTTTCCCCAGGGGCCTTTAAGTCATTTTTTTTCTTGTTTGGGAACCTGTTGCCCGGGTTCATCCCTTCTTGGGGGCCGTTTTCGGGGTTTTTTGTTTTTTCCCCTGGTTTTTGCTCCCTACGTTGGTGGGCACGGGTCCAGGTTATCGTTGGAAACCCCCACGGTTGGTTTTTTTTCCCTCTTTTCCCCAAGGATCTCCAGCGCTGCCCTTTTGGAATGGTTTTTTGCTAAAGGTCTCAGTGGGTTGTTGGTCATTTTTGGGGGGAATTTTTTAATGCTGAAAAATCTCCTCCTATCTCAGTTTTTAAAAGATTTCAGGGGACTTGGGGGTCCTTCAGTTTTTCCATTTTTAAAACCGAAACGGGGATTTCTTTTTCGGGTTTCTTGGTCTTCAGCTTAAATCTTTTGGGGTCTTTGAGTCCCTGTGGGCCCAATCCCAAATCAGCGCCGGGGAAACTTCTTGTTGGGCTTTGTTTTTTTAATGGGATTTTAAATCTTTTGGGGGGGGCCAAGAGGGAAAGTCAATTTTTTTTGGGTTCCCTTTCCTTTTGGGGTTGAGGGGCCCGTGTTCTTTTCAAAACCCTGGGGGACCTTTTATAATTAGTTTCGCCCCACCCCAAAAAGGGGCCTTTATTTGTCCGGGAAATTGGTCAAAAAGCGTAAACCCCGATCTTGGCTTTCCAGCCCGCCCTGGATAAAGGGAAAAAAGTCCTTTTTTTGGGGGTTAAATTTGTTTGGCGCTCCCCAAAATCTTCTTTTAAAAAAACCCCCTTCGTTTGCTTTCAATCGAAATTTGGGAGGGTTGGTGCAAAAAACTTGTTTGAGGGTTTCTGTTTTTTTTGGTTTTTGTTTGCGACACGTTGGAGTTCATTTCTTCTTGAAAATTGGGGTACAGCTGTTGACCCCTGTTATTTCCTTTCTTCTTGTTGAAAAGGGAAACCCTACTCCGTGTTGGGTTTTTTGGATCGTCGCCCCCTATAACCTTTGTTTTGACTTCTTTGTAGTTTTTTTTCGCCGAAAACCACCCAGGGGGATTTCCCGGCCGGGTCCAAGTATGTCCCTTTCGAAATCTTCAAAAGTTCAGGGGTTTAGCTTTTGGTTTTTCCCCAACATCGTGAAAAGGTTTTACGGATGTTCCTTTGTACCAATGATGGCTTTTACCCTTTGGATTTGATCGCGGTTTTTTTGGCGTCCCATTGCTTTTTTTTTCCACCTCCACCCCGGAAAAAAAACCCCCCAAAATGGAAGGGGGGGGGTTGTTGGTTTTTCCGGGGGCCCTAAACCCCGATCCGGCATGTCTTTTTTTTCGTTTTTTCCATGTAGGTATTTTTGTGGGCGGGTTTTGTTTGGGCCCGGCCCCCCATCTCCCTCCAAATTTTGCTTTTTTTTCCCAAAGGGGCGGGTTTTTTTGGGGTCGGGTTATCCCCCCACTGAGACGGGGTATTTCTGGGGGGGGGGGGGGGGTTTCCAGTACAGGGGGGAAACCCCTCTGCTCTGATTTCTGTCTTAAATGGGCCCAATGATAATAGTTTTAAAGAAACTGCTTTTAAAACTACTTTAAAAATTTAAAAGTTAATGAGATCAAACAGAAAATTTGGGATTTTGTTTTTGGAAAAACCCAAAAGTTTTTTAAGAAAAAAGGCAATCCCAAATTTCCCGGGAACTCTTAAAGTTTAAAACACCCCAAAAAACCCTTCCCCTACCTATCTGGGTAAGGGGAACCTAAAGGTGATTTTATGCATAAAAAAACTAAACACAGGAACATTTTTTTGGGAGTTTAAACTTTTAAAAAAAAACCAAGAGAGTAACAAAAAATTTAAAAAAGAGGTTTTTTTGCAAGGTAAATTTTTTAAAAATTTCTGAAATTTTGGGTCGGGTCTTTCTATCTCCCCTCAACCCCCAAAACCAACCATTAACCCCCAACCCCACAGGGTACGAAACCCCACGCAGCACCCCATTTAGCGCACCACTCCCCAACAACAAACACCAAAACCGTTTGTTTGATAAAGTTTCTCAATTAAAAATCTATGCTCCCTGAACCCCAAAAGACCACAGGCGGGTGAAATAAAGGGGGACCTAACAAAACCCAAATTTTCTTAATAAATAAAAGGAAATATAAAACCCTTGGGTTTTTTAAAAGGACATTGAACCCGATGTGGATTGAAAAAAAATTAAAACCACAATAGACCAATATAATAGGATTTTAAAACAAAAAACCCTTCAGAAACCTTTTGGGGGGAACTGGCTAAAAAATTCAATCCCTTAGGGGACGGGGGGTAAAAATTTTTTAAAAAAAAAGGGAAAAAAAATTATTCTTGGGTTTTTAAACATAGATTTTAATTAAAAAAAAACCCAAAAAATTGGAAAGCCCAACATTACTATTTTGGCCTAATAACAAAAAGTTTAACCCCAAAACCGGAAAAAAACAAAAAACTCTAGACTTTTAATTTAGATCATATTTTCACTACTACAAAAACCACTTTAACCCAAAGTTTGTCCCTCCCAAATTTTGGGCGGGGATAAAAAATCCGGGGGCTTTACGGGTTTTAAAAAAATTTTAAAAATCAAAATACCAAAAAGTAGGGAAAAAAACTTTTTTTACGGGAAATTTAAAAAACTTTAACGGCAAATTTTTTTCGGGACTTGAAAATTTCGCCATTACTTTAAAATTTTACCAAATAAAGGGACCCGATAAAGCGGGCTAAATTTTTTGGTTTGGGGACATTTACTTCGGTATACGACAAACAGGGCCCCTTTTTCCATAAAAAAAAGAGTTTCAAAAAAAAATAAAAAACCACCTTGGTTAACAAAAGCCCAAGGGGGAACCCGGGGAAAATTACACCAAAGGGAACTTTTTTTAAAAAAACCCTTTGGTTAAAAGGGAAGCATTTTCGGGCAAAAATAAAAACAAAGTAATTTCACTAAAAACCCCCCCAAAATAAAAAACCCGGGGATTACTTCCCAAAGTTTTAATTAAAAACAAAAGACTCTCGCCAAGTAGGGAAACCCATCAAAACATTAGAAAATAAAACCAATTTTTTAAAAAAAATTTTAAACGGGACATTTAAAAAGATATATAAAGTGATGAATTAAAAAAACCCCTTTTCCCTAAAACATTGGGGCCCAAAGAAATTCAAATGAAAAAGCCCAAATAAAAATTTATCCCTTATTTAGAACAATATATCAAATCAAAAGAAAAAAAATTTTCCCCATTCCAAAACACTCCCCAATGACATTTCCACAGACGTTTTTGGAAACCCGGGTTTTTAAAAAAAATTTCCAAAGAAAACGGGGTTTTGGGGAAAAATCTAAAAGGAAAAAGAAAAAAAATCAAGTTTTTGGGTAAAGTTTGGGCAGGAACATGTACTTTTTTTAAATTTTTGCATAGGAAAAAACCAACCCCCCTTTCCCCTTTCCCATTTTAAAAAAAAGGCAAAAATCAAACCACCCAAAAAACCCGGTGTACTTTGCTTCAAAAAAAAGACCAAAAACCTTCTTACTAAACCCCCAAAAAACAAACCCAAAACCAATTCCCCAAATAAAAAAAACATCTATTAAAAATAAAAAACATTTCCCCCCCAAAAACCCCCCCAACCACCCCCTTACACAAACAAAACATCCCTCCCACAATTCCCAAAAAATTTTAAATTAAAACCCCTTTTTAATTTAAAAACCTTAAAAAAAACCCCTTTCCCAAAAATTTTCAAACCCCCCAAAAAAACTCCCCCCAAAACAAAAAATCTTTTTTATTTTTTTCCCCAATTTACAACCATCCCCAAATAACAAAAAATCAAAAAATACCAAATTAAAACCCCTTTTACCCCCCAATTTCAATTTTTGGCCATTTCTAATTCCCCCAAACTTTAAAACCTTCCCCACCCCAAAAATTTCAAAAAGTATTTAAAAATGTTTTTTTTATGCAAAACCCTCAAAAGTTGACTTTACCCCCCCCAACTTAAAAATCAAATTTAAAAAACCCCCAAAATTGAAAGTTGGTTTTTTTGGACACCCCCAAACAAATTTTCCCCTAAATACGCAAAAACCCAAATTAAAAAATTAAAAAAAGGCAAGACAAAAGGGGACAAAAAAAAAAAGGGAACTTCCCCCAACCTCTGGTTGATGGGTTAAAAGGAATTTTAAAAAGTTAAAATCCCACAAAATTTGGGTGTAATTATTGAAAAAAAAAATTACCGGGACGGCCCCTTTTGTTTGGGTGCTAGGAAAAACCCCGTTTTTCCCTTAAAAACAATTCATTTTCCCCCAAAAATAAAAACCCATTTTCGAAAAACCCCACTTTTCGCAAACTCTTTTTTTCCCGGCCATTTTTTCCCCTATATTGGGGCCCTATCCCTCTTTTCTCCTTTGGGCCCACCCTGAAAAGTGCTACAAATTTTAAAAAATTAAATTTTTATGGGAATTTAAAAAAAGACACTGAAACTTGTTCAAACAAAAATTTCAAGCCGCAAACCTTAAACGATTAAAAGGGAAAACAAATTTTCCTAACCTTAAAAAAACAGACTTTTTTAAAATTTTAAAGTTTTCTATTTTTTCCAAAAAAAGTTTGTAAAGGGAAAATGTCCCTCCAAAGAAAAAAAAATAGCTTCAAAATAAATGAACACGGGGCCCTAATCATCTCCTAACTTTTTCCGAGAAAAAAAATTTTAATTTTTCACAAAAAAATTTTCTTTTTCTGGGTAGTAAATTTTAAAGGGGAAAACAGCCCCAAAAACCCCTTAAAAAAAGGGTTCAAAAAAAAAAAAATCATTTTAAAAGGAAAAGTTTAAAAAGCCATCAAAAGCATAAAAAGGCCTGGGAAAAATTGACTAAAAAGGGCCCAAATTTTCCATATTAATACGGGCCCAAAAATAACCAAACTTTACATTTCCCACAGGGGTATTATTACAACAAAAATTTTTTCAAAGTATGTTTTAAAGGGAAAATTTAAAAAATTTTTTCGGACAGTAACCCACTGTAAAAGTGGGGGGGGAAATTTGGGGGGGGAAAAAAGGGGCCCCACACAAATTTAAAGAAAAAAAGTAAGAAAATTAATGCAAGTTTAGTAAATAATTTTCCCAATTTTGAAAACAAGTTGGAAAAGGAAAGGAAAATTTTTTAAAAAATCTTTTTATGGTAAAACCTATAGCTTGTTAGTGTTTTTCCTCTCTCTCTCTCTCTCCTGGTCTGCTTCTCTTTTCCAACTCTCCTCTCTCTCCTTTCTTTCTCGTTTTTCCTCCTCTCTCAATTCTCCCCACTTCTTCCCCTTCCTCCCTCCTCTCTTCCTCTCCTCCCCTCCCCTTTTCCTTTCCTCCCCACTCCTCTGCCCTTTGTTTGTCTAATTAAATAATTTTTTGGGGATGTTGTTTTTTTTGCAGTTAGAGTTTGAGTTTTAATTAGTACTTTTTTAAGGTTACTTTTTTAAATTTTTAATAAAAATTGTTTTTGTTTAAATAGCCCTTTTTGGAGTATGGGTTTTGAATTATGTTTTTGTTAGGGGTTCATTTGGGTTTGGGGGGGGGGGGAATTTTTGTTTTTTTTTTTAAAACTTTAAATTTTGTTAAAGGGTTTTTTCCCCTTCCCCCTTGATACCCCTTTCCCCCCCCCCCCCCTCCCCCCCCAAAAATGATTTTCTTTTTAATCATGGTTAGGTTGTTGTTTTCAGGGGTAAAGGGAAATCATTTGTTTATATTGTTGCTCATGGTAAAGGGGGGATTGTTTTTTTTAATTGTTTTCTCTTTTAAATTGAAAAATTTTAAATTTAATCTTATTTGCCTTATTTTTGCTTGATAGCTTTTGGGTTTTTGTGAATATGCCCTTTTTTTTAAAAGGGGGCTTTTTTAAAAAGTTTTTGAACGCAAAAAAAGCACATTTTTGTTTGGGGGGAGGAGGAGAGGGGGAGGTAAATTAAAGGGTTTAATATTTCAGAAATTGACAAATTTGTTAGTTTTTTTCAACGTTTTTTTTTAAATTGAAATTTTTTTTTTATCAAAAAAGTAAAAACTGAAAAAATGGTTGTAAAAAAAAAGGTAAATTTTTTTTGTTTGCCCCTGACGTTTTTTTGATTTTTTTTCCCTTTTTTAATTTTAAAAATTTTTTTTTTAAAAGTTTTTGTGAAAACGTGAGGGGGGCCGCGCTCAGGCTTTCCGGTTTTGTTTTGTGAATGTTTATGTTAGGTGGAAATTTTGTATTTTCAATGTTTTCCCCTTTCGTTTTTTTCCCCCTTTTTTTACGGGTTTAAATTTTAAAACGGTAAATGTTTTGCAAAAATTGTAATTTTTAGTTTTTCATTACAAATATTTTTTCCCTTAGAAAAATGGCGGATGAAAAAAAAAAAATGCATTGCATTTTTTTCAATGTCCCTTTGGGAAAAAAAATTTTTGACTTAAAATTATTTGACCTTAAAAGAAATTCACCACAAAAAAAAACAAGGTTTAAGCTAATTTCCCTTTTTAGAAGGCAAAAAATTTTTAAAAAAAAAGGGAAAATTATCTGTGGGCAAAAAATTATTTATATTTGCTAACTTATTTTTAAAAAATTGCAGAGATTTTTAAAAACATTTAAACCTTGTTTCAACGTCATTGCTTAGAGCAAATTTTCCTTAAAAAGACTTCCATAAAAAGATTGTATTTTTTCTAAATATCCCATTAAATCAAACTTTTATATTTTTAAAAAAAATTTCTACTTAAAATTGCAAAGCCCCTTTGAAAATTTCCTTGTTTAGGTTTAAATGAGGGGTTTCTTATAGTTTTTTTTAATCCCCAATAATTAGCTAGGGTTGGCCACCCCAAAAACCCCCCCAAACCCCCCCAAAACTAAAACATTTTTCCCATTTTTGATATCATTAATTAGTGGAAAGGTTTTTAAAAAAATTAAGAAAAAAAAGTAACTCACAAAAATTACCCCCTTTTAAACACAAAGGTGGGGGGGGGGGGGGGGGGGGGGGGGGGGGGGGGGGGGGGGGGGGGGTGAAACAAGGGAGAAACACTTACACACCCACATCTCCTGCACACAAAATAAACCCCTTAAAAAACCAGGTTTTTAGGGTTTATGAAGGGGCTCCTTTAGGGGGGGAAAAAAGGGGGAATTGGCTGGTTTGTGCCTTTGGGAAAAAGGCCCTGGATAGCTTTTTCCCAACCCTATCACAAAATTCCCAAATAATAAATTTAAAACAATGCTGTCCCAAAAGGTTTCTGTGTTGTTTTTTCTCCCGGGGGGATCCAAATTTTTTTTTAAATAGTAAAAGAAAAAACTAATAAAAAATGCTTTTGGGGACCCCAGGGACAAAATAAAAAATTTTAGGGTTTTGCAAAGATAGTTTTTGGGGCCTGAGGGCAAAAATCCCCCCTTTAAATCCAATTATGGGGGCTTTAAAGTATTTTAAAAAATTGCATGTTGGAAATTTTTTAAAAAAGAAAAAACATTTAAAGGGGTTTCCCCCTGGAATGATGGAAACCCCTTTGTAAAATTCTTTTGATAAGTTCAAATGGAAAGTCCCCATGAATTTCCCTTGTTTTATCTCTTACCCAACGGGTTTTCAAGCTTAAATTGCTTTTAGGGGAAAAAATTTGGGAAAAAAAGGGCCCCATTTTAATCTGGGGGCAAAAATAAAAATTTCCCCAATAATTTTAGAATGCGTAATTTGAACAATTTTTTTACCTGTTTTCGCATTTAAATTGGGCAAAAAAGAAAAATTTTTAAAAAAAGGGACATTCCTTAGGGTTGTTTTGGGCTTTCATAGTCCCTTTATCAGATTTGTATATTTTAAAAACCAATTTTTTCCTTGCTGTTTTAATTTGGGCAATATTTTGGGGACCCTGTTTTTTTTTTTCCCTTAAAACTTTCTTGTTTAGGGGTTTTAAATTTGGGGGTTTTTAAAGATGTTTTACCCCAATAATTAGCTATGTTATCCCCAAATCCAACCCCAAAAAAAACCAATCCCCTTTCCCCCCCATTCTCTTCCCCCCCCCACCACACCCCCCAACACTAACCCCACCCCCTAAACCTCACATTTTCCCGTCTGATGTAAACCAAATTTTTTTGGAAGGTTTTTAAAACTGGGGAAATTAACTAAACTCAACATACACCCCAAAACTTAAAAAGGGGAAAGAACATCACTTACAAAAAAGCAATCCACTCAACACCCACCACTAAACAAAAGGGGGTCTTTGCCTTTTGAAGGGTTCTAAACTTACGGAAAAACGGAATTTCCCCTTTTTGGTTTTGTTCCATTGAAAAAAGGTCACCCGAAAAAACTTTAAAATATTTTACACATTGCAAAGAAAATTCATGAAAAAACCCTTTTTAAAACGGGGTCTGGGGGTTTGTCTTTTCACTTTTGGCACCCTACTGCATGTGTGTGTTTTTTTTACTTTTTAAAAATTAAAAAAGTAATTACTTGTAACTGGCTGAAAAAAAAAAACACTAGGATGAATGAAAGGCACATTAAATTATTTTTTTTCAAATTAATAGAAAATGTTTTTAAATTCCTTTAAAATTATTTTTTAAATTTTTAATCATTTTTATTTTAAAATTAAGGCCACTGTAATGGGCTCCCAGGGGCGCTTTTGGGGGATTTCCTTACAAAAAAAAAATTTGGCAAAGGGAGATAAAAAAGGGTTTAATTTGGATATTGTGTGGAAAAACAAAGCTTTGTAAGAAAAAAAAAAAACTACCAATTCCCTGACGTCTAAAGGGATTAACAGCCGGGTAAACCACTTCCCTGTCTGGGTAAAAACCACACGGGCTGATTTTATCATAAAGAACAAAAAACAGGACACAGTTTTAGGGGGCAAAAACATTTCTAAAACCGGGGAGAGAAAAAAAGGTAATCAAAAGAGGCCCATTTGCAAAAGGTGAATTTTTTAAAATTTTGGTATGTCTGGTTCGGGTTTTCCTCTATCTCTTCCCCACAAAAAAAACCCCCCATCCCAAAAAACCCACACAAACCCCCGCCCCTTTGAAAGGGGAAAACAAAAAGAAACACGTGCACACACACAACACACACCCCCCAGGGTTATGATAAATTTTTCTAAATTTAAAACCTCTTTTTCTCCCTGAACTACGGGAAACAGGTTTGGGGAAAAGGGAAGGCCCAAAAAATTTACCACAATTTTCTTAATGCACCCCACATAAACGGTTTTAAAAAGCTCAAATGTTTTTTAGAGAAAAATTTTAAAAAAAAAAGGAAAACTTTTTTATCTGTGGAAAAAAAATATTTTAAATATTGCTCCCCCTTTTACTTTTAAAAAGGGTAGAGATTTAAAAAAATTTTTAAAACCTGTTTTTCACAGTCTTTGCTTAGGTTAAAAACAAAAAGGGACATTAAAAGAGATTGTTTGTCATCTTGGGTCCTTTTACCCCAACTTTTTGGGGGATTAAAAAACCAAATTTTTCCTGTTAGAATTAGAAAAAGTCCCGGCAATTTTCCTTTTTTAAATGGTTTGAATTAGTGTTTCTTATAGTTGTTTTTACAAAAATTTTAGCTATGTGCCCCCAACCCCACCCCCCCCAACCCCCACCCCCATTAACGGGTTTCCCCATCTGATACCCCATTTAATTGGGTGGAAGGATGTTTAACGAAAAAAAACAAAAAACTAACACATAACATTAAACAAAAAAAGGCTTTTAAACATGGAAAACACTTTTTAAACTTTCATATCTCACTCACCACTTAAAAACGGGAAAGGGTTTATAAAAGGGTTTTAAATTACGGGAAAACGGGGGACTGGTTGGTTTGTCCCATTAAAGGGGTTCATGGATCCCCTGTACAAATTTTAAACCACATTGCAACTTTTTAAAATAAAACCCTTGCTGTGCACGGGTTTGTGTTTTTTCTTTACGGCGGGTTTTTCAATTATTTAAATGTAACTGATAAACTAACATTCTTCATTTGAAACAGCCAAACAATTTAAACCAAAAAAAAAAAGGGGGCCCGGGAAAGGGTTTAAAAAGTTTGAAATTTATGTTGTTTTGGTCTGTCGGGTCTTTTCCTGTTTGTCTGTCTGTCCTCTCTTTCTCGCACACAACCTAAAACGCGCGTGCGGGGCCACACACACACACCACAAAACATACAACACAATAAAAACCCCAACCCCACCCCACCCCCAACACACATACAACGTATGCCTCACGATGCACGCAACGGGGCACACGTGAAAACACATATCCCAACGTTGGATCATAGGTTTTTTTTAAACTTTTTCGGGATGCCCCCTTGCACTCACACCAGGTTTGGTGAATAAAGGGCCTCACTTACACATGTTTTTTAAATGAAACTCCCCAACCAACACTTTTTTTAAAATTTCCCCCGGGTCTGCCATGGATTTTCAGAGAGAATTTTTTTTTGCCCTAAATTAAATTTTTCTTAACCAAAAGTAGTAATAAAAAATTTATTTTTAACATTAAAATAAAGGAAGGGGTAAAAAAACTCCCAAATCCATAAACCTCTAAAAAATTTACACTGTGGGGTCCAACTTTTGATCGACAAAGGCAGTTGAAAGCGTATTTTAAATCCCCCCCTTTAAAAGTAGAAAGATAAATTTTCCTTTTGTAAAAAAATAAATCTGTATTTACAGCGGGGAAATTTATCTCCCAAATTTTGGGGGCCCTTTTTTTTTTCTTCTAGATTTTTTCAAAAGAGTATTTCAGAGGGCTTTTCGTTTTGTTTCCAAGTAAATTTTTCTATTTTTGCCCTAAAAAAATTTTCTTTTTTAAAAATGAGAAAAAGGAATCCTTTTAACTGAAAATTTGGCTACCCCTGTTTTCAATTTCTGTTTTAAACATGGACGGGTTTTTAAAAATTTTTTGGGGGGTTTCCCTTTAAATTTTTGTGGATCCTTTTTTAAATAAAAAAGGTTGACAAACAGTCAAAATGGGGATGCAAAAGCTTGAAATTTTGGGGCCTAAAAAGGCAAAAAATTTTCCCCAAAAATTTTAAGGGCTTTAGATTTTTAAAAAATTGCAGTTGGAAAATTTTTAAAAAATTTTAAAAGAAAAGGGGTTTCTCCCGGGAATGATGTTTGTACCCCAAATGTAAATTTTTTTTTAAAATTTTTAAAAATTTCCCCAAAACCCCAACTTTAAATATAGAATTTTTTGTATCTTTAACCCCTAAAGGTTTAAGCTCATTGCTTTTAAAATTAAATTTGGAAAAAAAGCACCATGTACCCTGTGGCAAAAAAAACTACTTTTGGGGGGGGGGGGGGGGGGGCTAAAACATAATTTTAGAATGAAAGGGAATTTTAAAAAACCTTTTTTTACCTTTTTTCCAGTCTTTGTTTTAGAGCAAACCCCAAAAAAAGGCCCTTTCCCAAAAAAAATGAAAGAATTGAAATGCCCATTAAAAATTTAAAAAAAGTAGGGAATTTAATTTAGCGGGGAATTCTTGAAAAGCAACAAATCAAGCGCCTTTATGCCCTTTTTTATTTTTTTTTTTTTTTAAAATTTTTTTTTATTTTTTTTTTTTTTTCGAGGATAGGGGTTTTTAGCGTTCATGTGCTTTTTTTTAAAACCAAATCCTATTATAAAAATTTTTTATATTTTTAACCATGTTTTTTAGCTGTAAAAATTCAAAGTTATTTTTTAAAGCTTTTTTAATTTTTTCCCTTTTCAACTTTCTTGTTTTTTGGTTTTTAAAATGGTGTTTTTTGGGAGTTTTTTTTAAATTTGCTTTAATTTGGGCTATTTTGTACACCCACAAAACCCACCACCCCCAACTCACCCCACCCACCCACTCCCCCTTTTCCCCATTGAAAAACCACAATTTTAGGGGAAAGGGGGGAACTTTTAAATGAAAAACTAATTCAAACAAAACACAATTAACACACGGGCCCGTAACGGGAGTACCTTCCCTCACCAAATTCTATTTCACTGAACCACCCCAACCCAAAAAACTTTCCCAAACATAAAAAAAACATTGCACACATACACTTCCCAAAACGGGGGTTTTACAATGAAGAAACCCCCATTTTACCCCCATGATATCTAAATTTTTTGACACACTTTACAAAACTGCACACGGTTATTCAAAGGGTTTTCTCACTTAGGGAAAAAAAACGGAAGTCCGTGGGGGTTTTTTTCCATTAAAAATGTCTTTTTAAAAAACGGGTACCATTCACACATTGCAACTAATCAATACTTTAAATGCTGTCACGGGTATGTGATGTCATTAGGGCGGGCCCATCATTTCTATTAAGGTCAAGATAAACAAAAGGAAAACCCTGAAAGGTTTTAAAAATTTACAAATTAAATACAGTTGATCTCAAGAGGACAATGCTACATTGCTTAGATAAGATATGAAAAAAGGCCCATAAGCCAGCCACATTTGTACAATGGTTAGCATCTTGGGGTATGGACTGGGAGGTGACTGGTTTGTATCTCGTGGGAGGCATATTTTTTATTTTATTCTTTTATATTGAGGGTAATGGAATAAGCTTTTATGTCTTTTTTACATCTAGTCCCGTGTGTATGCGTTTTCTAAATTGTCATCTGTGCCCACCGGCACACAATGGCCTACTCTTACTAAAATCGTGTCAGGATTTTAACGTGTGCGCAAGATGTTCTGCGTGTATTCGCACACCAGGCCTCGGTTTATAGTCTCATAGCAATTATGAGAGTCTTACTCAAACTACCTACCCAGCACAGTAGGTGACTGTATCTCTTATACCTGGGTGGCACAGCAAATTTTTTTTAATTAGGAAGCATAAAGTACAACTGTGAAGAAGTCTCAAAGCCCATGCACTACTCTAGCAGTTCCATTACAGTCATCCTCATCCACCTATCTTAGACTGGCTCATCACCGATGTTTCACATCTCGTCACCTGTCTCCATCACTGACCATCTGCTTTCTGATTATTCTGCCATTTTTTTCTTCCTTAATATTGCAAAACCTATCAAAAAGAAGAAGTGCATCACCCGTTGTAACCTCAAGGTTATTGATATTCAAACTTTCTCTTCCCAAGCTGCTGAACGCCTATCACAAACCCCTGACCACACTGACCCTTCTAAACACTAGAACACCGTTCTCAGCCAACTGCTTAATGAGCATGCACCTCCCACTGACCTTTTTCTTTCTGATAGACCCTTTGCCCCATGGTACACCCATGATATCTTGGTGGTAAAGGTAAAACACTAACAACTAGAACAGAAGTGGCGAAAAACAAAAACTGAAATAAACAAACAGCTCTTTCGAATACAAACCAACAAAGTCAAAACCTTAATACACTCAGCCAAGACAAACTACTAGTCTGCTCAAGTTCTCAATGCAAAATCCATGAAATCTCTTTTCCCCCTCACCTCAACTCTTCTTGGATCTGCAAAGACAAGCCCTCTACCTACTGTCCACAGTCACTCTGAACTTCCTGATATATTTTCTTTGTTCTTTTCTTACAAAGTCCATAACATTCGCTCCAGACTGGATCAGACTCCCTTCCAACCTGTACCTCCTGATCCCCAATTCACTGGAACTCCTCTCCTTTCCTTTCAGCCAGCAAGTGAGGAAGAAATCAGGAAAATTCTGAATGAAATGACCATAAAATCATGTGATCTTGATCCTATGCCTGCTTCTCTTTTCACACAGTGCCTTCCGCAGCTTACACCAACTATCACGAACATTGTAAACTCATCTCTTCTTTCGAGAATTTTTCCACCAGAACTCAAAACTGCAATAGTTACACCTCTACTCAAAGAGCACGACCTCGACCCTAACATACTGAAAAATTACTGGCCTGTTTCTAACCTACCTTTCATCTCCAAAGTCCTTGAAAAAGTAGTTCTGAAACAACTCAAAAGCCATCAAATAGTCTCTTTCCCGCATTTCAGTCTACCTATCGCGTCAATCGCAGACCTGAAACCACCCTAGTCCATACGTTAAACACGCTTCTAAACGCTTCGGACTCGGAGAAAATCTCCCATATCGCTCTTCTCGACTTATTTGCAGCATTTGACACTATAGAACACTCTATCCTTCTCTTCCGTCTCCAAAAAAACATTTGGTATCAAAGGTGCAGCCGTTACCTGGTTTAGTTCATACGTCACTGACCGATTCCAGACAGTCACAGTAAATAAGATTCAATCAATTCCTGCCAAACTGGAATGTGGGGTCCCACAGAGGTCAGTTCTGGGCCCTGTTCTGTTCACTTTCTACACTGTTCCACTCTCATAATAATAAACTGTCACCAGATCAACCATCATTTCTACGCTGATGACTCTCCTAAAAATCTGCCTTCTCTCTTGACAGATATGTCACTCTGCCTTCAAGACATTCAAAACTGGATGATACAAAACAAATTACAGCTAAATGCAGATAAAAGCGAAGCCATGTTAATAAGGACCAAACACAAACCCTCTTCCATCACAACAGATTCAATAGAATTTGGCAATACGTCAGTTCCGCTATCCACTGCAGTCAAGTATCAAGATGTTATCAGCAACACATTCTCTATGCAAAAATTCAATACCCATACCTGCCAAACCTGCTACTATCAATTACGGCGTATAAGTGCAATCCGAAAGTACTTGTTCACTGATGCAACATCCAAACTTGTCACATCGCTTATTCTTTCACGTCTGGACTATTGTAATTCTCTTTTAGCTGGTCTGACAGCATCATCTATCCACTCCCTTCAACGTACACAAAACTCCGCAGCTCGACTAGTTCTCAGAAAGAAAAATCTGAGCATATTACTCCTCTCCTGCAATCTCTCCACTGGTTGCCTGTGCCACAGAGAGTAAAGTACAGGATCAGTACCCTCTGTTACAAATGGCTACACAACACAGCACCCTCCTATCTATGTGGATGTCTTCACCTATACACTCCTTCTCGTTCCCACCGCTCTGCTGCAGATACCCTGTGCTTACGAATACCTAGATTCAATCAATGCACTGTTGGCTGTCGCTCTTTCTCTATTTCTGGTCCATCCATTTGGAATGATCCCCCCCACTCTCTCCCTTCGTGAAAAGCCTACTCACGACAGCTTTAAATCCAGCCTCAAAACATACCTATTTCAAACCTAAGATTTTTTCCTCCTGTTTCATCTCATATCTGTCCCTGTCTTTAACAGCCAAAATCCCATCACCCTGCTGAAATGTATAACTTCTGTGTGTGTGTGTGTGTGTGTGTGTGTGTGTGTGTGTGTGTGTGTGTGTGCGCGCGCGCGCGCATGTGTGTGTGTGCGTATGTGTGTGTAATTTGAATATGTTAAAATGTTGTTAATCATTGTTGGTTGCATGTGTAGGAGTGGATTGAATGCAAGCGCTCTGATTTGTATTTGTAAGATATAGCGCTATATAAATTCCATTTATTATCATTATTATTATTATTAGTAGTAGTAGTAGTAGTAGTAGTAGTAGTAGAAGTAGTAGTAGTAGTAGTAGTAGTAGTAGTAGTAGTAGTAGTAGTAGTAGAAGTAGTAGAAGTAGTATCGTCATTGATCACCATGCCATAAAAGAACATTGATTCTGATACAGTGGCTTTGGTAGCTCTGGTCTCATGGTGACCTATGTTTCGATTTTTCTATAGGTTGCTGTGCCTTTGATGAATTGTGTTGAAGCCTTTGGGCTGGAGGTTCACAGAGGGACATTGTGGAGGTTGTCAGCCTGGGTGGGCATCCCACTCAGTGTGGCTCTGTGACTGAGCTAAACCTGTCATCAGTAGGAGGGCTTAGTAGGTGGTCACCTGCATAATATATGTTGGCACAGAAAGACACCACTGAACATCTCAAAACTGACTAAGCAGCAGTGAAGTTTTGTGCACACACACAGACACACAGACACGCAGACACACAGACACACACCACACACACAACACACACACCAAAACACACACACACACACACACACACACACACACACACACACACACACACACTGCAACATGAGGTATCTCACTTACACACCATTTCTCACAAAACTCACAAGCAGACACACAGGTTATAATGATTGTGAAGGAAGGTGGAAGGATGGTTAAGACCTTTGCCTGCCAACAAGTAAACCGTGAGGTTCTGGGTTCGATTCCCAGCCTCGCCCTTTCTTCCCAGTTTGGCAAAAAGTTCGAACTGAATGCCAAAGTCCTTCGGATGAGACTATAAATCGAGGCCCCGTGTGCGAACGCATGCAGAACATCTTGTGCACACGTTAAATCCTGTTCCGCTTTTCGAAAGAGTAGGCCATTGTGTGCCGGTGGGAACAGATGACAAAATTTACAAAACCGCATTATCCTCGATATTAAAAAAAAATCATGTCATCTGAGCGCTTTGATTTGTTGTTTTACAAGATTCAGCGCTATATAAATTCCATACATTATTATTTATCATGAAATGAAGGTTTCACTTACGGAAGGGAGGCTCTACGCACTGGCAAACCCTGCATCCAGCCTCATCCCTCTTGTATCCCATCAGGCAGGGCAGGTCACAGTCCTGCAGGGGAGGGCACTCGTCTGTTCCGCTGATATGTAGTGCAGGGATAGCTGTACAGCCCATCACACATTGCAACGGATCAAGGCATAGGCCTAATGCTGCTTTTAGGTCCCTTATGTCATACTGATGCCATATGTACTAGTCATCCATAACAACTAACAGGGGGTGGGATAACCTGGTGGTTAGAGTGATGTATTCGTGATCTGCTGCGCCAGGTTCGAATCTCGTGTTCAAGAGGATTTTTCCTCTAGAGTTAACATCAGTGCCGACTCCACTCTCCCCAAAAGTCCTTGGGTGAGACTATAAACCGAGGTCCTGTGTGCGAACATTTTGAGCACAGGTTAAACCTGTTCCGCTTTTGTAATGGATGACAAAATTGACAAAACTGCATACACACGGGGACTGGATAAAAATGCACATATGTGTTTATGCCATTGTCCTTGAAGTTGAATTAAAACTGACAGCTCTGTTTTGTTTGGATAAAATATGTGGACAAAAATTTATGTTAACAACCTATAACAGTATACATGATTGAGTACTGATTGACAACCAACAATAATTTTTTTCACGAAATTCAGGAGCTGTTGATACGGCCCAATGGCGTTTTCAAATGACATTGCATTTCTGCAAAGCTTAAAGTACATTGTAGAGAGACAGAGAATCAACCTCAGGCATTGCCAACATCCCTGCCGAACATTTAAAAAAGTGGAGTGACATAAACTGCCACTGCATCAACATCTGGTACACATGGTAGTGATCTACACCCCAGACTCAGTCAGCAAGAATAAGTCTTCCTCAGAAAGGAAACTAATCCATGTCAGTGCCAGAACTACCATCAGTTGAACTGGTCACGATAGCTGACGGCAATGCTCAAAACCATGGAGAATCCAGGAAAGCTGCCTGCAGACACCGCTACTGATGAAGAGCAGATCATACTTCAGATAAGTAGACGTACCATTAAACTGACTTTTAAACTGTATCCCTCAACAGAAAATATTTCACCAATAGAGGGAGTTCTGCACATCTTTATAGACTCCGCGTTTGACAGAATCTGGCTGGAGGCACTGTGGGCCCCAGTGAACCCCCCAAACAGTGACTGATATCTGGCACAAGCTAACCAACTCCATTCAGTATCTCTACTCCAGAGCAAGGGTTGGCACTCACACCTACACGCCGCTATTTATTTGTTAGTTGCAGACTTTGGTTGTACTGAGTTTACCCGGGCTGTCTTTTATCTCCCATACTTTACAATGCATTTCTGGAATACACGTCCCTGGTTGCACTTGAAGACAGTCAGCACATTGACAAAAAGGGAAGAACCACCACAAACCTCAGCAAGGCAGTCTCATTGATGGCTAAGGCAGGCAGTGAGTGACTAGCCCTGCCAAAAGACTGGACATAACGTCACGTAGTCACGACAGAGAAATCAGTACAAAGAAGACCAGCCTAGAGCCAGTCACATGTTACTCATCACCATTGACATAAGTATCCATGGATAGAAACAATCAACTGTTTAGATGCTCATTCACATGGAATCTATTATCAGCTAAGAGGGATTTTATCATTCTTCATTTACATGGGATCTATTATCAGCCAAGAGGGATCCTATCATCATTTTTTTAAAACCTGAGATCTATCATCAACCAAAAGGATCTTATCATCATTCATTTACCTGGGATCTATCATCAGGAAAGAGGATTTTATCACCCTTTATAGTAACAGTTTTATGATCAAAGTGATTGACAACAATAGCTCCAGATCATTAGTTACAAGCAATGTTCAAAACAAAAGGAAGAGCACAAAACCAACCCTACAAACTCACCAGTCACGGAGCTGACACAGCCCAGGCCAACCACCAACAGAAGCGCCACTTGGCAGGAGAAGGTTGCAGTCGCCATCTTCAACAGGCCTGAAGTGAAAATTTCCGCCCAGAGATTTCAGAGGACAGAATAAATGGAGAAGCTGAGGACACCCAAAGTAAACTTCTGCTGCTTGAAGACAGCTACAGAGAAGAGCGGTAGCAGTTGGGAGTTTTATAGTCATGGCTGTGGCCATGTCTGCCCTCGGCAGGCTTCTCTAATGTCCTCTGTTCATGCTGACCCTTACTTTCCCAGCACGTTCGTTCTGTCTCTCTGTCTGTCTCCTCCCCCCTCTCTCTCCCCTCCCCCTCTTTCTCTCCCCTCTCCCTCCCCCTCTCTCTCCCCCCCTCTCTCTCTCTCAATGTCATGAAACATTTCAATGCTGCTTGTGATTTGAGTAGCTTGATTTGGGGCATTGTCTATCGTACAACCACGCAATTTTTCAGATTTTAACATACATAAAACTGTACAGTGGCCATTTCTAGTTCTGTCCTCTTTCCTTTGTAAGAAAGTATCCGAACCAAAATTTCTTTTTACGTACTGGGCGAAAGGATAGAGAGCCTGGGTAACATAAAAGTGGTGAATTTATGATACAGTAAACTTCCGAAGATTGTGTTTTGTCTCTTCAAATGTGAGCAGGATTATGTATCAATGTCTTGAAAAGGGAATATTCAACACTCCCCATAATCTATAGAGACTGACGCACATAAAATTCTTTTGTTGTAAACTTGTTTGTGAACCCTCTCTCTCTCTCTCTCCTCTCTCTCTCTCTCTCTCTCTCTCTCTCTCTCTCTCTCTCTCTCTCTCTCTCTCTCTCTCCCTTTCCTCCTCTCTCCCCCTCTCTCTCACTCACTCACTCTCTGAGTCCCTGTCTCTCTCAGTGGAGCATAGGATCTATATACTTTAAAAAAGGTATTTTATATCTGTTTGAATTTTTGAATACCTTATTACACTGATCCAACATCAGTTCTTACTCTTAGTCATTTTGCTTTATTATCTCTACAAATCATTCGTGAATTGTTGTTATTGTTATTATTGTTGTTTTTGCTTCCTAATCTCCTGCAACATGGTTTCCTGTTCAGGTAACTGGCCACAGAGAGACGGACTTCGTACTGGACACTTAAAGTTAACAGTATGTTAAACAAACTGTCAGATACACATAGTATTTAAGCAATTCAAACAAACCTTTTCATATGTTTGGAATTACAGAGTCCTGACTTTCCAGCCCTATACCTGATAATGATTTTCAAATACCTGGTTTTCAGTCAATCCCTAGAGACCCCTCTTCCCCAAAAGAAACAAGCGTTCTGGTACATCAGTTATAAGGGAGTCAATCAACCTTAAACGTATTTATCATCTAGAGGCACACCAAGTCGAATCTCATTGGCTAGAAATCCAACTCAAAAGAAATATACCCACCACAGTTGGATTTGTCTACAGAAATCCTTTAAAAAAAGTAGACTGGGTTGGTAGATTTTCCTCAATGATGGATGCAGCATTTCTAGATGCCAGGGAACTTTTATTACTGTGCGATTTGTTTAATCATAAATCTACTTAAACCACAGCCTTCCTGGATAAACAAGTATACTTCTTACAATCTCTCACAAATTATTGACACGCACACGCCTTTATCCTCCTGTAGTGAAAATCTAATTGACCAGGTATATGTAACTATTAAAGACAGTTTCCTGGAGTTATGCGTTCCTGCCTATGGCTGCAGTGATAATCTTTCAATCTGTCTCACATGCACCGAAAAAAAGGAATAAAAATTACCAGAGCCTGTCACAAGGAAATTACTTATAGATTGTAACATTCTATTTGATGAAAATAGAGTTCTTGCTGATTTGATGAATTCTTCAATTAATAGAACTTAATGATTTTACAGACCCAGAAAAAAGTCATCGATTTCTGGCTAGAATCATTAACATCTATTTATGATAAACATACTCCATTCAAACCCCTCAGAGTGAAGCACACATCACAACCCAAATGGATGGCTGAGATTCTAAAAGAAATTATTCTAAAGGATGATCAGTTAAGAGCAGGAAAAAGAGATGAGTTTAAAGCACAATGAAAGATATATGAATTCATTAAAACGGAAAGCTAAACAATAGTATTTTAATAATATTGCCTTATCAAAGCATAATCCTAAAGCTGTTTGGCAGGCTATGAATCAATTAACCAACAAATCAATTCACCAACAATTATAGTCCCTTCATTGCAACGAAGATTAGCCCAAATGATTTGAATAATTGTTTTCCATCATGGCTGAAACTGTTATCACACAAAACCAGACAGAATCAAACTCTCTGGAAGACGTTAAAAACTTCAGCTCATCAAAAAAATATAAAATCTTAACTAAGCATACATTCTCTAAGTCTATTTGAAGTGTTCCAGTCCCTACATAACTTGAAACAAACATGTAGTAGGGGACCAGATGGGATTGACGGCAACATTCTTAAGATATTAGTTTCTGTCATAGCCAAAACAATTACTTATATTTATAAATATATACAAGTTGTACAACCACTTAGAAACACCTGACTCTCATGCCAGAATATTGTTTGCTGACTTTAGTTCAACTTTCAATACAATGCAGCCTCATGTTCTTGTTAACAATACATTTTCAAAATTTGACCTAGACTATCAACCTGTTCGTTGGCTGATTGAATTTTTAACTAACAGACCCCAGCGCGTTTTTGCCAATAAAATATCTTCATTGGTTAGATTGATCTGTACGGGTTCTCCACAGGGTTGCGTTCTCTCGCCACTTCTGTACATTCTATATACACGATGATTGCAGAAGCAGCTATGAAAATTCCTTTCTTGTAAAATTTGCCGATGACAGTGCTCTTTTGTCTCTCTTATCTAGATCTGTTCAAAACCTTGGTCCAGCCCTCACTGATTTCGTCAATTACAATCTATTAAATGAAGATCAGTCATGTTTTCGTAAAAACTATTCCTGTCACACAGTTTACACAAATTACGGACAGTCTCCTACACAATATCAATGAAAATGAATATACAGACCTTCTTTTTGTTGACTTTGAAAAAGCATTTGATGTAATCAATCATTCCCTATTATTGCGTAAACTTCACTTGTATAAACTAACACCAGAAATGATAAACCTTTTGAAAAGCTTATTGTCGATTAGGCAGCAGCTAGTAACTGCAAATAATCAAACATCAGAACTAGTACCTATTGAACATGGAGTACCACAAGGGTCAATATTGGGTCCACTTCTATTTTCAATCTATGTAAATGACTTACCCCAATTCTAGAATGTAGCTGTGAAATGTTTGCTGATGACACATCCCTCTATTGTAGTGATTCTGACCCCCACAGACTTACACTCAAACTTCAAAACAGCATTAACAGATTGGTTACTTGGACTCAGCTAAACCATATGTCCCTAAATACACGAAAAACTAAGTGTTTGTATGTACTAGCAAGACAAAAGAGACAAAAAATGAAAGATAAATTCCAACCTCTGTTGATTGGTAAAAGAGTAATTGAAGAAGTTGACTCCCACAGAATTCTGGGTGTAATTATTGACAAAAATCTTACTTGGACTGACCATGTGATGGCGCTAGGAAAACGTCTCGCTTACAAGCTACTTCAGTTATCCAAAATAAAACATTTTCTGAATAACCACTCTCGCAAACTCTTTTTTTGTGGCCATATTTTCCCTATAATTGACTATGCTTCATCTCTTTGGGGACAGCTGCAGTGATACAAATTTAAAATTGATTCATCGATTATATAAAAGAGCACTGAAGTTTGTTCTACTAAAATCAAGTTCGCTAACCATAAACGATTATAAGCAAACAAATACCCTAACCTTCAAAAACAGACTGTATCTAAATAAAGCTCTATTTGTCCAGAAAGTTGTCAATGGAAATGCCCCTCCAAAGATAACCAATAGCTTCAAAGTCAATGAACACAGACATAATCATCTACTAGCATTTCCCGAGACCAAGAAAAAATCTTTACAACACAAGCTTCTTGTACTCAGGTAGTGATTTATGGAACAAGCTCCCAAAACGCTTAAAATGTATCAAAAACAAAAATCAGTTCAAGACACAGATAAAAACCATCTAATGCATGAATGCCTAGGAATTGACTAATAAGGAAAATCAACCATGACTAATAAGGCAAATCAACCATACTCACATTTATCAGCACTTACTGCATTTCTTAAAAATAAAAATAAATATTTCAAGTATGTCTTACTGTGACTAGAAATTCTACAGTCACACCCTGTATATGTGTGGAGGGAGGGGGAGGCAGGAAAGAGGCACACTAATTATGCAAAGAAGTAAGAGTAATCTATACAGGCTAGTAAATAATCTACACATTTTAGAACAAGGTGGAAAGGAGGAATTTTTTTTAAAAAAAAGGTAGACGTGATAGCTTGATAGTGTGTCCTCTCTTAGCCCGACACTGTTTTCACTATTTGTAAACCAGTTAGCAGATCAAATTAACGAAAGGGATAAACATGGGGTACAGTTATTTCCAGATATTATGGAATTATTCATCTTGTTATTTGCAAGATGTGTGCATGATATCAAAAAACCCCGATGGTCTTCAGAATCATTTAAAATTTGTTGAAAAAAACTTGCTGTAATAAGATAAAGTTAGATGTAAACTAGATAAAACAAAAGTTAGGGTATTTAGAAAAGGGGCTTTTTGGGTAAACATGAGGAATGGTTCTATGATGGTAAGTGCTTAGAGGTAGTAAACAATTTTTGCTATTTAGGGTTCAGGTTCACACTATGATCAGTGCGAAAAACGGTACACAGCATCTAGTAACAAAAGGGAAAAAGGCAGTAGTTCAGCTTAATAGAGTTTTTCGGAAATATAAAGAGATGACAGTAAATACTTTTTTAAAAAAATATTTTTGATAAAAAAATACAACCAATATTGCTATATGCTGCTGAAGTATGGGGAATAAACCAGTAAGAACATATAGAAAAAGTCCACATGATGGCATGCAAAAGATTTTAGGTGTACCAACCAAAACACAAACAAAATGATATATGGAGATTTGTGTAGACATCCTCTCTATGTAAATTCATACACTGCCTGTATAAGAATTGGTTTAAATTACTACAAAGAATAATGAACGGTACCATATAAGGCGTATCAAATGCTGTTGCAGCTAGATAATTCCGGAAAACAGTGCTGGGTTCGAAAATAAGAGAAATCTTTATGCTTAAATGGATTTAACATTGTTTGGTTGCAGCAGGGTGTTGGGGATGTGAAAAAGTTTCTAAGCATATTTAAACAGAGGCTCATCGATATGTTTATTCAAGAATGGTCAGGAACTATAAGAGATTGAGATAGATATCAACCATAAAAGATCATTTAAGACTATATTCGTAAAAGAAAGTTATGTTCTAGATATGGAAAATTATTGTTTTCGTGTTGCCATCACGCAGTTGAGGTTTAATGTACTCCCACTGAATAACAATGTACATCGTTATAGCGAATCTATTCATGATAAATTCTGTCCATTTTGTAAAAATCAGATCGAAAATGAAAAACATTTTGTTTTCTTTTGTGCTACGTTTGAAGATTTAAGGGTCAAATTTCGAAAAGAGTCAAAAGAACTTCCTCTGCACATGTTACTTAGAGCCACTGATCCTATCCACAGATACAATTTATCTAGATTTGTGTTTCATTCAAGCAATAGGCGGAAGAAAATACTTTAAGTCTACAAGGTAATCAATCCTATGATGTACGTCTGTTAAACCACGTAAACATTTTCACCTTTGTTTATATCGCGTATTATCAAGAATTTGTGGCATAACATGATCATGATTTTCTGTATCTCCCCCTTTTATACTAATGTCTATGACTGATCCTTTCAGTATATGGGAAATGAAAACTGTGATTTGACAACTATCCTTACAATTT
The DNA here is from genome assembly GCA_028751875.1 of Rapana venosa. Taxonomy (NCBI): domain Eukaryota; kingdom Metazoa; phylum Mollusca; class Gastropoda; order Neogastropoda; family Muricidae; genus Rapana; species Rapana venosa. The sequence goes on along the minus strand of CM054157.1, from coordinate 39,481,743 downwards.
GAACCGTAGTAGGTATGAGATGTATATGGTTTTCAGGTAGCCAATGATTGTAGAATATAGCTGCTAAATAAGATGTTTTCCTATTTCCTTTTCTATATTGTATTGTGGCCTAAGGCCAATGTGCAATTAAATCATTTCAGAGTTTCAGAGAGAGTTTCTCATTCTCTCTCTCAAACACTTTGTTGAAAGGCTGCTGCGATATGATATACTCAATATGGATGGTTTTCTTAGATAGCATCTTCTCTCTATGATTGGGTTATGGTTGATTTAAGGTTTATAATCATGTAATTTTCTTCTGTATTCAGTCATAATTTGTTACTGACATCATCTATTTGTATGAGTTCGCTATCTATATTTGTGCGTATTTCTTCTTTAATCAGTCATAAATCATTATTTGTTTGTGCATTTTTTTTTGCCAGTGATATGAATGAACCCCACTGTTTCACCTGAGCCAACAAATGTATTGTGGTCCAAGGCCAATGTACATTAAATCATTTCAGAGTTCAGGTTCAGAGTTTCTCCTCTCTTCTCTCTCTTCGTCTCTCTCTCTCTCTCCACCTCTCTCTCTCCTCTCTTCTCTCCTTCCCTCTTTCTCTCTCCTCTCTCTCTTCTCGTCTCTCTCCCCTCTCTCTCTCTCCTCCTCTCTCTCCTCCCCTTTCCCTCATGCCCTTTCTCTTGTCCAATTCAATAGATTTTATGTGGATGTTGTTTTTATTGCAGTTAGAGATGAGATTATTAGTACTATTAAAAAGTGATACTGTTTAGTTTGATTTTGTTTTAGTTTGAAAGTCCAGTTGATTATGGGCTTTTGAATTTTGTATCCTATAGGGGTTTTACTTGTTTGAATAATTGTTTTTTAATTATTTTTTTTTTATTTGATTGAATGTGTTTTCCCCCTTCCCCTTGATACTCCTCCCCCCCCCCCCCCCCCATCCTTTCCAATGCTTTTTTCTGTTATCATCGTTATGTTGTTGTCTCATGGTGATGGGGATTATTTGTTACATTGTTGTCTCATGGTGATGGGTGGTTGTTGTTATTAATAATAATAATAATAATAATAATGTATGGAATTTATATAGCGCTGAATCTTGTAGAGCAACAAATCAAATCGCTTATTATTGTATCTCTATCATAATACTCATTATCATTGTCTTATTTGACTTATCTTGCTTGTTTGATAGTTATTGTGTGAATATATTATTTTTAAAAAGCACTATGTGAAGAGTATGAGCGCATAAAAGCACACGTTTGCTGGGTGGAGGAGGAGAGGAGGGAGGTCATTGAAGGCAATATTGTCAGTAATGACGCAACGTATGCCTAGTATTTTCTAACGTTTTATTCCTGTACCTTTTTATTATCTAAAGTACAAACGTGAAAGAATGGACGAAACAGTAGGTGAAGTAATTTGTTTGTCCTGACATTTTATGATTTTTTTGTTAAATTCTTAAAACATTCTTTATATAAGTGTGTGTGTGGACGTGAGCACGCACGCGCGCAGGTGTGTATGAGTATGTGTGTGCGTGTATATGTATATGTGGTAATTTGTATTTTTCAATGTATTATCTTATGGATTTTCCTCTTTTTAATGGTTTATGTTAATGGTAAAGGATGCAATAATGTGGTATTTCAGTATAATCATTAATAAACAAAACACACATTGAAGAAGTCGAAAATCATAAAATTTTAGATATTGCACTAGACAACAATATCTCATGGTCAGCACATATAAATGGGCTAAGCAACCCAATCTCTAAATAAATATATAAAACTTTGCAGAATAAAACATTTCTTAAATTTTCACACACAAAAATTATTTTTACATGCACTTATTTTGTCATCAGTTTATTAGTACCCTACACTCTTTGACACTGCCAGTGAAAATACTTTAAAACCTCTTGTTAGCAACAACAAAAAGAGCTCTCAAGGCAGTTCTCTTAAAATCCTCAGCTTTGGTCGAATCTGACTACTACAGACTAAATGTTCTCCCATTGAAAGAAATGTTTGCTATAAATAGAGGAATGTTCATGCACAAAATCCTGTCTGGATGTACTCCCCAAACCGTCAGGTCAAAATTCCATTTGTATCGTAGAGATCCAACAAAAATCCAATGGCCCATACCAACAAATCATCTATTTAAAGCAAGACTCTCCTACTCTGATAGCATGCTCTGGAACACGCCACCACCCAGTGTGAAGTCCTTCCAGACTAGACAGGTATTTCAAAAACATATTCCTATCCACTTCAAAGCATTAGTAAACCTTAAAAAAAATCTAAGACGCTACTCCTAGACTTATGTACATATTCCCTACATGTCCAAAATCATTTGTCATGCATTTCAATGGGGTGAACCTAACTGTTTATGAAGACATGTTTTATAATGCAAATTCCATTTCTTTTCGTATCAAACCTGCCAGCATATTCCAGGTAGTAGCTGTGTCTATCTGTGTTGAGTTTCATTCAGCAAGGTTTGAATAACCATGTTACAAAGGAAACTATGAGTCTGTGTCTGAATACGTTATGTTCGGGTTTACTTGAATACTCTGCGAAGATGTTTTTAACATATTGGGTATGATTGTTTCTGCAATACTGACCTTTCAAATGTTGATATTATTACATAAGAACATATCACTACTTATCTTTAGTAAAAATGTGGTGGTCGTTTTAATGAATTTATGATTACTTGTTGGGATTGTTAGTGTTGTTGTTTGTTTTTACATAGATATTACGAAATCTTATTCCGAATAAAATTAATTGTTTTCTATACTAATGGTAATTCATTTGATGTCACGTGCTTACTATAATATTTTTATATGCTTTTTCTGTTTCTACTCCATATGATATGTTGATGAGTATTGACAGTTATATAATTATGGTTTTAATTCTATATTATAGTTTTCTTTATAATTGTTGTTGTTTTTGTTTAATTCTATATTCCTTTGTTGTTCCTGTTGTTATTTTTTAAATGTTGGTTGCTCTTAAGACATTTAACCACCTGCATTATGCAGACTACGCTGCGTATATTCTGTGTATTGAGCATGTGTGCGTGTGTGTGTGTGTGCGCGTGCACGTGCGCGCTTGTGTGTGTGTTTGCGTGCGTGTGTGCGTGCATTTGTGTATGTGCATGTTTGCTCGCACTGGCGCATGCATGGCCCTTTCTCCATTTTTTTTTCGTTTTTGGTAATTATTGATTTCGGCTGTATCTTATTTCATGGGTTTGCCAATGCCCTGAGTGGAACTGGTTTTGTTGTTGCTGTTTGTTTTGTTGATTTTTTGCTTTTTTGTTTGATTTTGGTGTGTTTTTTTTATTGTTGTTACTGTTTGTGAGCGGGATGGTGGTGGTGGTTGTTCTTTTTGTGGCGTTGCTCTTGTGGGGACGCGCTCTCTCTGGGGAGAGCAGCCCGAATTTCACGCAGAGATATCTCGTGACTTAAAGTGGTATAAAATAAAAAAATAAATAAAATAAAGATATCATGTCTTTATGTATTCTCTGCAACGTATCATCTTTCTGTTTTTGCCTTTTGTAACATCATTTTCCTAGTGGCTTGATTTTTAAAAAAATCCCAGTCATATTGAAGATGTAGTCATTATATTTTTTCCATTAATGATACTCTCTCTCACTCACTCACACAGTCACACACACAGCGACCACAGTCTCTCTCTCTCTCTCTCTCCTCTCTCTCTCTCTCTCTCTCTCTCTCTCTTCTCTCTCTCTCTCTCTCACTCTCTTCTCTCCTCTCTCTCTCTCTCTCTCTCACACACACACACACACACACACACACACACACACACACACAACACACACACACACACACACACACACACACACACACACACACACACACACACACACACACACACACACACACACACACACGGCTACAGTGCTCTTATTTGATATAATGTTTTTAATTAATGTTCATTTGTGCAACACCAGGTTTTGTTTTGTTTTTTGGGGTTGCTGCTTTGTTGTTTAAAAAAAACAACTTTTTGACATAAGCTTCCTCATTTATTTGATCTGTTTGATGCCAGATTTAGGTTGACAATATAATTCTCTCTCTTTCATATCAAAATAACGTTGTTTACATTTGCTTTAAATTATTAATTGTGATTATTAATGATAGTCCCTTCTCAGGGCAAGGGCCGGATGAAAAATGTATGTAAATACTTATCTGTAACCCTTGGGAGCAAAGATTACCACTCACTCACTCACTCAATCAATCAATCAATCACTCACTCACTCACTCTCTCTCTCTCTCTCTCTCTCTCTCTCTCTCTCTCTCTCTCTCAGTATCCATGTGTGCATACTTGTGTGTGTGTGTGTGTGTGTGTGTGTGTGTGTGTGTGTGTTTGTGTGTGTATGTGTGTGTGAAGATAGAAAACATTGTGTGTGTGTGTGTTTGTGTGTGTGTTTGTGTGTGTTTGGTGTGTATGTGTGTGTGAAGATAAAAGACATTGTGTGTGTGCGCGCGTGTGTGTGTGGCTTGTGTGTGTATGTGTGTATGTGTATGTTTGTGTGTATATGTGTGTGTATGTGTGTTTTGTGTGTATATGTGTGTGTTTGTGTGTGTGTATTTGTGTGTGAAGATAGAAAACATTGTGTGTGTGTGTTTGTGTGTGTGTTTGTGTGTGTGTGCGTGCGTGCGTGCGCGCGCGTGTGTGTGTGTGTGTGTGATGGAGGACTGTGTGCAGGGTTCCGCTGACACTAATTTGAGAACAGCACAGCACAGCACAGCACAGGACAGCACAGCACAGCACAGCAGAGCACAGCACAGCACAGCACAGCACAGCACAGGACAGCACAGCACAGCAGAGCACAGCACAGGACAGCACAACACAACACAGCACAGCACAGCACAGCACAGGACAGCACAGGACAGCACAGCACAGCACAGCACAGCACAGAACAGCACAGAACAGCACAGCACAGCACAGCACAGGACAGCACAGGACAGCACAACACAGCACAGCACAGCACAGGACAGCACAGGACAGCACAGGACAGCACAGGACAGCACAGGACAGCACAGCACAGCACAGTACAGCACAGCACAGCACAGGACAGAATAGAATGTCTGTCCAAACCCTCTAGTGTCGCGTTAGTTTTTGTTCTTTTAAACAAAGTTTTAAAACAATTAATGATGATGATGATAATGATAATGATAATAATAATAATAATAATAATAATAAGAAGAAGAAGAAGAAGAAGAAGAAGAAGAAGAAGAAGAAGAAGACTGTGTACAGGGAGCAGCTGACAATAAAGTTCCTTGTCTTCTGCGTGACGTTGTGTCATAGTACTGCTCGCTTTATCATCTGCCTTGGCTGCTGGTAGCTCTCTTTCTTTCTTTTCTTTCTTTCTTTCTTTCTTTCTTTTCTTTCCTTCTTTCTTTCTTTCTTTCTTTCTTATATTTTCTCTCCTTCTTTCTTTCTTTCTTTCTCTCCTTCTTTCTTTCTGTCTTTTCTCTCCTTCTTTCTTTCTGTCTTTTCTCTCCTTTCTTTCTTTCTTTCTTTCTTCTTGTTTATGGCTCTTCTTGTTGTTCCTATTGTTCTTTTTTAAATGTTGGCTGCTCTTAAGACATTTAACCACCTGCATTATGCAGACTACGCTGCGTATATTCTGTGTATTGAGCATGTGTGCGTGTGTGTGTGTGTGTGTGTGTGTGTGTGTACGCGTGTGCGAGTGCGCGCTTGTGTGTGCGTTTGCGTGCGTGTGTGCGTGCATGTGTGTATGTGCATGTTTGCTCGCACTGGCGCATGCATGCCCCCTTCTCCATGTTTTTTCGTTTTCGATAAGTATTGATTTGGGTTGCATCTTATTTCATGGGTTTGCCAATGCCTTGAGTGGAACTGGTTTTGTTGTTGCTGTTGTTGTTTTATTTAGATTTTTTTTTGCTTTTTGTTTGTGTTTGGTGGTGTTTTGTTTTATTTTGTTGTTACTGTTGTGTGAGCGTGGTGGTGGTTGTTCTTTTTGTGGCGCTGCTCTTGTGGCGACGCGCTCTCCCCAGGGAGAGCAGCCCGAATTTCACACAGAGAAATCTGGTGACTTAAAGTGGTATAAAATAAAACATAAATAAGATAAAGATATCATGTTTTTATGTATTCTCTGCAACGTATCATCTTTCTGTTTTTGCCTTTTGTAACATCATTTTCCTAGTGGCTTGATTTTTAAAAAAAATCCGGAGTCATATTGAAGATGTAGTCATGATATTTTTTCCATTAGTGATACTCTCTCTCACTCACTCACACAGTCACACACATAGGTGCACACACAGTCTCTCTCTCCTCTCTCTCTCTCTCTCTCTCACTCCTCTCACTCACACACACACACACACACACACACACACACACACACACACACACACACACACACACACACACACACACATACACACACACGCGCGCCGGCGGCTACAGTGCTCTTATTTGATATAATGTTTTAAATTACAGTTCATTTGTGCAACGCCAGGTTTTGTTTTGTTTTGTGGGTTGCTGTTTTGTTGTTTAAAAAAATACTTTATGACACAAGCATCCTCATTTATATGATCTGTTTGATGCCAGATTTAGATTGACAATATAATTCTCTCTCTTTCATATCAAAATAACGTTGTTTATATTTGCTTTAAATTATTAATTGTGATTATTAATGATAGTCCCTTCTCAGGCCAAGGGCCGGATGAAAAATGTATGCAAATACTTATCTGTAACCCTTGGGAGCAAAGATTACCACTCACTCACTCACTCACTCACTCAATCAATCAATCTCTCTCTCTCAGTATGCATGTGTGCATACTTGTGTGTGTGTGTGTGTGTGTGTGTGTGTGTGTGTGTGTGTGTGTGTGTGTGTGTGTGTGTTTGTGTGTGTATGTGTGTGTGAAGACAGAAAACATGTGTGTGTGTTGTGTGTGTGTGTGTGTGTGTGTGTGTGAGGTGGAACAGGGAGCAGCTGACAATAAAGTTCCTTGTCTTCTGCATGACGTTGTGTCATAGTACTGCTCGCTTTATCGTCTGCCTTCGCTACTGGTAGCTTTCTTTCTTTCTTTCTTTCTTTTTTTCTTTTCTTTTCTTTCTTCTTTCTTTCTTTCTTTCTTTTCTTTCTCTCTTCTTTCTTTCTTTCTTTTTTTCCTTCTTTCTTTCTTTCTTTCTTTCTTTCTTTCTTTTTTTTCCTTCTTTCTTTCTTTTCTTTTCTCTCCTTCTTTCTTTCTGTCTTTTCTTTCTTTCTTTCTTTCTTCTTGTTTATGGCTCACACTTGGGTCCAGATGTATTTTTTACTCTCCTTATCTTGGTCCCCCACCCCGTGCCCCGTCCCCTCAGCTTCATGTAGAAAGTGCATGGGAAAAAATCCTTCAGCTTCACCAAGATCGTGACCACGCTCACAGGATGAATAATTGTTTGTTGGTGTGTTACGTGGTGCCTGTCGAGGGAGAGGTGTGTGTGTGTGTGTGTGTGGGGGGGGGGGGGGGGGGGGGTCGGAGGGGGGGGGGGGGGGGTCGGTGTATTTTAACTATATTCTATAGGTACCTGTGTGGTGTGTGTGTGGTGAGAGAGAGAGAGAGAGAGAGAGAGAGAGAGAGAGAGAGAGAGAGAGAGAGAGAGAGAGAGAGAGAGAGAGAGAGAGAGAGAGAGAGAGAGAGAGAGAGAGAAGGACACCTACTTTCACACAGGTATTAATTTTTCTTTAGTTGTGAGGGGGACATTGGTGGCTGCAGTTTCCCTAAAGTGCGAGAACTACACCGAACATGTCTGGTTAGCCTATTATAGTGTGCTGTTTTCTGCCTGTCATTAGTTAAGGCAGCCTAGCTCCCTCCATACTTATGCCGTTGTTGATATTATGTACCTCTTCTTCGAACACTCAAACAGCAACTAGTGTTTTCTGTCACATGAGCAAAAATGCGTCGCGCTGCCGTTATTCGCCCGGCAAGTCAGGCCCAGCCAACAAACTAATCTGCTATGAACTGGTTGTCTGAAAAGTGGGGTTTGTGTTGGATGTGTTGTGGCGTTGTTTCTTTTCAATGTAATCTTGGAGTTTAGCATCATGTTGTCATGTTTGTGTACAATTGCGCGTCTTGCTACATTTATGCTGGTAGTGTATAATATGTGTATTGCTACATTTCGTTGTGTGAAGTGCTTGAGGCCATTTCTGCAAAGTGGAAGGAAGGCGCTTTTGAAGTGCCCATTAAAACGCACGTAGTCATCATCATCATCAGTCCCGTGACCTTGGCGGTCGTGGAGGAGACACGAAAGACGATGCCGTGGTAAGCCTCCTCCATCCATCTCGGTCCTCGGCTCTGCGCAGTAGTGCCGATACATTCATCCTGGTCCATTCTCTGATGTTGTCCATCCATGACTTGTTCTGTCTTCCCCTCTTTCTGCCACCTTCGAGTGTTCCCTGCAGTACTGTTTTTGGCAGAGTGTTGTGGCGGGTGACGTGGCCGCACCATGTCAGCTTTTTCTTCTTGACGATGGTGAGAAGGGGTTCCTGTGGACCTGCCAGCCGTGTTATTTGACTCTTGACAAATTCATTGGTCTTTCGTTCTCTCCAGGATATGCCCAGCAGTTTTCTATGGCATTTTGTTTCAAATGACTGGATTCCCTTTGCTGTTTCAGCAGTCAATGTCCAGGTTTCACTTCCGTACAGCAGGATCGTCTGAATTAGGGCTTTGTAGAGCTTTAGTTTGATTGGGAAACTGATCTCTTTACTTTTCTATATGGTGATGAGTTTTGTCATGGAAGATGTTGCCAGAAGATACGGTAATAATGTCAGCGTTCCGTGGGCTACGGGAAATACGAACATACCCAGCATGCATCGTGTACAAAAGAAAATGAGCTGCTTAGAAGTGGGAATGTGTGGGCTGAGGCCGGCGTGCAGACCTCCTGCAGAGTGACAAGCACAGGGGGAGACCAGGCACTGCACATTTCAGCTGGCAAGAAGAGAGAAAGGGATGTGCCCTCTATTAATGTTCATTATCATTTCCTTGCGAGGAAAAACTCGGGCTGCTCTCTCTGGGAATCAAGTCGCCACAGTGCACCCGCCCCCCCCCCCCCCCCCCCCCCTCCTCCCCCCCTCCCTGGTTTTAGTAAAAAAAAATCTATTGGCCTGTTTGCCTGTAGTTCTTTTCTATGAGGATAGCTTTTCCTGTATTCTCTCTCTCTCTCTCTCTCTCTCTCTCTCTCTCTCTCTCTCTCTCTCTCTCTCTTCTCTGTCTCTCTCTGTCTCTGTCTCTGTCTCTCTCTGTCTCTCTCTCTCTCTGTCTCTCTCTGTCTCTGTCTCTCTGTCTCTCTCTCTCTCTGTCTCTCTCTCTCTCTCTCTCTCTCTCTCTCTCTCTCTCTCTCTCTCTCTCTCTCTCTCTCTCTCTCTCGGGATAGCCTAGTGGTCAGAGCATTGCGCTCCCAATCTGACGACCCTGGTTCGAATTCCCGTTCAAGGGGATTTTTCCCCTGGAGTTAACATCAATGCCGACTCCACTCTTCGGATGAGACTATAAACCGAGGCCCCGTGTGCGAACGCACGCGGAACATCTTGCGCACACGTTAAATCCTGTTCCACTGTTCGAAAAAGTAGGCCATTGTGTGCCCGTGGGAACAGATGACAAAATTTACAAAACCGCATAAACACGGGGACTAGATGTAAAAAATGACATGGGTGCTTAGTCCATCATCCTCGATATAAAAGAATCACTCTCTCTCTCTCTCTCTCTCCTCTCTCTCTCTCTCTCTCTCTCTCTCCTCCTCTCTCTCTCCTCTCTCTCTCTCTCTCTCCTCTCTCTCTCTCTGTATGCACGTGTGCATACTTGTGGTGTTGTGTGTGTGTGTGTGTGTGTGTGTGTGTGTGTGTGTGTGTGTGTATGTGTGTGTGTGTGTGTATTTGAATTTGTTAACACTGTTTATTGTTATTGGTTGTATGCATAAGAATAGGTTGAATGCAAGTGCTTTGAATTATTTTCTGCAAGATATATCATCATCATCATCATCATCGTCGTCGTCGTCGTCGTCGTCGTCATCATCATCGTCATCATCATCATCATCATCATCATTATTATTATTATTATTATTATTATTATTATTATTATTATTATTATTATTACTACTACTACTACTACTACTACTACTACTACTCTGCATGCATTTGCACACGGGACCTCGGTTTATAGTCTCATCCAAAGGATTTTCGGGGGAAAGTTGAGTTAATACTGAGGCTAACTCCAGGGGAAAAAATCCTCTTGTGGGGGGGGGGGGGTTGTTTAGGAGTTGGCTGGAGCCTGGGCCGTTAGATCGCCAGCTCAAGGCTCTAACCATGAGGATACCTCACCTTCCAAAAACCTGCAGGTGATGAATGAAGGAGAAGGTAATAATTATACCAACGACTTACATTATCATTTGGTCCTGACACGTGGAATACAAAGGACATTACTTTGTATGGTGGGTCATCCCTTTTGGTCAACTAGACAGTGAGTCCATGGACAATAGTGCAACCCCACTTCTATCAAACCGAAGTTGGGACAGAGGTAGCTCAGTATGAACATGAGAGGGCTGGGTGTGGGAATGTCCACATGACGCTTCCCAGTGGTTTACAGTGCTCAATCAGTCAGTCTGGCTAGAGTGCATATAGTTATTTACTTAATTGTTCTTTTATGTATTTATTTATTTACTTATTTGTTCATGTATTTATTTATTTATTTATCTATTTATTTATTCTTTTATAAATGGAATAAGCACTCATGTAGCCTATTCAAGAGACCTCCCTCAGTAGATGTGCTGATAGGTGTGACAGGTGCTGTGGGAATGTATTGGCCCTTTTTCTTCTTTAATTGATGACGTAGGTGAGGGTTTCTTAGTCCCAACGAAGACCACACCTCCTCCCCCCCCTCTCCTCTCTGTAAGCCACCTCCTGTGCTTTTCCCACCATCCACACAAGTGTGTGAAGGCAAGTCTGGCTGTGATGTTTCATACCTGCTGACTGTCATCAGCTAAGGCCACACACTCTTGTCGTTACTTTCTTTCGTTTTTCTTTTCCTTTTCATTACATTCGTGTTTTCAACATCGCAATAATTAATATTTACATAAACCTAGTAATATTAACACCTATTTGTTTGTTTATTAGTTTGCTTTACATATTGCGATTGTATTTTCAACACACCAACAAATATCAATTCCGTATCCCTAGTTTAAGTTTGTATGGGCTACACACTGCCTGTAGGCCTATAATTATATTCAACTGTCCAACAATAAAAATCATTTGCATGAGTTTTCTTACCTGGCCATACCGAATGGTTTCTTTGTTTCTACACATCCAGTTCACTGTGTTGTTAGCAGCCCAGCACATAGTTACAGAAAATGAACAGGGACTACATTCATCCCCAGAGTTTCTTTGCTTTTGTGTATGAAGCTAGTGCTCTCACTTCTCTAGTTAATACACCTTTGTTTGTTCCTGCACATTGCTTTTGTGTTGTTTTTAATAGCACAAAACGCCCGAAAAGTGGTACAGATTTTTATTAGTCTCATCTGAAGGACATGTCTTAAAGTGGATTAAAGTCTCATCTGATAGGAATAACATCAGCTTGGTATACTTAACATTTCTACTTTTGTTGTGTGTGATTTTTTTGTTTTGGGTTGGGGGAAGGGGAGGTCTATTTGCTTTCCATGTTGCTTTAGTAGTTATTTCGATAGTCCTCCCCCCCCCCCCCCCCCCATTTTTTTTAATGAATATATAGTGCTCTTATCGCCGTTAATCTTTGTTTCTTTCTGTGTTCATTTGCTTGTTACTACACATTGTGCTTGTGTTTTAAAGAGCCCAATGGATACTATTTACATAGCGTTAGTACTCTTAAAGTTCCTAGTTTTTCTTCGTTTATTTTTTATCTCTGCGTTTGTGTTATCAAGAGCCCAACAAACAATGTGGTACTCTTATCATCACTTGTTATTATTTCTGTTTGCTTGTTTTTATACATTGTGTTTGTGTTTTATACAATCCAACATATAATTACATGAAGTTACTACTCCTAACGTCCCTTGGTATAATATTTGTTTGCTTGTTTATTTTTGAACATTGTGTTTGTGTTTTATACAATCCAACATATAATTACATGAAGTTACTACTCCTAACGTCCCTTGGTATAATATTTGTTTGCTTGTTTATTTTTGAACATTGTGTTTGTGTTTTCCACAACTGGGGGCATAATGTTGACATGAGCCAGCTTCCCTGGCAAAGTGGTTAGCAGGTTACGGTTTGGAGGGTTGCGGGTTAGAGTCCCATAAGAGTCATCACAGTGTTTTTATTTTGTTTATGTTTTTGCTTTGTTTTTGTTTTACTCTGGCCGGTCCCTTTATGTAAATAGTATTTATTGGGCTCTTGAAAACACCAGCACAATATGTAAAAACTAGCAAATACACAACAACAAAAACTAAAAAGGAAACCGAACACGTGTCTTGCGTTATAGTTTTATTGGTTTTTTTTGTTTGGTTTTGTGTTTGTTTGTTGTTGTTTGTGTGTGTGTGTGTGTGTGTGTGTGTGTGTGTGTGTGTGTGTGTGTGTGTTGGGGTGGGTGGGTGTAAACTGAAGTTGGAAATGATCATCTGGTATGGATTGTTTGTGTTCCTTCAGCGATACACCAACGACCCCACTGGTATTGTAGTTAGAAGCTCAGTTGGAGACAACCTACCCCCACCTCCCATCCCGACTCCCAATTTTTGTTGTAAAGCAAACCATGAAATGTGTGCCAAATGGCTTAAGTTGTGACACAGGGATAAGTCTTTTCCTGACAATGCTTTTTTAAACTACTACTACTACTACTAATAATAATGTAGTGGTAAGCGCCAAACGTTTCCTTGAGTGACATGTGAAAACAAGTGAGAAGGCAGACAACGGTGGAGAACGGCCTTATGTTAAGTTTAACAAGGGAGATGATGCAGAAGTGTTTTTAATGATCTCCCTTCGTGTATGTTAAAACATGGCGTCGAAGAAGAAAGCTGAAGATGGTGAAGTTTCTGTTGCCAAAACTCCAGCCGAACTCCAGCGGATGAGATTAGAAAAACTCATGAAAAATCCAGTAAGTGTACAGTATTTTACTAGTTATGGTATTTTCAGGCTTGAGGACAGTATTTGACAGGAAGACGTTCACCAGTGTTTACAGCAATGAAGTGTAGCTTGGAGTTGGAGTCACTTTCATATATTATATCTCTCTCTTTCTCTATATCTATCTATCTATCTATCTATCTATTATATATATATATATATATATATATATTATATATATATATATATATATATATATATATCAATTCTAATGTTACGTGTAATGTGTGTACATTTTTTAAAATTTATTCAAGTAAAAGTCAAAACTAAAACAGTAAAAGTTGTTTGGTTCGAACTTTGTTAAAAAATTTTAAAAGTGCAGACAAAGCAGGCATTGGGGCGACTGAATTAACCTACAAGTAAAAGCACATGACTGACAATGTGACAACTGACATTCATTTTAATTATTTTAATTTTTATCAAAAGATTTGCAGGTAAGTGGGTTGACATAATTTATCAAATAATTTAAATTTATGTTAGGCCTAATTGGAAATGGAATAGGCCTTAGTCCTCCCCATGAAAAGCTGGCAGTTGGCAGAGGAAAGCAACAGTCAAAATGTGGATTTGGCCTTCATGGTGATTAAAAATAAAACAATTGATTTCAAACGATAAAAAACAGACCAAACAACTTAACAAGTTTTTAAAAAAAACAAACAAACAAAATACAATGTCAGTCGCACCAACAACAGAAACAGTACGTACTTCTTTATTACTTAGTCAATTCCTATTTTCAAAATAATGAAAATATATAAAGTTCCATTGCTTTACTATTATAGCAAAATATGAATGATTATATTTATTTTATGAAACAATGACTTCCTTTAGAAGTTTATCCATGAACATTTCATATTTCATGTACGTAGGAACTAGGATGTCTAGAAGTTGTAGGCAAGTGAAATCGTGGATTACAGCCCTCTTCAGGTAGCAGAATACATTTTATAGCTAACAATAACGTGTACATGCCTCATCAAAAGAACTTGCAGGGGAACACAGTGAGTTAGAATCAGTGTTACTTTTGGTAGTTCTGCAATACGCAGCAATTGGCTAAAGTTCCTTTCCTCATAATTGTGTGAATTGAACATATGCCATTTATAACAGCTTAACTCACAAAGTTAGACAGTATGAGCACGCTTAACCATTGCCACCAGGCTAGTTATATTCAGTAATCTGCAATGTATTACTTTTATAATGTAGGCTGTTGTTTAATAAAATAATATTAATGTTATATAATTTATGTTTAGTGAAATTTGTTTTTTCTTTTTGATTGCAGGCCAAGCCAGTGTATATTCCTGATCAGTCCAAAGCACAGAAGATGAAAGAGCCTCCAGAGTTCATCAGAAATGTGTGGGGTCAGTAACATTTTGTCAGTGTCACACAGATTCTGAACCATGACATCTTTTTTGTTCTCTACATATCACTACCACATCAACTGCCTTGGCATTTTTTTAATAAATAGACTGCATTTGTAAGCATGGTATGAGTATGCCTATTATATATAATATTAGTATAGGATAGAAACATGTCCTAGCTTTGCAGAATTTTCACTATGCATTGTACAGTCAGAATTTTTACTATGCATTGTACAGTTTGATGTTATCTTGTGTATGTGTGTATGTGTGTGTGTGTCCCCCTGTGTGTGTGGCAACATGCATGTGGGTGCAAATGTTTTGTGCATATGAGTATGTGACTCGTGAGACTGATACTAAGAGTGAGAGCATGTGAGAGTGTTTTAGAGAGAGGAGGTGAAACAGTTAGTGAGCTCGAGAGAATTGGGCATTAGCAAGTAGACAGTACATTTTTAATTTTATGAATGTGTTGGTTTTAGGTTCAAGTGCCGGTGCAGGGAGTGGGGATTTCCATGTGTACAGAGGGGTTCGCCGTCGTGAATACGCCCGTCAGAAGTTTAGCAATGAAATGAACCAGAAGGTAAATTGTAATACAAATTTTATTTATGTGTATATATATATATTCACATCATTACATGTATCACAGATGGTTTTCCTCCATGTTTTAAACATAAAGTGTATACTTTATAACTGATTACAAATTTTATTTGTTTTCCTTTTGAGTTTTCTTTTTCTTTTCTTTTTCATGCTTGATGGAAGGGTGAGGCAGAAAATGCCAGTGATCTGTTCATCCTGTAACTTCCAAACTGACTGTCAAAGCTGAGTCTATGCCACATCTTTAAAGTGTAGGCAGGATATCTTTATCTAAAGTATCTATTTAAGCATGTTGTCAGTGAATACTGAAATGGTGTTTGTCCCCTGTACAATGCCCCTTTCTGAGTCTCAGCACTCTTATAAAATGTAATGTTAAAAAATCTGGAAAAGAAGCTTTTTTGTGTTGGCATGCCTGGGGCTGATATTTTCCTCACTGATATTGTATTGTGTTGTATTGTATTTGTATACCACTTTTAAGTCACAGCAGATTTCTCTGCATGAAATTCAGGCTGTTCTCCCTGGGGAGAGTGCGTCGCCACAAGAGCAGCGCCACTCATATTTTTATTTTCCTGTCTAAGAAAGAAAAAGAGAAAGAAAGAATGTATATTTTATATATATATATATATATATATATATATATATTTCTTTCTTATTCTTTCATTTTGAGGATAGTGAATAAGCACTCATTTCCTTTTTTTCATCTAGTCCCTGTCACGGCAGTGGTTTTCCCCCATTTTCTGCTGCTCTTAAGATTCTGGAACTTGACCCCTAATGAGCTAATCTTAGCTCAGGCACTGACTGACCAGATGCTAGGGTCCGGTTTGGTGCCATCAAGATAGCGTGGTGTTCTTTCCACTGTTACAATGGAGAAAAGTGGCCACACAGATTTTGATTTCCAACTTTTCAGTGCTTTGCGATACGTTTGCAATATTCTTCAGCGCTATATTCAAGTGTACAGTGCAGTGTTCTCTTGTTATTGTGAAGAAGTTAATCTGAATCAGTATATAACTATTGTGTAGGAGTTATAAACAAAAATAACAGATGTTTTGGATGTTCACACCAGATTGCTCTTCTTTGTTTGGTATTGAGAGTGGTAATTTTCATGCCAGTGACGTACATTGACTGCAATTTTCCTTCTGAATTCATTTAAGTTTCACTTTGGCAAAATCAGGTTTGTAATCTTAATGCTTGATTGTTTAAGCTCAGTCAACTTTTCTTGTGTCTAGGATACATGTTCGTCAGTTTTGAAGGGCTCAAATCTGGGCAACATGTTGTCTGTTTGCTGTCTCTGTCTAGTGCCTGTGTGTGTTGGGAGGATAGGCTTGCCGCACACAGCGGGCTTGTCTTATGCAATGTAAGCTTTGCCATCCATCCTTCCAGCTCTTAGTTTCTGATTCTGTGTGCGTGCATGCGTGAGTAGATTGATAGTAGTGTGTAATCAAGATTTTATGTATTTTTGGTGTGGATTTTCTTTTTCTCTGTTTGACAGTGTTCATCTTCTAGTAAGCCTTATTGCTTTGATGTATTATGTATGTGTTCACAAGGACAGATTGTAAGACTAGGCTTGGCTTAAAATCTTCATCCTTGTGTATCAAAGATTGTTCTCTCTCTCTCTCACATATTCACGCACGCACACACACACACACACACACACACAAGCATGCATGTTCATTGTTAAAACTGAGTTGTGTTTCAACTAGCATTACGTCAGTGTGCTCTGCGACTCTTTCCTGCAGGCCTAGCCCAGATCTGTGGCATTAGGGGCCAGCCTGTGTGCATGCGACTAGGCTTGAGACGCTGTGAGGAGGGTGGGTGAAGCAATGGGAGGGGTGCGGGGGTAACTGGATAGGGTGCGCTAATTTTAGCACTGGGCCTGGACCTTTGACTGAGCGCTGCTGGATAGGTGCACTGTGCTGCGTGTATGCAGTTTTGTAAATTTTGTCATCCGTTCCCACCGGCACACAATGGCCTACTCTCCAAAAAGCAGAACATGTTTTAACCCTCTTGTCCCCGATCCGGCCACAGCCGACAGTAACGGAGGCTGCCGCTAGATTCCAATCCGACCGCAGCCGACAGTTGGTGCTGCCCACGTGGGCAGTACTTTTCCATCACACGCAGACCTCGTGGTTTTCACACTATGTGTCTGAAAATTGGTGGGGCGATGCAGGGAGGGTGTCAGACGGTGCCAGTGATAAATTTAGACCACTAACATGCGTGTAGTGGGGAGGTAAGGAAGAAATAACAGCCAGCGACCGGAACGCTTTTCAATGGTGCAGCGTGGCGAAAAAAAATGGCGTTTTCTTTAGTACCAGACGATTCATCTGATTAGCGAGACGATAAATTGAATGTTATTGTCTTGGAAGTAGAAACATTTTAACGAGAATTGTTAAGTGAGTCCGATATTAAACGCTTACAAGGAAGAGGAGGAAGGAAATGCTGCAGTTAGGGAGAAGAGTGAGCCTGAAAATAATGTGCTACAGGGCACATTCCTGACCTGTGCTACACACACGACTGTGGAGAAATTTGACCTCCTGGCCGGTCCGCGGCACAGATGTCTGAAAACGATGCCTTTTGACGTTTTCTCATTATTACCACACTTTTGCTTTGAAACTGCAATGGCAGAAACGAACAGATATGCCAATAATGAAAATAGCAAGAAGGAAAAAACATAGGTCTCCCGTCTGCCAAGGTTCGACAGGTGAGAGCAATGGGTACCCCCCCCCCCCCCCCCCCCCACACACACACACACACACACACACATCCATAATTTGTGCTTTTTATGATGTGATGTGACCCTGTGCCACCACTATGACTACTTTAGAGACTACCAACATTAAAATTTTGTAGTGTTACAGAAGTTCTGTGTTGTTTCAAATTTGTCACACCTGTGCTGTGACACTGGTGACAGTGTGACAGTCATGTACAATAATACACTTCTGTACACTTAACAAACATGTGTTAGTACTCGCAGATATGAAGTGCAGTATAAAGGTCACATGTTGATTGAATATGACTTGTTTTCATAAGAAAAAATAGTTAAACAAAACTTCTGTCTCCTCAAGACATACCATAAAACAACAGGTGCTATGGGGACATTGTGTGACACATCCTTGAAGAACTATTGCACATAACCATTGGTAAACACATCAGCTGGGTATCACTTCCTTATTCGACACTAACATGCTTGAACTATTGTCAAATCCATGCAGGATTTGCTGTTTTATCATATATACCATATTTTTACCTGTGATTGGTGACAAATAAGGTGACAATGACAAGACATCTGGTGACCAGACACATAAACTTGTGCCTAAATGCAAGTACAAAGACATACCTAGCTTGTGAAAAAATTTCAGCTTGATAACTTGTCATGCACACACACAATTGTCTTAGGAGTAAAGTAAGTCAGATGGAGGTAGAAAACCTTCAAAGAATTCAAAATCTTCAGGCAGTTTAGCTCTGTAGAATCCAACAACAAGAGGGTTAAGGTGTGCACAAGGTGTTCTGTGTGCATTCGCACACGGGGCCTTGGTTTATTGTTTCATCTGAAGAACTTTTGGGGAGAGTGGAGTTGGCACTGATGTTAACTCCAGAGGAAAAATCCTCTTGAATGAGAATCAAACTCAGGTCAGCAGATCACGAGTGCATCATGCTAACCACCAGGCTGTCCCGTCCCCATGAGACACATCAGTACATCAGTTTATCAGTCAAATTATTGCCAGTTGCTGGCGACAGTCAGTTGGGTCCCACTTTTGAATCTCATGATTGAAACCTGACAAAGCAAGAAGCCTAACAATGCCTGAATATGAAAATCCTGTGACACAATTAAAGCAGAGATAAGACATAACTGTGTATTGATGTACAAGTCAGTTACAGCATGATAGACAAGGAGATGGAAAATGGGACAAAGGCAAGAGGCTATTTATGAATTTACTCTTTGAAACACAAAAGCCCAAGGTCAGATTGTTAAAATTTAAATAGAAAGTTGAATCATCACTACTGCCATACCAATTTTTCATGGTCTGTGGAATGAAGAGAGAGAGAGAGAGAGAGAGAGAGAGAGAGAGAGAGAGAGAGAGAGAGAGAGAGAGAGAGAGAGAGAGAGAGAGAGAGAGAGAGAGAGTGTGTGTGTGTGTGTGTGATGTGTGTGTAGTGTTTGTGTGCTGTGTGTGTGTGTGAAATAGAGACAAAGTAGGTTACCTCTGTAGAAAAGTTTTCTTTTTTCATGTTTTATTGTCTTCTTCTTCTTCTTTTCTCTCTCTCTCTCTCTCTCTCTCTCTCTCTCTCCTCTCTCTCTCTCTCTCTCTCTCTCTCTCTCTCTCTCTCTCTCTGTCTCTCTCTGTCTCTCTCTGTCTCTGTCTGTCTGTCTGTCTCTCCCTGTCTGTCTGTCTCTCTGTCTGTCTCTCTGTCTGTCTCTGTCTGTCTGTCTGTCTGTCTGTCTGTCTCTCTCTCTCTCTCTCCTGCCTCTCTCTATGCCTCTCTCTTTCCATCTCTTGTGTCTCTGTTGCTATATAAAAAAAAATGTATGTCTCTCTCTGTCTTTCTCTCACGCACACACACAAATGCATGTATGCTTACAACACACTCAATTGATTAATTAATAGTAATATTACTCGCTGTTACAGACACACAATACTTTCCCCTCTCCCTACACTGCTTTTTATTGTTGGTGTGTTTTCTTATTTTGCATTATGACATATGTGGAGCAACTTCATGTCTGATTCACACTGATTTTGATATACATGTATATATGTGAGACTATGACTTGGAATGAAGTAAGGACTGACTATGGACGGGATTGCTGTTGCAGATGGATGCTAATGAGGCATACCACCAGAAAGTGGAGGAGAACAAAGCAGCTGCTGAAGAGAGGACAGCCAAGAAACGCGCCAAAAGGTCAGCCCAAAGTTCACATTCTCAAATACTTCCACTTTCCTTCCATGCTGGATTGTTTTTCAGAGGTTTTTGGTACGTGTTTGTTTAGTGTTTTTGTGGTTATACAAGTGACTTGTAAGAGTCAAATGGTCAGACAGAAGAGCGAATGAAAACATTACAATAATAATAATAATAATAATAATAAAAAATGAAATTTGTATAGTGCTATATCTTGCAAAGACAAATCAGAGTGCTTAAAACATTCTTGATGAACTCTCAGTGTAATGACAGATGTTGGCTGAAATTGATAAATGCAGATTGAGATACCTTGGTCTTTGAAACAGAAACACACTGACACATCTTCAGGATGACAACAGTTCTCCAAGGTAAGGTTGAGGGCAGAAGGAAAAGAGGCAGACCACCAACATCCTACATTGCCAACATAATAATAATGATGATGATGATGAAATAATAATAATACATGGAATTTATATAGCGCTATATCTTGCAAAAAACAAATCAAAGCGCTTTCATTCATCCTACTCATTCACATGCAGCCAGTTACAATGAATAGTTTTTACAAATTCAAATGTATACACACACACGCACGCACACACATAAAGGTTGTACACTCCGGCAGGGTGATGGGGTTTTGGCTGTTGAGGGCAGGGACAAAAATGAGATGAAACACAAGGGGAGAATCTTAGGTTTGAAATAAATGTGTCTTGAGGCCGGATTTAAAACCATCATAAGTAGGCTGAGGTCAGTGGTCTGGGAGGGCTGCAGAAGATTGTAGAACTCAGCAGAGACAGAGAAAGACGATAAACCCTGGTGGCATTGTATGGAGCTCCTACTGATGACTGTGGCGATGGAGACAGTTGAGTTGAGTTGAGTTTCAGAGGTGAGCTTTTGTTTAGCTTTTTTTCACTTGTTGGCGGTGGTAGTGGTTTTGTCCTGGGTTTGTTTGGGTTTTTTGTTGTTGCCTTGTCGGGGGAGGGGGGGGGGGGTGAGGGGTGGGGGATGGGGAGGCAGATGCATAGACTGAACTGTTTGAAAAATGTTCAAAAGCTTTTTAAAAATGTAAATGTACTGTCAATTTGTTGTTCAGTGCTTTTTTTGTTGTTTCCTTTTTGCACTCTGGAGCACTCATTTTTCATGTTAACTTTTGACGGTTTTTTTGTTTCTATGGCAGGCAAAAGAAGAGGAAGAACAAGAAGTTGAAGAAGGAAGAAGAAAACAAAACAGGTAATTGAAAGAGTGAGAGGATAAGAAAAGTCCCATGTAGTGTGTTGTGAATTGTCTCACCAGTTTTGACATGCAATTACTCTGCACTGCATTATACCAGTCTGTGATCAGGACCCAGAGGTCAGAGCACTTTACTCCTAGGGTGACATACACTATTCCTGATAAAATTCTGTTGACCTTTTGGGCATACACTATTCCTGATAAAATTCTGTTTACCTTTTGGGCATACACTATTCCTGATAAAATTCCGTTTACTTTTTGGGCATCACTATTCTTGATAAAATTCTGTCTACGTTTTGGGCATACAATATTCCTGATAAAATTCTGTCTACTTTTTGGGCAAACAATATTCTTGATAAAATTCTGTCTACTTTTTGGGCATACAGTATTCCTGATGAAATTCTGTCTACCTTTTGGGCATACAGAACTATTCCTGGTAAAATTCTGTCTACCTTTTAAGACTGTGACTTAGCTGAAAAACTTTGCTGAAGGTACTGTGTCAAGTCAAGTCAAAATTTTATTTCCAGGTGGTACATTGAATATGCAATGCATTTGCTTTTTTTCATCAAGCCATTTATCTAAGAACAAATTTCGTAATGATTATACTAAGACACTACATTATTGCATCATTTACCGTTAAATTAAACCAGTAAAAAAAGAGGAAAAAATCGATAAGGAAATACATTGAAAATACAAATTACCACATATACATATACACGCACACACATACTCATGCACACCTAAGCGCGTGCGCGCTCACGTCCACACACACATTTAAATAAAAATGTTTTAAGAATTAAAAAAAGAAAAACATAAAACGTCAGGGCAAAAAAAATTACTTCACATACTGTTTTTATCATTCTTCACGTTTATACTTTAGATAATAAAAAGGTACAGGAATAAAACTTAGAAAATACTAGGCATTCGTCATTACTGAAACATTACCTTCAATGACCTCCCTCCTTTTCCTTCTCCACCCAGCAAAAGTGTGCTTTTTATGCGCTCATAAATTTTTAAATAGCGCTTTTTTTAAAAATGACAAAATTTACACAATAATATCAAAGCAAGATAAGTCAAATAAGATTACAATAATTTTTATCATAAAAGAGATACAATTACAACAACAATCGCCCATCACCAAGAGACAACAATATAACAAATGATCCCCACCCATGAGACAACATAACGATGATAACAGAAAGCAATGGAAAGGATGGGGTGTGGGGAGGATATCAAGGGGGAAGGGGAAATACACCTTCAATCAAATAGAGAATTAATAGTTTAAAAAAAACAATTATTCAAACAAGTAGAACCCCTATACCATACAGAATTCAAAAGCCCATAATCCACTGGACTATCAAACTAAAACAATTCAAACTAAAACAGTATCGCTTATAATAGTACTATAATCTCATCTCTAACTGCAATAAAAACATCACGATAAAATCTTTTTGAATTAGACAAGACAAAGGCATGAGGGAGGAGAGGAGAAGGAGAGAGGAGAGGAGAGGAAGGAGAGAGGAGGATGAGGAAGAGAGAGTGGGAGATGAAGAGCGAAGAGGAAGGAAGAGAGAGAGGAGTGAAGGAGAGGAGAGAAGAGAGAGAGAAGATATAGAAAGAGAGAGAGGACACACTATCAAGCTATCAGGTCTACCATCTAAAAGTTTTAAAAAATTTCCTCCTTTCCACTTGTTTCAACATTGCAGATTATTTACTAGCTTGCATA
The DNA here is from genome assembly GCA_028751875.1 of Rapana venosa. Lineage (NCBI taxonomy): Eukaryota > Metazoa > Mollusca > Gastropoda > Neogastropoda > Muricidae > Rapana > Rapana venosa. Next base: position 39,458,891 of record CM054157.1, on the reverse strand, counting down.
GATTACTCTTACTTCTTTGCATAATTAGTGTGCCTCTTTCTTACCTCCCCCTCACCTCCACACATATACGTGTGTTGACTGTAGAATTTCTAGTCACTTAGACATACTTGAATTTTTTGTTGTTGTAAGGAATTAGTAGCTGGTAAAATGTAGTAATGGTTGATTTTGCCGTATTAATCATGGTTGATTTTGCCTTATTAGTCAATTCCTAGGCATTCATGCATTAGATGGCTTTTTAGCTGTGTCTTGAATGATTTTTGGTTTTGATACATTTTTAAGCATTTTGGGTAGCTTGTTCCATAAATCACTACCTGAGTACAAGAAGCTTGTTTTGTAAAGATTATTTCTTGGTCTGGGAAATGTTAGTAGATGATTATGTCTGTGTTCATTGACTTTGAAGCTATTGGTGATCTTTAGAGGGGCATTTCCATTGACAACTTTCTGGACAAATAGAGCTTTATTTAGATACAGTCTGTTTTTGTGTGTGGAGTTGTGTCTGCTGTCATCTATGCCCACAGCCACGTCTCTCCTGTTGTTTCTCTGCCGGAAACAGGACTGTGTTGAAGTGACCTGACTTGACCTGACTTGATTGGACTTCTTTCAGGGGAGTCTTTGTGGCACTTTTCTTAAAACAGAAGAGCTGCTGTGTCTAGAAGTAAGGATGACCAAAACATACCCAGCACACGGAGGTCAGGATAGCCTCGTGGTTAGAGCACTGCGCCTGTGATCTGACAGCCCAGGATCAAGCCACCACCGAGGCATCCAGTTTAAGGCATTATACCCTGGAATTAACACTGGTACTGACTCCACTCTTTCAGGATGAGACTATAAACTGAGACCCCATGTGCAAACGCATGCAGACCGTCCTGTGCTCACGTTCAAAACCTGTTTCGCCATTTGTAAGAGTGAGGCCGTTTTGTGCCAGTAGGAAAGGATAACATTTAAAAAAAAAATTGGCATGGGTGCCGTGCTTAGACCTAATCCCCAAAGTGGGAATGCAGTAACCGTCATGGTGGATAAAGGCAGCTGCATAGGCAGAGTCTCACCATTGGCGAACTGTGGAATTCTAGCTGAGAAACAAAACAAACAACTAGCCTATAATCTGAGGCCTGTGGAGGACTGGGTTTGCCACATTCCACTCTGTGTGTGTATGTGTGTGTGTGTGTGCGAATGCATGTGTGTGTGCGCATGCATGTGTGTGTGTGTGTGTAGCAAACAGATTCTGAGCTTCTATTGAGAAGATTTCTAGGACTGCTATGAATGACATTCTTTGCTTAATGACACATGCATTGGTGATGAGATAATAGTTTTGTAAGAAATGTCATTACGTTTAGCTTGCGTATGTTTGTTTGCTCGTGAAGTTTCTGGAATGTTTTACAGTATTCTGTGAAGTTCTAGACTTTTCCAGAATGGTGTGTGTGCTTGTGTGTTTCTCTGCATAAAAAACATATTAGAAGAGGTTTGAGAGTGAGAAAAAAACCAACCCCCCCCCCAAACCCATACACACAGAGACAGATATGATGTAAAATACTGTCGTTCTTGTATGGGTCTTAGTATAACTTTTTGTGTTTGTCGTTGCTGTTGTTATACTGATAGATATGATTGTTGTTACTTTATTTCAGGGGACAGCTCAGAATTACCTGGTTGTTGTGACATGATTTCAGGGGACAGCTCAGAATTACCTGGTTGTTGTGACGTGATTTCAGAGGACAGCTCAGAATTACCTGGTTGTTGTGACGTGATTTCAGGGGACAGCTCAGAATTACCTGGTTGTTGTGACGTGATTTCAGGAGACAGCTCAGAATTACCTGGTTGTTGTGACGTGATTTCAGGAGACAGCTCAGAATTACCTGGTTGTTGTGACGTGATTTCAGGGGACAGCTCAGAATTACCTGGTTGTTGTGACGTGATTTCAGGGGACAGCTCAGAATGACCTGGTTGTTGTGACGTGATTTCAGGGGACAGCTCAGAATTACCTGGTTGTTGTGACGTGATTTCAGGGGACAGCTCAGAATTACCTGGTTGTTGTGACGTGATTTCAGGAGACAGCTCAGACTCGGAGGAAGAGGGGAAGAAGGGGGAGGAGAAGACAGGCCAGGGGAAAGGAAGCGGCAGTGGAGATGGCAGTGACCAGGCGGATGATGACAGGTCCAGATCTGACTCTGATACCAAGGATGAAAGCTGAAGATGGAGTGGAGAGCGGGGGGGGAGGAAGGGAGAAGAAAAGAAGAGAGAGAGAGTAGTTGTGTTGTGTGTGTGTTCGCGCTGTGTCGTGTGTGTGTTGTTACATATCTGTTGAAATGTACAAAGACGTCAATAAATGTTGTGAACAATTTACGATTTTTTCCCCTCCAGATACCTGAGTTTTGCATGTCAGATGTCTGAAAGCCACTAATAACAAAAACTTGGGGAGGGGGCTGTAAACCCCCTGATTATTTCCCCTTTCCCAAAATAAAGTAATAACAACAAAACATACCCCCCAAAAAATAGCCCAGCATATTGTTTTTACACAGATTCATCCTTTATTTTTACCTGTTTGCTGATACCTTTGCATGTAAAGAATCCCCTGACAACAAGGGGGTTGAGCTCCAAGGTTCACCAATGGTGACATGTTGTGTATACGATCGTTTTTGCCAATGAAGGTAGCCGCATTTTGACTTCAGGGATGTGTACTGGGTATGTGTTTCCACAACCACTGAACGTGACAAGTTATGGGATCTTTACCATGTTCTTTCAATCTATAACATGAGGGATTAAAGCTCTGAGAGGTCTGCATGGGAAATTGGCCTGGGAAAGGCTTTTAGTGTCTGTCAATGTCCTAAGTGCAAATTCGCAGAGAGCATCTTGCACACTTGTGAAAAATCCATCGACATTTGGTAATAATAATAATAATAATACATGAAATTTATATAGCGCCATATCTTGAAAAAAACCCAAATCATAGCGCTTTCGTTCATCTCACTCATTCACATGCAGCCAGTTACAATCAATAGTTTTTACAAATTCAAATGTATACATTCACACGCACACACATAAAGGTTATACACTTCGGCAGGGTGGTGGGGGTTTGTCTGTTGAGGGCAGGGACACAAATGAGATGGAACAAGAGAGGAGAATCTTAGGTTTTAAAATAAATGAGTCTTGGGGCCGGATTTAAAAGCTTCTAAGAGGCTTTTGGCGGAGGGAGAGAGGGAGGTCATTCCAGATCAATGGACCAGAAACAGAGAAAGAGCGACGGCCAACGGTGGATTGGTTGAATCTATGTGTTCTTAAGCACAAGGTATCTGCAGCAGAGCGGAGGGAACGAGAAGGAGTGTACATATGAAGACATTCACAGAGGTAGGAAGGTGCGGTTTTGTGGAGGCATTTGTAACAGAGGGTACTGATCTTATAGTTTACTCTCTGTGGCACAGGCAGCCAGTGGAGAGATAGCAAGAGAGGAGTAATGTGCTCAGATATTTTTCTTTCTGAGGACTAGTCGAGTGCAGAGTTTTTGTATACGTTGAAGGGAGTGGATAGATGAAGCTGGGAGACCGGCCAGAGAGAATTGCAATAATCCAGTCGTGAGAGAATGAGGGACGTGACTAGTTTGGATGTTGCATCAGTGGACAGGTACTTTCGAACTGCACTGATGCGCCGTAATTGATAGTAGCACGACTGACAAGTTTGGGTGATGAACTTTTGCATGGAGAGTGTGTTGTCGATAATGACCCCTAGATATTTCACAGCAGTGGCTAGAGGGACAGACGTATTGCTGAATTCTATTGAAGCTGTTGTGATGGAAGAGAGTTTGTGTTTGGTCCCTACAAGCATGGCTTCGATTTTATATGCATTTAACTGTAGCTTGTTCTGTATCATCCAATTTTGGATATCTTGAAGGCAGTAGGACATATTAATCAAGAGAGAAGGCAGATTTTCAGGAGTATCGCTGCTAAGAATCAGTAAACTGTAAAAGAGTCAGTAAACTGTAAAAGAGCACATTCTCAAAACAAGCTTTATGAGCAGTTACATGAGTGCTTACTGCATTACCCTCAAAATAAAAGAATTTAAATATAAAAAATACATTTCCAACAGAAGTCCACATCTGTTTTAGTGTGAGCACAAGCACATAATCAGGCAAAGCAAAGGCACTCACACACAGGAGGAGGGGAGGATGTCTAGGGCCAGTGCTGGTATGGATCACACAAACATACCCAGCATGCAACCTAGAAAAGGATGGGCTTCCCTAACTGCTCCTGAGGCAACCTGCTCTCCCCAGGGAGAACAGCCCAAGTTTTATATAGGAAATCTGCCATGACTGAAAGTAGTATACAATACAAAAGAGTATATTACTTCTTCTTTTTCTTCTTCTTTGAATGCACAGACATAGTATTGCTGTCTGCCATATGAGCAAAACCGTGCTGTGCTGCGCTGCCTTTAAGCACCTGACAAGTCAGGCCCACAATTCAAGGACCAGTGCATCCAACTTTGGCATGGGAGAGAACTGTTAAAGTCTTTCTGGAAAAAAAGGCAGGAGAATGACTGAAAAGGCAGAAAATGGACAAGAAGGAGGTGACAGAGAGGAAAAGAACGAGGCAGAAACAAAGAGAAGGATAGAAAAGAGGGACTTCCTTGCCCAGAATGTCCAGAAGGTAAAGTAAGTAAAGTAAAAGTGTCCCATAACCTATAAGGGAGTGTGGCATCAGAGACATCAGCTTCTCCAGGGGCCAGCATACTGAGGGCAGCACGGCCACATCTGTCAGTCAGTTTCCCCCACTTTCAGCTCCTCTCAGCTGCTGTCCATTCCATCCCAGCTTGTGCTAACTATAGCAAAAACTGCTGCACTTAGACATGGTGAAAGGGAGGGACGCGCTAATTTTAACACTGGCCCTGGACCCTTGACTGAGTTATGCTGGATTTGCGTGCTGTGGGCCCTTTCTCTCCTCGCTACCCATGTCTATGAGAACAAAGGGAACACAAGTATTTAAAAGTATAGTTGTAACACAGCATATACTTCCTAAAAAGTTTTCCAGTGCAGTCCCCCACCCGCGGGGTTTTTAAATTTAATTTATTTATTATTATTTTAAAACAGGAAAAAGGAATAAGCACTCAGGGCGTTTTTTTAAACACCCCGGGCCCATGGGAAAAGGGTTTTTTTGTAAATTTTGTCATCTTTTCCCCCCGGGCACACAATGGCCTGCCCCTTTCAAAAAGCGGAAAGGTTTTTAAACGTGTGCGCAAGTGTTCTGCATGTGTTCGCACAGGGGGGCCTGGGGTTTTATAGTCTCATCCGAAGGCCCAAAATTTACGGGGACTCACCTGAGCCCCCAATAGGAGCCCAGGCCGGCCGAAAGTCCCATTTTTAACACTGCTGCACATGAGGAAGTCCAAAATGTGGCGGCCCCCTGCACCTGTCTCCACGGGAAGTGAAGACTACCAAAAATACCCAAAAAAATTTTTAAAAAGGGTTGTTTAAGACTTATCGATACACCCAAATATTTAATTTTAAATACTTTACTATTTTAAACAGGCAAAAGGGGTTAAGCAGTTTTTACTAAGTAGGTGGGTTTAAGTAGGTGGGTTTGGTAGGTAGGGGGGGTAGGTAGTTTACGTAGATACTTTGGGATAGCTAGATGGGTGGTGGGTGGGTGGGTTTAAGTCTATAAAATACTAAACAGGTAGGTATAAATACTAAAAGAAGGTAGGCTGTAAAATAATGATGGAAAAAGGGTTTAAACTTTACAGGGACAAAATCAGCATGAAGCCTTGAAAAAAAGGGGATTCGTTTCCCCTTTGATTACCCCTTTTTTTCCCCCTTGGAAGGGGTGGGGGGGGGTTTTAAGGGGGGTGAAAAAATTGGGGGTTTATTCTGTTGTTGTTGGGTTTTTGTTTTTTTTTGTTTTTTTAAAAAATGTTTTTGGTTTTTTGATTTTTTTGGTTTTTTGGGGTTTGGGGGGTTTTTTGTTGTTGTTTTTGGGTTTGTTTTTTTTTGTTTTTGGGGTTTTTTTTGGGGGGGGGGGGGGTTTTGTGCTTTTGGGGGTTGGTATTTTTTTCTGTTTTTCCTGTGGTGTTGTGGTGTGGTGTGTGTGTGTTAAGTGTGAATGGGGGGTTTTGGGAAACCTTATCTATTTTTGTAAATTAAATGAGAAACCCCCAAGGGCGGGGTTTGGGTTTTTTAAAAAAAAAAAAAGCCAGGGGTGTGCTTATTTTAAACCTTAAAAAAAAAAAAATTGTCCTCTTTTGGAAAAATAATGGGGGAAAAAATTTAAGATCTCCCCTCCCCCTCACACAAACTTCCCAAAACCCGCATGCACGCACGCACGCCCGAAAACACACAAAAAAACAAAACACACACACACACACAAAACACCCCAACACACACCACACAACATCACTTTCGTTTTTTAAAAAAAAAAAAAACAAACGGGCCCCAAAACATGCGAAGCCACAACAAATGATCGCCAGCCCCAAGGGGAGACCGAGTCTGCGACCCGATCAAGTTTGCCCAAAACATTTTCCTGAAACCCTTAAACCCCACCGGGTTTGAAATGTCACTGCCACCCTGTAAAAATTTCTGAGCCATTCATTTACCAAAAAAATTAACCAACAACTGATCACAGGGGGCCGTGATTTGTTAAGGGGGAAACTTTCTGCCCCAAACCCGAAAAAAACCAAGGGGACGTTTATTCTTCGAGAACTAGAATTAAGAGTAAATTCCCTTTGACGGGGGGGGGGGGTGGGGGAGAAAAAAAAACCCAGGAAAAAACAAAAAGGTTAAAAAAAGGTAAAATAAAAAAAAGGGAAAATAATTTTCTTTTCATAAAGAAAACAAAGGCCCGGAAAAAAATTAAATTGGAAAAACCCAAAAATTTTCGCTCAATTTTAGTAATAAAAGCAAAAAAAAAGGAAAAAAAAAAAGGCCCCTTTTTGAAAAAAATAAAATTTAAAACCCAACTTGATTGGGAACCAAAAACCTTTGGGGGCGCGGGGGAAAACCCGGCAAAATTAAAAAAAACCCCACCCCCCTCCCCACCCCCCAAAAAGGGGCAAACCAAAAAAGAAAAAGAACAAAACGGGAAGGGGAGGGGAGAAACCCCCCCCCCCCCCCCCCCCCCCCCCCCCCCCCCAAACCCCCCCCCCCCCCCCCCCCCCCCCCCCAAACCCTTTTTTTTCCCCCCCACCCCCGCGAGAGGAGATAGGGGGAGAGAGATTGAGGGGAAAATTTAGAGGGGGGGTTAAAGGTAGAGAGAAAAAGGAGAAAATTGAAATGACCAATGACAAATTTTTATTTCGATTATAATGAAAAAGCAACAGTGTTTTTTTTAACACCCCGGGGTCCCCGCCCTTTGGGAAACATCAAAAAAATAATAATAACTCAAAAAATAAAAAACCATTCTCACAAAAAAAAAAGGGGAAAAAACCCTTTCCCAAAACCCACTCCCCCCAAACAAAATTTTTCCCCCCCCCCCCCCCCCCCAGGAAAACCCCCAAAAAAAGAAAAATTTAAAAAAACCCCCCCCCCTACCCCCACCCCCCAAAAAAAACCCCAAACCCAAAAAACAAACAAAACAACACAAAACAAAAAAAGGGAAAAAAGCCAAACCCAAAAAAAAATAAAAAATGCCCCCCGCCCCCCCCCCCTCCCCCCCCCCCCCCTCCCCCCCAACCCCCTAACCCCCCCCCCTTAAAACCTAAAAAATTCACCCCCACAAAAATTTCCCCAAATTTTCCCCCCCAAAAAATTTAAAAACCCTCCAAAAACCCAATTCCCCCCAAACCCCAAATTCCCCCCAAAAGGGTTTTGGGAAAATAAAAAAATTCCAAAATTCACCCGGGAAAATTTTAAATATAACAAGACAAAAAAAAGGGGGGAGAGAGAGAAAACAGGGGAAAAGAGGACAAGAGTGGGGGATGTGGTGTAATTCGGAAAATACCAATTTTAAAAAATTTCCCAAAAAACATTTATGCGTTTCCCCCTCAAAAAACCCCATTTTAATTAAATCGTTTCAAAAAATTGTAAAAGAGAAAATAAATAAATTTAAATCCCCCAATCCCATCCACACAAAAAAAACCCAATAAAAAATAACAAGAAAAAATTTAAAATAAACATTGGGTTTAATGGAGAGAAAAAAGGGGTGGGGATTTTGGATTTGGTGAGTTAGTTTTGGTAAATGTGTGTGTTTGGGGTGGGGTGTGGTGGTTTGTGGTGTGTGTGTGGGGTGTGTGTGTGGTTGTGTGGGGTTTTTTGAGCGGGTGGGGGGGTGGGGTGGGGGGGGGTTTTCGGGGAAATAATACTAAATTTGTAAACCACATCGCCACGTTTAAAACAAAAAACACTTTTTAATTATACTCATGAAAAATTTGAATTTTCATGGTAATAAAATAAAATCAAACCCCAAATACACTTAACAAAATAAAGAGGGGGAAAACCCAAATAAAAGCCTTTAAAAAAAAACTTTCCTACACATTGTAAGTAACAGAAAAAAATTTTTTTTTTTTCCGGGAATAATGAAAAAAGGTTAACCTTTTTGTCCCTTTTTTACTCCATTCCCCCCCCCCTGGGGGTCACTTTTTTAAAAATGCACTCAGTTACTCATATTTTCCCGCAGAAGAAGGAAAAAGGGGAAAAAAAATTTTTTTTTTTAAAAGAAAAAAAGAGAGAAGAAAGGAAAAACCCAAACCCCAAACATACAAACAAACAACAAAACAAAAAAAACCCAGCCGAGCAAAAAAACCCCCAAAAACCATCCCCCCGAAACCCCCCCCCCAAAAAAAAAAAAAAAAAGGCAAAAAAAACAAAAAAAACCCGAAAAAAAAAAAAAAACAAAAAAGACAAAACGAAAAAAAAAAGAAACCCAAAAACACCCTAAAAAACCCAAAAAACCCCAAAAAAACCAAGAAAAAAAAAACCAAAAAACAAAAAAACAAATGGGGAAAAAAACAACCACAAAAATTTCCCCCCCAAAAAAACAACAAAAAACCCCCCAAAAAAAAAAACCCAACAATTAAAAAAAAAGGGCAACCTTTCCCCCCCTTTTCACACAAACACACACACACACAACACACAACACACCCCACACACACCAAAACAAAAAACAAAACAAAGCAAAAAACCCCAAAACCCCCCCAACAAAAAAAAGAAAAAAAGTAAAAAATTTTACAAACAAACAACACAAGAGAGAGAAGAGGGAAGAGAGGAAGGGAGGGGAAGGGAAAAAAGAGAGAGATAGAGAGAGAGAAAGAGAGATTTGGGGGGTTTAAAAGAGAGAAGGAAAGGGGAGTAAGCCAAAATTTTTAAAGATCAAAAAATTTGAACACCTTTAAAATTGTAAAATAGTACCCCATTGCTATAGGTCTTAGGCCACAATACCGAGAGAGGAGAGGGGAGCCCAGAGAGGGGGGTAGAGGGGAGAGAGAGAGGGGTGGTGTGTGTGTGTGCGTGTGTTGGTGTGTGTTGTTTGTTTCGGGATGGTACTAAATATAAAATTTTGTAAAAAACAGTACCCCAATCACCTTCGACCCCTTATTTTGTTTACCATAAAAAAAAAATATTTTAATGAAAAAAAAAAATTAATTTAATAAAAATTTAAATAAAAAAAAAAACAAACCTAAATCCCCCATACCCCACCCCAATAAAAACAAGGAAGAAAAGAAAGAAAAAAAAAAAACCCGAAAACAAAAACCCACCCAAAATTTTTAAAAAGGTTTCCATAGTGGGGGAGGGGATAGAAAAAGGGGGGGGAGAAAAAAAATTGGGGGGGAGAGAGGGGGAGAGAGGGGGAGAGGGGGAAGGAAGAAGAGGGGAAAAAGGAGGGGAGAGAGAGGGGAGAGAGAGAGGGGGGAGAGAGAGAGAAGGGGAGTGTGTGTGTGTTTCAGTGATAACCCCTAAATTTTAAAATTTTCCAAAAAAATGCACAATCACCCTCAACACCAATTTGATTATAATCAAAAAAGTTTATATGCCCAAGAAAATTTAAATAAAAAAAAATTTCCCCGTAAACCCATGGAAATTTAAAAAAAAGGGAAGAGGGGGAAAAGGGGGGGGGGATAAAAAAAACCCAAATTTTCCCCTTAAAAGGGGCAGGGAAAAAGAAAAGAGGGCGAGAGAGAGAGAAAATAGAGAGAGAGGAAAGGGGATTTGGGGAGAGAAAAGGAGAGAGGAGGGAGGGAGAGAGAGAGAGAGAGATAAGGAAGGAAAAAGGGGGAGGGGGAGAGAAAAAGAGAGTGCGGGGTTTCAAAAGGAAAAATAAAAATATAAAAATTCCCGAGAGGCCAAGGATCACCATCATATTTTTTTCCGAAAATTCTCTTTAAAAATTTGCCCCGCCATAAAAAAGAAATAAGCCCAAAAATCAAAAACACTCAAGCAATAAGGAGAAAAAAAAACGTTTAAAAAGTCTTTAAAATGAACATCTTTACTTTGTAAGTAAGAGAGGGAGGGGGGGTTTGGGGGGGGGGGGGAAGAAAAATGAGAGAGAGTGGGGGAAAAGTTTGTAAAAAAAAACAAAACAAAAAGACACAGGAAAAAAATACTGAATAAAATTTCCAAAACAGCACAAGTCACTTTTAAAAACACTCTTTTTTCTTTTAAAAACTTGTACAGTTTTAAACACTTTTATTGTTATGTTAGATATATTTCTTAAAACTATTTTGTATTTTTAAAAAATAAAAAAAAAAATAAAAATTGAAATAATAAAAAAAATGATTTTTAATTAAAAAAAAGTTTACACTTTCCCTAAACTCATTTCTCAAAAAAACAATGAAAATTTAAAAGGGGAGAAAAAGGGGAGAGAGGGGGGAGGGGAAGGGGAGGGGAGAAAAATAGGGAAGGGGGGAAGAGAGAAGAGAGGGGGAAAAGGGGGAGAGAAGAGAGAAGAGAGGAGTAGAGAGAGGGGAAAACAACGGGCTGACTAAATACAGGTAAAAGGGGAAAAAGGGGGAAAGACAGTTTGGTAGGTGGAAAGGGCAGATGGGTAAGGGGGGAAATATGCCTTTTTTTTGAGGTAAGGCCCGTGGTTTGTTATTTTTTGATGTTTTCAAGGAGTTAAAAATTTTGGGGTTTTGGGTAAAAGGGTTATTGTTTGATTTTGTTTAACTAAATTCGGGAAAGGGAGTTCCACAGCATAGGGCCTGAGTAAAGTAGATTTAAATTTGAATAAGTCTATTCTGGGAATGGGGACACTGGGCTTTATAGAAATTTCTGGATTTTTTTGGGGGGAAATTTGCTTTTAAGAATGATGGAACAGTTCCTTTGTCTTAAACCCCTTCCCATCAAAATTCTTTTTTATTTTTTTTTATCTTTTGGGGGTAAGGGGGGAAATTTTTAAATTTGAGTATTAGTCAGCTTTAGTAAGCTTGTCTTTTTTTAAAAGGCCCAGTTTGAGACAGTTGGTTAAAAGGACCCAGAAACGGTTTTCTTGTTTTTGCATTTTGCAGAATCCCACGGGTTAAAAGCAAATTTCTATTGAGGTTTGGGTATAAAAGATTGGAAGAAAAGTTTCCTTGAATGAAAGCAAAAAAGTGCTAAATTTTAGAAAGTTGGAAAAACTCTTTGGGACAAGTATTTGAAAATTTTTGAGATATGGGGTAAACCCAACTGAGATTTTCAATTAATTGTTACCCCAAAAACCTTGGGAGGGTTTTTAAAATTTAACTTCCTTTAAAATTTTGATGGGATTAAGTTTTGGGGGGTTAAAAGTTTTGCCCTTTTTTTGTCTAGTGGGTTTTCAGGGGCTGCTCAAAACGGGAAAAACCATCTTTATTTTTTGGCGGGCCATTTTTCGTTTTCTGTAACCTAAAAACCCAACTGGTTCCCTATCTAGGCACCCCCGCGGTAAAGGGGTCCAAGTCCACGTCTCGCGGTGCCACACATTTTTTTTTCTTTGCTGCCTATTTACCCAAACTGGGCAAATTTTTTTTTTTAAAAAAGGCTTTTTAAACATTCGCTGCGGATGCCCTACTTGTTTTTTGGTACAGACTTATACTTTAGTGAAAAAAAATTTTTAAACCTCCCTTTACTTGTTTGTGATACGGTTTTTTCAGTTTAATTGGGTTTTTAACAAATTTTAAACTTTTTATTTTAAAAAAACACGGTGTTTCCCAAAAAACGTTGGGGCTGAGTTTTTGTGTGTTTTCTCCCCCCTCTCCCCCTCTCTCCCCCATCCTCTCTCTCTTTTCCCCCCTTTTCTCCCTCTCTCTCCACTCTCCTCCCCTCTCTCTTCTCCACTCCCCTCTCTCTCTCTCTTTCTCACTGTTGTGTGGTGTGTTTGTGTGTTTGTGTTTTTGTGTGTGTGTGTGTGTGTGTAGTGTGTGGGTGTGTGTAAGAAAGAAGTAAGTTTTCAAAAACCCCAAAATAGGAGACTGCTTTAAGAAAAGGGGAAAGAGGGGGGGGGGGGGGTGGAGAGAGGGGGGGGGGTTTGGGGAAGTTTCTACTTTTGTGATTTGTGTGTGTGTGTGCTTTCCCGGCATGCAATGCGTGGGGGGGGTTTTGTGGTTGTGTTGTTTTTTGTGCTTTTTGTTTTTGGTGTGTGCGGGGGGTTAAAGGGTGGTGCGTGCGGGGGCGCCGCGTGGCGTTTGCGCGTGGTGTGTGTTCGCGACACGGGGTGGCGTGCGTGTATGGTATGTGTCAGTGAAATGCATGTTTGAACGTGTAAAACGTTTTGTGTGGGGTTGTGTTGTTTTGTGTGTGTTTGTGTGTTTGTGTGATGGGCCCCACAGCACCTACATGTGCCAGGGGGTTACTGGCTGTTTTTGTCGTTTCAAGTTTGTATTTTTTCTAAAAGCACATTTTGGCCGTGCGCATCTTCTTTATTTACATGTGTGGGGGTTGTGCACACGCGCGCGTGTATGGGGGTGCGGCGCGCGTAGGTGAGTAAAAGGTTTTGCAAATTTTATTTAGGGCCATTTTTTTGTGTGTGGTTTTTTTTTGCCGCTTGGTGTGTAGTGTGTGTGTGTGCACTTGCGCTCTTTGTGTGTGTTTTGTTTATTTTTTTTTGGGCTTATTTTTTTATTTAAAGGTTTTAAGGAAAAAGCCCCTCATGTGCTTTTTTAAAAATCTAGTTCCCGTTTTTTATCCCAGTTTTGTAAATTTTTTATCCTTTTTTGTGTGTGGTGTTTTTCTTTCCGTTTTTTTGGGGGGTGTTCCCTTTGAAGCCCAAAGGTAGGGGGTTTGAAATTTTTTTTTTTTGTTTTTTTACAAAAACACGGGGATATAAGTAGAAAACATTTCACACAAAAAATTTCTTCCCAATCAGAAAATCCCTTTTTGAATAGTATCAGAAACATCAGTGAAAAAAAAAAACCTACCATTGTGGGGTTTCCTTGGTTTGATGACAGTATAGGATATGACAAGATTTTTGGGTTTTTTTACGTGTTTGGGGGGTTTAAAAATTATGAGCTGAAACGGGTTTTGGTTCATGAACAAATTTTTTTTTCACGTAGCAAGGAAAACCGTTTTAAAAGCTGATGAAACAGTAGACTGGTACGTGCTTTTAACCCGGACCGCAGGATTTTTTATAGAAAAAGTCAAAAATGCTGACCCTAATGACTGGGGCAGACTCTTTCCCCACACTCTCCACCCAACCTCCCTTTCCCCGGCGCGGGCCCCGGTAGCAAATACCCGTTTTAGGGTTTGTGTTTTTTTTATGGCCTGGGTTTTTCCCAAAAGGTTCAAAATTCCGCGGGCCCCCCCAAAAAGGGTTTAGTCTGTAGCAGATAAATTCAAGGTTTTCTTTTAAGTTCATTGTTTATATAATATAAACAAAACTTTTTTAGAGAAGAGTTAAAATGCCCTTTTTTTTTGTAATTGTGTTTTTTTCCTGCACCTTCCCTGTTTATCCCATGTCTTTTTTTGAATTTCTGTCACATCAACCAGTTTTGAAAAAAAATTTACATGGAGTTTGGAGTCAAAAAAAGCCTTTTTAAAACTCATTTTAAAGAGTGCTTTGCTTGCTTTTTTTAAAAAATTCACTGGGGCAAGAAAGGGTTGTAAAGACACCAGGGTTTTTACGGGTTAAAAACGGCTACAGCTGCAAGGGGGGGTCTTTCCCTTTTTTTTGGCCCCCCGTTTTTTTATATCCCCTGCCCGCCAGCGGCCAGGCATGAACTTTGGCCCGGGAAACTTAAACCGAGGGGTTTTAAAGCAGTGTAATAAGCTTTCATTTGGTTTTTGGGGGTGTTTTTAGACAGTGGTTTGTTTTTTCCCTTCAATAAGCTGAAACAACAAATTTTTTTTTAAAAGCTTTTTTCTGAGAGAAAGGGGAAATTTTGGCTCGTTTGAATTGGGTTTTGTCATCAGCAAATAGGCTTTTGGGTTTGATGTGGGGAGGTAGGTCGGTTTTTTATAGTGAGAAGAGAATTGGGCCTAGGGAAGGCCTTGGGGTACTCCCTAATTTATGCCCCTTTTTTTGTGGCGTGGTTTTGCCCTTTTAACACACGGGTTTCCTTTTTTGTAGATAGGAAGCCAAATAGTTGTAATGTATTTGTAGAGAAATGGACAGGGGTTTTGTTTTTTTTTTGAGAATTTTTGGGGGTCAAAATTTTGGTTTAAAAGCTTTTTTTTAATCTACAAAAAGTACTCCACAAAAATTTTTTGTAAACATTTTTGTTTGCCAGTTTTCCCGGGCTTTAAACCGGCAGTAATTTACATGTGTATTTTGTCTAAATTTTCCCGACTGATTAGGGGGGAATTAAGTTGGTAGTAATTAAATGAAGGGCAAGTGTTTGGTTTTATATGTTGTTCCCCAAATTTTTGGGGAAAGGGAAAAGATAGAGGAAATTTGGTTTTATAGTTTGAGGGGGGGGGTTTTATTTTGTCACCAGATTTGTAGATTTTGGGGGTTAAATTTAGCTGGTTTTTGGGGGCATTTGGGGAAATGGGGTTTTTTCAAAACCAAAAGGGTTAAAATATATTGTTAGTGTTTTCGGGAAACTGGAGGGTGATAGCTTCAATATTCTGCTGTCTTTCCATCAAGACCACACGTTCTTGATTGTTTGAGGGGTTTGAAAAACCCTAGACCTCAAAAACCCAAAATAAAAGGAATGTGAAGTTTTGAAGGAGAAAGCTTTTCCCTTTTAAGTATTGTTTTTAGTTTTTTGAGTTATTGGATTTGATTTTTCAATTTTAATTAAAGTTTGTAGAGACCCTTAAAAGAAATTTATTGTTAAGTTGTTTTTTAGCAGTAAAAGTTCTTTGATTACATTTGTTTTTTGGGAAAATGCTTGTTTGTTATTTTTTTTGATTTTTGGCTCCCATACAGTCCTTTTAGTTTTTTTTTGGTGGATAGTTAAAATTTGGAAATATTTTTTTTTTCTCGCCGTTTTTGTGAGTTTAAAGGGATTTTTTTTAATTTTTTTTTACTCTTTATAATATTTTTGTTTTTTTTAAAAGGTTTTCTAAGATAGCACCTTTTTAGTTTTTTTAGTGACCAAAGGGGGTTTGGGGTTTATTTTATTTAATGGGTTTTTATGGGGCATGTTTGTTGTAAAAAAGCATTAAAAGGGTTTATCCAAAATTCTATGGGTTTAAATTGGATCGTAATTTTTGAATGTTTTCCCAAAGAATGGGGGTTACTTAAAACGATATGAAAAGATTCTCATCCCAAATTTTTGCAAAGGAAAAAAAATTTGTTATTAAATTTTTTGGCCGGGTTTTTGGGATTTTTGTTCGTTTTTTTTTTACCACGTGAAAACAGATGGGTAGTGATCGCTACAGTGATAGACCGGGAAACAAATTTCGGAACAATGTTGTTGGGGGGGTTTGATTTATAAAAATATGGTCCCAAAATTTTTGTGCTTTAGTTTGGGGGACCTCGTGGGGGGAAATTTTTTAGTTTTTTTGGAGGTTTATGAAAAATTTTTTAATTGGGTCCCCCTTGGGTTAAATTTTCTTTTGTTTGATCGATATTAAAATCTCCTAATAAGATTTTTTCAAATTTAAATTTTAATAACTGTTATTATCAGGGGGGTCCCAAAATTTTTCAGTCCAGTTTTTTTCTTTAGTTGGATTCCCATAGCAGATCCCAATTACAATTAAATTTGGGGACACTTTTTTGGGAAAACTCAAATCCATATGGATTTTTCCCCCACACCAAAATGTTCTAAAGGAGAAGACGCTTGAAGGTTTTGGACTCCCCTAATATAGATTAGGAATTTCCCGTTTCTTTGGGGGTTTTTTTGTTTTTTACCCCGGGGTTTTATATCCCCGGAATATAAAAAATCATTTTTCCAATTTTGTGGGGCTGAAAACTCGATCAGAAAAGCCCTAGTATGTGAAATGGGGTTGCCTTTTTTTTGATAAATTGAGATTTCTTTTGATTTTAATTTTTTGCATTTTTTATTTAGGGGGCAATACGTAAGGGCCCTCCTTTAAAGGGGCCCCTTTTTTGGGGGTTGGTTGCTTTTTTTCTTATTTGGTTTGTGAGGGAAAGGGGTATTTGTAAGGAAGGGCAAAAAAAAAAAAGAAAAAAAGGAAAAAAAATTTCATAAGGAAAAAAGAAAATAGAAATTTTTAAATTGGGGAAACTAAAAAACCTAAAGGGGGGGAAAATTATGGGGGGGTGGTGGGGGAGGAAAAAAAAATAAACAAAACAAAGGAAAAAAAGGAAATTTAGTTAGGTGAAAACAAAATAACCACCAAACCCCAATTTAAAATACTGAAATTTGAAAAACCTCATGTTATGCTTCAAAAACATTACAAAAAAGCTCAGGGAAAATTTGGGTATCAACCCTGTAAGTGTCAATAAAAAGGGGTTTCCCCGGGTTCATTTTTGAGCCTGGTGACAGTTAGTCTTCCCCCCAGTGAAGATCTCCCAAGGGCCCCCACCCAAATTTCAAGTGCCCCCTCCCTTTAAACAACCTGATGAGAAATTTAGGTGTTTTCCCCAAGATGGCAGCACTTGTTACTGAAAAAGGTCACCAGCCCAAAAATAGGGGGTGGGTGGGTTAAAGGGGAAAAAGCAGCACGGCACAGTTTTTTTTTCACTGCAAAAGGCCAAATCAGCAAGTAGTTCCCGGGGTTTTTCTGCACGGCTCATTCCCTCATGAATAATGCCTCACAGTAACTGAAAAAATTCAAAATCGCAGTCACTGAACAATGCCACACAGCGTTTTGTCCCCCAGTTCGATGCACAGTGTTGCACACTTCACTGCACAGTTTTTTTATCACGAAAAAAAAGGGCCCCCAGCAATTAGTCCAGGGTTTTTCTAAGACCCATTCCCTCACTGAATAATGTCACTCAGCATTGACTGAACAAAGTCACTCAGGAAATCCCCGAAAAAATGCCAACAGCGAATAGTCCTTTGTTCGATGCACAGTGTTTTCACACTTTTACTGCATGGGGACTTGTCATAACAAAGCTGAGACCTGTTGCATGGTCAAAACTTTTTTTTTAAAAAAAAAAAGAACACACACACAAAAAAAACCCAAAAAAAAACAAAATTAAAAAAAAAACAAAAAAACAAAAAACAACAAACCACACAAAAAAACCAAAACAAAAACAAAAAAACCCCCCCACACACACCAAAAACACAAAAAAAAACCCCCCGGGTTTTTACAGTTCAAAGGTTTGTGGGGGATGACACTTTTCACTGCGCCCGTTCCATCAAACTTTAAAAAGCAAAAGGGAAACCAAAACCCCAAATTAAAAAAAAAAAAAATTTTTATATATATAAATATATTTAAAAAAGTTTTTAAAAAGAAATTTGGGGGGTTGGAAAGAGCAGGGGAAAATTACCAGGTTTTTCCAAAACTTCCCAGCGACTTCAAATTTTGGGGGTTGGGGGGAAAGGTTTTTTTAAAAAAAAAACAAAACAAAAAACAAAAAAAAACAAAAACAAAAAAAAAACAAAAACAAAAAAAAACAAACAAAAAAAAAAACTAAACAAAAAACAAAAAAAACACAAAAAACACACACAACACCACACACACAAAAAAAACACACAAAACCAAAAAAAAAAAACAAAACCCCAAACCCCAAAAACCCAACCCCAAAAAAAAATTTAAAGGAAATTTAAAACCCAAAACACACAAATCACACAACACTCCCCACCCTTAAAAAATACAATTTCCCTTTAAAACCACTTTTCCCCCACACGCCGCTTTAAAAGCAAAAGGTACCACGCATACCCACACAAATAATTTCGCACCGCGTGTTCGTTAACTCACAAACACCAACCCCCACAAAACACACACACAAACACAAACCCCAAAACCACCACACAACAACCCAAAAACTCCCCCCACCACCCCTTAAAAATATAAATTTCTTTTCAAAAACCTTTCACACACGCCAAGGGTTTCAAAAATTTGAGTACAACCCTACTCAACCCCAAAAAATTTTTCTACACGCGCGTTCGTTTTGCTCACACCCCACACACACACACACAAAAAAACAAAAAACACACCACACAACACACACACACACACCACACACACAACAAAAACAAACACACCACCAACCACACACACAACCCCCACACACACCACAACCCCACACACACTTTCTTCTCATTCTTGGCCCCCTCCCCTTCCCCCTTTTAGGGGGGGAAAGGGGGTTTTTAAGGGGCGGAAGGGGGTTTTCTGGGTGGGATTCAGCAGGACCCCAGCCCGCTTTTTGGGGGTCCGTGAATGAGTGGTGTGGGGGGGGCCCCCGCAGTCCCTTTGGGGTTGGGCTGTATTTAAAGGGGGGAAAATCCACCCCAAAGTCCCCTCGAGTGAATTTGTTTTCCCCTCTGGCCATAGGCAGGGGACTTGCTCCTGGGTGGGAGAAGCCCCTCTTTCTGGTTTTCCGCGGTGACTGTTGATTGCAGAAATTTCATTTCCAAAATTTTTGGTGGAGGGGGGCTTTGTTGGCGGAGCCCTTTGCACCGGCCATAGGTGGTTTAAAAAGCAGGGGAGGGTTTTTTTCGTCTGGTGCAGGTTGTACGTCTTGGGTGCTAAAGCCCCCCAGCACTTGGGTTTGGGAAAAATCCCATGAAAAAATAGGGGCTTCCTGGGTGGCCCCCCTCCCAGTCTGGGGGAAAGGAGGTGTGATCGATTTTAAACAACCCCCCCTCGAGCAAGACCTTGGAGAGGTTTGGGGTTGGACTCCCTCACAAAAACTTTGGGGGTATGGTGGGCGAGAGAGAGAGAGAGACAATGGAAAATGACAATGACAAATTAAATTTTTTTTTTTGAGGATAATGAAAAAGCAACCCTGGCTTTTTTAAAATTTCCCTTTCCCCCCCCCCTTAGGGAAAACATTTTAATAATAAAACCCAAAAACCTTATACAGCACAAAAAAAAACATGGGGAAAAAACCCTTTTTAAAAAAGCTCCCCCCCAAAACACCCCCCCCCCCCCCCCCCCAAAACAAGCAAAAAAAAAGAAAATCCTAAAAATAAACCCCCCCCCACCCCCCCAAAAAAAAACCCCCAACCCCAAAACCAAAAAAAACACAAACAAACAAAGAGAAGGAAAAAAACCAAAAACCCAAAAAAAGTTTATAAAAAAAGAAAAACAACAAACAAAAACAAAAAGAACAAGAACAACAACGAGCCAAGGGGGAAAAAAAAACAACCCAAAATTAATAAGTTTTTTACAGAAAAAACATCTTTCACAAATTTCCCAAAAGGGACATTAATTGTTAACACATAAATTTTTAAAAATATTGAAATAGGACACCATTAAAACCCCTTAAAATACAGAGGGGAAATTCCCAATTTAAAAATTGAAAAATATAAAATATGAATCCTTTATCAGGGGTATACTTTTAACTAAACAAAAACGATAAAAAGGGGAGAGAGAGAGGGCAAAAGACAAAGACAAAAAGGGGGGTTGGGTTTTGTTTTTTTTCAGATTAATTTTCCAAAATATAAAAACCCAAAAAAAGTATGCTATCCATCAACCCCCATTTTAGATTATACTCGTTTACAAATTTTATGTCCTTTAGAATTAAAAAAATTTAATACCCATACAAACCCCACAAATAAAAAAAAAAACAAAAAAAAAGAAGAAAACTAAACCTAAAGTCATTTTAGGGACAATGACAGTGACAAATTCTTTTTATTTCGAGGATAATTTAATAAGCACCCCTTGCTTTTTACATCCAGTCCCCGCCCTTAAGGAAAAATATGATAATAAAAAAAAATGAAACCTATTGCAATTTCACTTACACAGTGTACGGGGGAAAAATCTACACAAAAAAACCCCCCCAAAAAATTTCCCCGAAGGAAAAAAAAAAAAAAAGTTAAATAACAAGTAAGGGAAGGGAAAACAAAAAGAAAACCGAAACAAACCCAAAAAAAAAGCAAGAACCAAGACAAAAAAAAAAGCCAACAAAAAAAAAAAGGGGGGAGGTGGGGGCCCAGTGGTTTCCCCCCCCAACAACAACAAAACAACAACAACAACCCTCAAAACCAAAAAAAACCAAAAAAAAAGAACCTCCTTTTAAAATAAAGGGGAAAAAACCACCAAAAAATCATTTTTCAAAAACACAATACCATATACAAATAAAACATTCACAAATTTTTTACACACAAAAGGAAACAATGACAAAAATTTTTTCATTTCCCAGGATAATGAATAAGCCCCCATTTTGCTTTTTTTACATCCCGTCCCCGCCCCCTTTAAAGGGTATATTTTGATAATTAAAAAAAAATAAAAAACCCTTTGCAATACACTTACCAGCTTACGGGGGGGAAAAAAATTTTACACAAAAATCCCCACAAAAATCACCGAAGGGGGAGAGAAAGAAAAAAAAAAGGAAACCAAAAAGTAAGAAAGAAAACAACCCGAAAACACAGAAACAGCCGAAAAAAAAGCAAGAACCCAAAGGGAAAAAAAAAACGGCAACAACAAGGGGGGAGGGGGAAAAACCCAAAAAAATCCCCCCTCCAAAAAACAACAACAACCCCAAACCCAAACCAAAACAGAAAACCCAAAAAAAAGAAAACCACTATAAAATAAAAAGGGGAAAAAAACCACGTAAAAAGTTTCCCCTTTTTTTGGGTAACAGAAAGAAAAGGCAAAAGTTCTTTTTGCTTTTTTGGGAGGCAACAGGGAATAGTAAATACTGAAAAAAAAATTGTAAAAGTGGTTTACTTTCTGACCACTTAGTTTAAACTAAAAAACATCAAATTAAAAAAGCAATTTTTTCCCAAAAGAAAAAGTGTGTTGGGCCCCTTTTTTTTAGAAAAGAAAGCCAAAGATTTGAGTTTTTTCATTTATCAATTTAATTACATTTATATATATTTTTTATATATATTTTAAAAAAATTTAAAAAATTAAAATAATTTTAAAATATATATTATATATTAAAAATTTAAATATAATATTTAAGTATAAATTTATATATATTTTTAAAAAAAGTTTAAAACATATATATTTATAAATTTTTAAAATTGTATAATTTATTTACTTATGTTGGGGTGGATTTTGGGTGCGGTTTGGGGGGGAAAAAAAAGGGGAAAGAAAAAGAGGGGGAGGGAAGGGGTAGAGAGGGGGGGGGAAAGGGGGGAGAGAGAGAGGGGGAGGGGGAGAGGGGAGGGGAGGGGGGGAGAGGGGAGAGAAGAGGGGAGAGAGAAGAGAAAAATGCGGGGGGTGTAAAAAAATAGGTAAATTTGGGGGTGAATGCGGGTTTTTCTAAATCACCTGTAGGAATAGAATTTTTAAAAAAAAACAAAACAAATATTGTTTGAACAAAATTTTTCCTTTCCCATGCACACGTACACAAAAACACAAAAACAAAACACACACACAACACACAAAACCACACGCACACAAAAAACCCACACCAACACACACACACACACCAAAACACACACACATACCCAAAACCCCGGGGGAGGGGAAAAGAGGGGAGAGAGAGGGGAGAGAATAAAAGGGGGAGAGAGGAGAGAGAGAGAGAGGGGGAGAGAGAGGGGAGAGGGGGAGAGGGGAGAGAGGGGAGAGAAAAGAAGGGGGAGAAGAGAGAGAGGGGGAGAGAGAGGAGAGGAAAAAAGAGAGGGAAAGAATGAATGAAAAGAAAGAATGGGCGGAATGAATGGTCTTTATTTTCCAAGGGTTATACAATAAGCCCTTTTAAATTTTTTTTTCAAAAACCGGCCTTTGCCCCGAAAAGTGACTAAAAAAAAACAACGACAAAAAAAACAAAAGGGTTTTTAAATGATGTATTTTGGGATCTGCTGAGGCCCCGGGTTTGAATTCGTGTTCAAAAGGTTTTTTTTTTTGGAAGTTAACCCTCAGTTTCCGACCCCTGCTCTTTCCAAAAGTTTCCCTTTCGAAGAGATTTTTAAACCCAGGTCCCCCGTTTCAAACGCCCCGTAGAAATCTTCTTGCGCACAGGTTTAAAAAAAAACCCTTCCGCCCTTTTTGGGGAAAAGTAGGCCCTTGTTTGCCGGGGGGGAACAGATAACAAAATTTTTCCCAAAAAAGCATAACCCCCCGAGGTTGGGGGAAAAAAACCAAGAATGCTTATTTTCCTTAAACTCGAAATAAAAGGAAAAAAAAAAATAAAACCCAAACTAAAAAAACGACATAAAATGCAACCTCTGAATTTAAAAAAAAGCGGTAAGGGTATATTAAAAAAACCCCAATTCCCCAAAAGACCTGAAAAATTCAAGTCAAAACACGTTCATCAAAAACCAAATTTTTTTAGGGGAAAAAAATTGAATAAAAGTGTTCAAAAAAACACATTTAAACCCCAGAGGCACGAACATCAAAATCAAGCAGTCACATTGTATTAAAAATTAAAACCAAAAGAGTAAAAAATGAGGGTTAAAACCAAGGAGGGGGAAAAGAAAATCAGAAACCCGCCCCAGAAAATTTAATTTTATCTCGGCCTTAGGCCTAATACATGGTTTTGGGTTGGAGAAAATTTACAAAGCCACAGGTGGGCCCAAAAAACCCAAAACATACACAAAAACAAGCCCCACTTTTATTTAAAGAAATAATGAAGGGCAATGCACAAAAGCAAAAAAATAAAATATGTATCAAAAAAACCCAAAACACTAATTTTTATCAAAATGGACCTTGCTTATGTTGGAAAAAAAACAAAATACAAATATTTTGGGGGCGGGATACTCCCGGGTCAGAAACACACGCTTTCCCCCCGCCAAGTTTTGCAGCGTCGAGCTTGGGTTTCCATTTGGGGGGTGACCGTTTTTTGGGGCCTTGGCTTCCCGTACAGTTCTGCCAGTTCACCCAAACCGGAAATTGGGGGTTTCCTGCCCTCTTTAGGGCAGGGGAAAGGTTTAAAACAGCGAGGGGGAGGAGATGGGGGGCCGCCCTTTAATATGCCTTTTGGGCCCGAGAAGGGGGTCTCTGAAGCCTCGCTCCCCTACGCCTTATAGGTTTTGGGACTTCCCTTTAAACCCTTTTTTTTTTTCCCTAAAGTTTTTTCAAAATCATAACAAAAGATTAAAACCCAAAAATTTGTTTGTGATGTAAATCTTAATACAACAAACTTTTTCCTATTGATGGCATTTGGGTATATTTTCAAAACAGGCAGTGATTTTTTTATTTCGTTTTCTGATTTAAATTTGATCATGCAAAAAAAAAAAGAGTGGGGGGGAAAGGGGGAGAGAGGGGGAAAAGAGGGGAGAGAGGGGGGAGAGAGGGGGCGAGAGAGAGAGAGAGAGAGAGAGAGAGGAACATAGGGCAGGGGGAGAGGGCAGAAAGAGACAGAGAGGTGGGGGGGGTGGTTGGAGATAGAGTTTAAATTGCAAAGTTTCACATAAATGCGTTTACACCAAAGAACTGATCTTGGGGTTTTTTTGAGTTTTTGTTTCTTCCTTCTCTCTTCCCCTCTTTTTTATTCCATCGTTTTTTATTAGAATGTTCTTTATCCTCATTCCCCCCTCCCCCTCCTCCTCAACATCATCGTTGTCGTTTTCCCCCGTCCATGGAAAATCGTAAACGTCGGGCCCTCGTCGTCATTTAACATCATCATCAATACCCTCATCATGGTTATGACTACAGTTAGCACAGCAGCAGCGGTTTGTAGTATAAATAAACCCGCAGCAGCACGCAGCAGCAGCAGCAGCAGCAAACAGAAATAGTAGTAGTAGAGTAGCAGCAGCAGCAGCAGCAGCCCGCAGCCGCACAGAGCAAACGCAAACATTTTAAATAGTTGAGTGTAAAACATTAATCCCCCCTGGCACAGCACTCTAAACAGTAGGTACAAAGTGTAGAAGATTTCTTCTTTGAAAATATTGTTTTAAAACACCTGTAATGTCATATCTGTCTCGGTCTCTGATTTACAAACCCTTCCCGGGATAAAATATCAACTAGCTTGCAAAAACAGTTTAAAAGAATACCTTGACGTCCCCAACACCTTTGAACCATAAAAAGCTGAATCGCACCCATCAAATTTGTCTATTCATAGAAACCCAAAGTTTTTTCCAAATAAATCCATTCAAGCAACATTCGAAAGCATTAAATGGTGTCTGTTGTATATTTTTCTAATGATTTTAGTGGGCTGTTGTTTAAATAGCAGTAAAAGGTTTACCAAATTTCATGGTAAGTCTGGATCGAAATTTAAAGTTTCCGAAAGAATGGAGTTACTTAACTGAAAGAAAAAAATTCTATAAATTTAGAAAAGGAACGTTTGTTATAGTTTTGTCCCAGGTTTGGGGATTTTTTTTCGTTTTTTTTCCCGTTACAGACGGGGTAGTGATCCTACAGGATGAAGGGATACAATTTTCGACAATTTTGTTGGGGTTAGATATTGATATGGTCAATTATTGTGTTTGATTTTTGGTGTGCCTCGGGGGTAAATTAATTATTGGGGGGGGTTTGATGAATTTATTAATTGGGGTCCATTGATTTTTTTACTTTTTTTAGATCATATTAAAGTTCCTAAAAAATTTATTTCACTTGATTCTAATGGGACTGTATTCATCTGGGTCAAATTTGTCATCCAGTTTTTTCTTTCTTTTGGGGATTCCCTATAGCAGAACCCAAATTACAATGGTTGGGCACCTTTTTAGAAATCCAATCCAAAAGGATTTCACCATAATTTCTAAATGGGAAGACCTTGAAGGGTTATGGTTTCACAAATTTTTTAGGGTTTCCCGTTTTTTGGGGGTTTTGTTCTTTACGCAGGTTTTTTATACCCTGGAATATAAATATCAGGTCCAATATGTGGTCTGAAAGTCTCGACTCGAAAAAAATTTTAGTAAAATGGATTGCCTTTTTTTTTAAAGATAAGATTTTTGAGATTTTTCGATTTTTTAAAATGCAGGGTTTTTATTTTATGGCAAATACGAGGCACCCTTAGGGGCCACTTATTGTGGTTGGTATGCATTGTCTTGTTTGGGTTTTGTGAGGAGGGGTATGTGAAAAGGAGACAAACAAAAAAGGGAAACAACTGGCATAAGGAAAATAGAAAATAGATTTGTAGATTTTGGGGGAAACTCAACCCCTAAGGGGGGAAAGATGGGGTGGTGGTGGAGGAGGAAAATAATAAAAACAAAAAAAGGAAACAGAAAAGTTGAGGTGAAACAAAAAAAACCACTCAAACCCGACAATGGTACTAAATTTGAAATCCTCATGTTAAGTTAAAAACATGCAAAAAAGCTTAGGAACTTCGCTATCCCCCTGAAAGGCAATACAAGGGTTCCCTGCTTCAATTAAGCCTGGTCCAGTTAGCTCCCAGTGAAGAGTCTCCCCGGCCACACCATTTATATGCCGCTCTCCTTGAAAGAACCTGTGAGCACTGAGGTGGTCGGGGGAGTGGGCGGCACTTGTTTTCTGAAATCACCAGCAAAAATAGGGGGGGGGTGATGGGAACTCGCAGCACAGCACGTTTGTTTGTCACTAAAAAGGCCACTCACAAGTAGTCCCGGGGGGTTTTTTGCACGGCTCATTCCCTCACTGAAAAATGTCCCCAAGTAGTAACTGAAAATGCACTCAGGAGTCACTGAAAACAAGCCACACACGAATGGGCCCCAGTTCGAGCCGGTTGCCACTCACGCAAGTTTGTTTATTCTGAAAAAAAAAAGGCCCCTCGCAGTTAGTCCAGGGATTTGCTACACAGCTCATTCCCCCACTGAAAATGTCCTCAGCAGTGATTTAACAATGTCACCCCGCAGTCACAGAACAATTTACACACGAATAGTCCCCAGCGTGCCCCAGTGTTGCACCTTTCCTGCATGGGGGCTGTCATAAAAAGCTGAGGGACCGTTTTCCGGTCAAAAAACTGTTGTTTTTTAAAAAACAAAAACAAAAACAAAAAACTCCAACCAAACAAATAGGCAACAACTACAAAACAAACCAACAAAAACAACAAAAAACAAAAACCCCAAAACAACAACAACAAACCCCCCCACCACAACACACAACAAACCCCCGGGTTTTTACATCTAAAGTTTGTGGGGGACACACTTTTCACGCACCAGTTCCATCAATCTTGAAATAAGCAAAAGGAACCCATAAAACCAATGTAAAAAAAAAAAATATTAAAAATATCTAAAAATGGTTTTAAAAGAAACTATGGAGTTGGTCGCGTGAGCAGAAGGAATACCAGGTGTTGCCAACACTTCCACAGCGACGTGCCAAATTTGGGTGGGGGAAGGTTTTTAAAAAACATAAACAAAACAAACAAACAAAAAAACAAAACAAAAAAACCCCAGCACAGCAACAACATAAAACATAACAAAACAAAACAAACCACAACAAAAAAACCACACACACACACACACAGGTGCGCGCACACACACACACAACACACACACACAACACACACACAACACACACACACACACAACACATACACACACACAAAACCAAAAAAAACCCCAACAACACCAGCCCACAAAATTAAGGATTAAACACCACCACAAACACACAAAACCACACACACACACACTCACACCCTTACATATACAAACTTACATACACACTATGCACACAACCACGCAAACACAAGACTCATCTGCTGAGTAGCACACCATACACACACAAATATTTACGCACACTCGTGTTTCGTTAACACACATCACACACACACACACACACACACACACACACTACACACCAACCCACACACCCCTACATATACCCATACCTACAATATCACAATTTCACACAAACGCAACGCATACACAACATAGAAGTATCCACACGCATAGCTCACACAAATATTACGACACGCGCCGTTCGGATTTACTCACACACACACAACACACACAACACACAAACACACACACACACACCACACACACACAACACACACAACACACACACACACACAACTACACACTCTTCTTCTCATTCTCTGCCTCTCCCGAGAGCGACGACGAGATAGACAATGGGGGAGTAGGTCAGTGAAGGGCTTGCTGATGATTCACAGGACCTCCAGCAGCTTATTGGGTGTCCTGTGAATGAGTGGTGTGGGGGAGCCCCAGGCAGTCGAGAGAGTGTGTGTTTGGCTGTAGTAAGAGGGGAAAGTCTCCTCAAAGTCCTCTCGAGTGAATTTGTTGCCTCTCTGGCCATAGGCAGGTGGACTTGCTCCTGGTGGGGGAATAAGCGTTCTGCTGCTGTTGCCGCGGTGTCTGTTGATGGCAGATTGCATTTCCACTGTTGGGTGAGGTGGCTTTGTTGCGGAGCCCGTTCGCACCTGGCCATAGTGTGAAGAGCGGTTCAGAGGTTTTGTCGTCTGGTGCAGGTTGTATGTCATGGCTGCTATGCCACCAGCACTTGGGTGGAAAGGGTCCATGTATTTATAGAGGGCTTTCCTGGGTGCCCCACTCCCAGTCTGAAAAGAGGAGGTGTGATCGATGTAAATCACCCCCTCTCGAGCACAGACCTTGGAGAGGTTGGTGTTGGACTCCCTCACAGAACTGGTGGTATGGTGTCGAGAGAGAGAGAGAGACAATGACAAAGACAATGACAAATTATTTTATTTCGAGGATAATGAATAAGCACACATGTGCTTTTTTAACATGCCCCAGTCCCCGCCCGTTAGGGATACAACTTTAATAGATAATAACCCAATACTTAAACAGTCTCACAATAAAAACATGGAAAATAAACCCTTTTTTCAACACACTCCCCCCCACCAACCCCCCCCCCCTCCACACCTTGATGTAGCGAAGATAATAAAAAAAAAATCCTAAAAATACCCCACACCCCCGGACCCTTCCAAAAAACCCTAACCAAAACAAACAAACAAACAGAGAACGCTCCTAGTGAGACAGAAGAATGGAATAAAGAATACCATACCGAAACAAAAGATGATATAAAAAAAAGAAAAACAGACAAACAACAACACAAGATGCATGATAACGTAACAACAAAAGCCAAGAAAATAACACAACCAAACTTAAAAGTCATAAAGATAAACATCTACACATTGTCAAACGTACACATACTTGTTAGACATAATTATAAGCTAATGATATAGGCACTCATTAAAACCTTAAGCGTACAGAAGCAAGTCCAATTAAAGTATTGAAGCGAGAGCGAGCGCGCGTCGAGCGGATCCTTCCATCAGGATATACTATAACATAAGCAAGACGATAAAAGGGTGAGAGAGAGAGACAAGACAGTGCGTCTGCGCGCGAGCGTGAGGGGTGGTGTGTGTGTGTATATCAGAGATAATATCCAAACAATATCCCAAAAACAGTATGGCGTCCCACAACACTCATTTTAGAATTAACTACATTTCAAATTGTATGTCATGATAATGAAATAAATTTAATACCCATACATCCACACAATAAAAACAAGAAACAAAACAAAGAAGAAATCTAAACCTATACAGTCATTGAGGGACAATGACAGTGACAAATTCTTTTATTTCGAGGATAATGAATAAGCACCCATGTGCTTTTTTACATCCAGTCCCCGCCCTTAAGGATATATATGATAATAAAATAAAATGAAGCCTATAGCAATACACTTACACAGTGTACGGGGGAAAAATCTACACAAAAATTCCCACAAAAATCACTGAAGAGAAAAAAAAAGTACTAACAAGTAAGGGAGAAAGCAAAACAGAAAACACAGAAACAACCGAAAAAATAGCAAGAACCAAGAGCAAAACAAAAGCGGCAACAACAACAAGGGGAGAGGTGACACCCAGTAGTTCCCCCTCAACAACAACAACAACAAACAACAACAACAACCTCAAACCAAAACAGAACCAAACAAAGCAGAACCTCCATAAAATTAAAGGAGAACAAACCACCTAAAAGTCATTTTTCAATAACACAATAGCCATATACAAGTAAAACATTCACAATTATACAGAGAGAGAGAGACAATGGCAAATTCTTTCATTTCGAGGATAATGAATAAGCACCCATGTGCTTTTTTACATCCAGTCCCCGCCCTTAAGGATATATATGATAATAAAATAAAATAAAGCCCATAGCAATACACTTACACAGCTTACGGGAAAAATATCTACACAAAAATCCCCACAAAAATCACCGAAGAGAGAGAGAAAGAAAAAAAAAGTAGCAACAAGTAAGAAAGAAAGCAGACCAGAAAACACAGAAACAGCCGAAAAAATAGCAAGAACCAAGAGCAAAACAAAAACGGCAACGACAAGGGGAGAGGGAACAACCAAATAGTCCCCCCTCAAAAAGCAACAACAACCCCAAACCCAAACCAAAACAGAACCAAACAAAGCAAAACCACTATAAAATAAAGGAGAACAAACCACGTAAATAGTTTCATTTTGGCTAACAGAAAGAAACGGCAAAAGTTCTTTGTGCTTTTATGGGAGGCAACAGCAATAGTAAACTGCATGAAACAAATATTGTAGAAGCAATTTGCATCCCCATGCACACGTACACACACACACACACACACACACACACACACACGCACACGCACACGCACACACACACACACCACACATACCCACACGCGAGAGAGAGAGAGAGAGAGAGAGGAGAGGAGAGAAGAGAGAGAAGAGAGAGAGAGAGAGAGAGAGAGAGAGAGAGAGAGAGAGAGAGAGAGAGAGAGAGAGAGAATGAATGAATGAATGAATGAATGAATGAATGATCTTTATTTTCCAAGGGTTATACAATAAGCTTTAATTTTTTTTTCATCCGGCCTTTGCCCTGATTAGTGACTATGAACAACAACAACGGCAACAACAACGGGTTAGAGTGATGTATTCGTGATCTGCTGAGCCCGGTTCGAATCTCGTGTTCAAGAGGATTTTTCCTCTGGAGTTAACATCAGTGCCGACTCTGCTCTCCCCAAAAGTCCTTACGATGAGATTATAAACCGAGGTCCCGCGTGCAAACGCACGTAGAACATCTTGCGCACAGGTTAAAACCCGTTCCGCTTTTGGGAAGAGTAGGCCATTGTGTGCCGGTGGGAACAGATGACAAAATTTACAAAACTGCATACACACGAGGTCTGGATGAAAAAAGCACATGAATGCTTATTCCATTATGCTCGAAATAAAAGAATAAAAAAATAAAACCCAACTAAAACAACGACATCAAAAGTGCAACCTCTGACTTAAAGAAAAGCGGTATGGGTATATTCAACAAACACAATCCCCAATTGACCTGAACATTCAAGTCAAAACACGTTCATCTATTGCAATTATTTTGAGAAAAGAGATGAATATGTGTGTTCAATAAACACATAATCCCTAGCTGGCACGAACATCAATATCAAGACAGTCACACTGATTACAATTAAGCCAATTAGAGTAAAGAATAGAGGGTAGACACCAAGGAGGGAGAGAGAACTCAGAACTCAGAACTTTCATGTATCTCGGCCTTAGGCCATAATACATGGTTGGCGTAGGAGAAATTGACAATGCCACAGAGTGGGCAAAAACCGGATAACATACACAATATCAAGCTCACTTTCAGTGAAAGAAATAATGAAGACAATGCACAAATGCATAAAAATACATATGTATCAAACACAATTCACTATTTTGATCTAAGTGCACCTTGCTTATGTCTGGAAAAAATCAATATACATATAGTTTGGGGACGGGATAGCTCAGTGGTCGGAGCACTCGCTTTCCCCCAGCCAAGTTAAGCAGCGTCGAGCGTGGTTACCAGTTGGATGGGTGACCGTTTGCGCGCCTTGGCTTCAGTACAGTTCCCCCAGTTCACCCAGCTGTAAATGGGTACCTGCCCTCTTTAGGGTCAGGGAAGGTAAAGCAGCGAGGGAGAGGAGATGGGCGCCGCCCTCAATATGCTGGCTCTAGAGAAGTGAGGTCTATGACGCCTCGCTCCCCTACGACCTTATAGGTTATGGGACTCCTTTACCTTTACCTTTTACATATAGTTTCTCAAAATCATAACAAAACGATAACCGTATCTTCGTTTGTGATGTAAATATCTTAATACAACAAACTTTTTCTCTTATTGATGGCATAGAATATATATCTAGACAGGCAGAGATTTTTGATACTGTTTTCTGCTTTAAGTAGATCATGCAAAAGAAAGAGAGAGAGAGAGAGAGAGAGAGAGAGAGAGAGAGAGAGAGAGAGAGAGAGAGAGAGAGAGAGGAGAGAGAGAGAGAGGAGAGAGAGAGAGACACACACACACACACAGACAGAGAGAGACAGAAAGAGACAGAGAGGTGGGGTGGTGCTGGAGATAGAGATAACATTGCAAAGTACACATAAATGCGTTTACACCAACGAACTGATCTCTGGTTTTGTTTGAGTTTTTGTTTTCTTCCTTCTCTCATTCCCCTCCTTTTTATTCCATCTGCTTGTTATTAGTACTGTTCTCATCCTCATCCACCTCCTCATCCTCCTCCTCCTCATCATCATCGTTGTCGTCGTCGTCGTCATGGACATCGTCATCGTCGTCATCGTCGTCATCACCGTCATCATCATCAATATCATCATCACGGTTATGACTACAGTTAGCAGCAGCAGCAGCGGTAGTAGTAGTACTAGCAGCAGCAGCAGCAGCAGCAGCAGCAGCAGCAGCAGCAGCAGCAGCAGCAGGAATAGTAGCAGCAGCAGCAGCAGCAGCAGCAGCAGCAGCAGCAGCAGCAGCAGCAGCAGCAGCAGCAGCAGCAGCAGCAGTAGTAGTAGTAGTGTAGTAGTAGTAGTAGTAGTAGTAGTAGTAGTAGTAGTAGTAGTAGTATCATGAGGAAGGAAAGTGGCAGGAAGATTAAGGCATTACCTGCCTAACAAGTAAACCGTGAGGTTCTGGGTTTGATTCTCAGTCCTGCTCTTTCTTCCCAGTTTGACGAGAAAATCTGTGTGTCAGAGTCCTTCGGATGAGACTATGTAGAACATCTTGCCCACACGTTAAAAATCCGTTCTGCATTTTGGAATGGTAGGCCATTTCATGCCGTTAGAAATGGATGACAATTTTTTAAACGCTTGCACGCATACTAGTCCAGCCGTTAATGAAAGGATATTGGGTAAAACTTGCAAATGAGAGTTACAGCAAGCCACTTGGCATACACATACTTTGGATCCCCCTCTACAATACTGGCATGAGAAACATTATATTGGCCATCTGTTTCCCACTTAATTTGATACTTAAAGATATACGGCCTACTTATCATAGACCATGGCAAATGTAAACCTTTCCCTAAACTATCGCTGCCCTTCCTTCCCCTACTCTATCCCCTCTTCCTTCCACCTAGACTACCCCAATACCTACCCTTCCTCCCCCTAACCTACCTCCCTCCACCAACCTATCCCCTCCTTTTCTCTAACCTACCCCTCTCCTCCCATATCTTTTCACCTCCTCCCTCCCCAAAACCTTCCCCTCCCCTCCCATGACCACTCCCCTCCCTCCCCTGACCTAATGGTTAGAACATTGCACTCACAATTCTATGACTTCGGGTTCGCATCCTGTTTAAGGGGATTTTCCCTCTGGAATTAACATCAGTGCCGACTCCACTCTCCCCTAAAGTCAATCGGATGAGACTATAAACCGAGGTCCCATGCGCGAACGCACGCAGAACATCTTGCGCACACATTAAATCCTGTTCCATTTTCTGAAAGAGTAGGCCTTTGTGTGCTGTTGGGAACAGATGACAAAATGTACAAAACCGCATACACACGGGGACTGGACGTAAAATAACACATGAATACTTATTCCATTATCCTCGATATAAAAGAATAAATACATTTTTAAAAAATAGATAACTAACCCCCTCTCCTACCTCCTCTTCAAGCGTAAATAAAATACTCTGTACATGATGAACTTCTTTGAAACACTGAAAATGAACGTCTTCAAGATAAAGACACAGTCAAAGAGGATGATGATATTAGTTAATATGGTTAGCATGTTAGTCTTTATCAGGAACACATTTTATGTTGTTGTTTTTTTGTTTTTTTGTTTTTTGGGTGAGTTTTTTTCAGGTTTCATCTTACTTCTACGTGTCATTAATGGGGGCTCCTACAATGCAGTTACCATCTTTGTTTGACCCTTATGGTTGGCTGGGGCGTTAATACCAGGAGCAACAGAAGAGCTGGCTTTAACTTTGTTTTATTCGTAAATAATTGCGCGGCTTTTTTTCAGCTAGAGCTCCCAGGTTCACCAATGGAGAGATTTTCTGTATGTGGCCATTTACCCACCGTTAAGGTTGTAGGAACATTCAGACTTAGGGGATGGATTTAATATGACATTTTGACATTTATAAGGTGATATGTCTAATTCGACTTCTGTGATCGGCGGGCTTAAAACCTTGGGATTTACTCCGTGGGGATGCGGGGGAAGGGGGGGGGTGGTGCTGTCAGTATAAATAGCATCTCCACCTTCTGGAAATTCTGTGCTAGGAATTCCCTCTTTCTATCTCTCTCTCTTTGTTTCTGGCTTGTTCCTTTACTTCTTGTCACCTCATTCTTGTCTGTTTTCTACCTTCTTGGTCCATTCTACTTTCTTTTTCCAGAAAGACTTATACAATAACAAATCTCTCTCATGCCAAAGTCGGATGCGCCGGGCCTGATTTGTCGCATTTTCGCTCATGTGACAAACAACAGTAGTTGCTGTCTGTGCGTTCGATGACGACGAAGAAGAAATCCTTGGGATTTGATTGAAAAAAGAGGATTTTGAGCAGCGAACTGGTGCCATATGACCTAGACAATAAAATGAAAGGTGGGGGGCATGTTATATTCAAAAATACAATCCATTCATTTTTTACTCATTGAACAGGGGGAAAAATCCATTCTAAACTCTTTACTATCTCTCGATAGTAAATCTGATTGTCTGGTCTGTCTGTCTGTCTGTTGGCTGCTGTCTGTCTTGTTGTCTGTATGTTGTCTGCTCTCTCTCTCTTCTCTCTCTCTCTCTTTCTCTCTCTCTCTCTCTTTCACCATATCTGCATCTAAACATAACGTGTCTAAATAGCATAATATCATGTACTCGTGCGCTCTAATAAGTTCGTGTGTGAATGGTCATGCGTTTGCATGTATGTGTTGAAAGTGTATGTGTGTGTGCGTGCGTGCGTGTGTGTGTGTGTGTGTCGTGTGGGTGTGTTGTGCGTGCGTGGTGCTGTTGTTCGTTGTGTGTGTGTGAGTTTATCTGTCTCTATTCTGGTCCATTGACTCTGGAAGACCTTCTTCTCTCTCTTATGAATGGCTACTAATGGCACTTTAAAGTTCCAGGCTCCAGACATATATTCAAACTAAGATTTCCATTAAGTGTCAATCTATTCTGTCCCTACTTCATCAGCAAATTCCCATTACTGGCATCACTTTTTTTTTTTTTTTTTTTTTTGCTTGCCTCTTCTTCTGACGATCCCAGTTCACTGTTCACACGCCGTATTCCAATCTCCCGCACAACCACATCCAGATTTGTTAAGTCTCATCCTCCAGGGTCGGAAGTCCACAGGGTGAGCCCCATCACTATCAGGCCGCCGTGGGGCCACAACCAGAAAGGCCTGCACTGCTGCTCGGGGTACTTTGGTGCGTGTTCAGTGGTGACTGTTTGAGATACATACGCAGGACACACCTATAAGCCCTACTTAACGACAGTATTAGTCAGTAGCGGAGCAGATGAGAGAGTTGCCCACCCCAGGTGGGCAACCACAACAACGTCCCTCCAACGACGTCCGCCTTGCGAACTTCACCCAAAGGCGTTGACACAAACTTTCACCACAGGACACAGAAGTGTATGGGCCAAACCGAATTGAGGTCAAATGAGACAGAGTAACTGAGACCACGAATGAGATGCATTTTTTTTAATGCATGATGATCAATGACAATGAGGATGGATCGTTAATGATGTGCTTGTGGATGTGCATATGCTTTGAGACTACTTGACAGGGTTGTACTCTACGCTTACTATCATAATATATCCTGGCGTTCACCGGGCCGAGAGAGACGACAACTTGCAGTGTTTGGTCAGGTATTTGAGCACACTCTAAAACTCGCATCGTTAAGTGGAATGAAGCTCGACTTGTGTGGTCCCGTCTTCCCACTGAAGCCACAGCAAACTCACTCTGGGTAGGAGCGCGGAGGCCGAAAAATTTCCTAATGACTCTTATGGGATCGAACCGCGACTTTACAGTCCGTTACCCAAGGCGCTAACCACTGCGCCATGGCGGTTTGGTACTGGCCACACTTTCAACAAATACATTGCAATCGCACGGCCTTTCACAAATATTGCTTTGGATGTATCAAATTGTACTTGTTCAGATGTGTGAATTAAATGTAGTATAACATTATTTTTCGTATGGATTTGACAAACAGACAAAATTGATTATAGCCTAATAATTGGTATGGTTTGTGTGGTCTCCTTTTTTGAACATGGGAATTAGCCTTGCTTGCTTGAAACATAATGGAACATAGTTCTTGTTATTGCAACGAACTATGTTCCATTTTTGGTTTAAAGCAAGCATGGGGTAATTCTTGTTCGAGAGAGAGAGAGAGATGAGATGAGAGAGAAAGATTTGAGAGGAGAGTGAGATGTAGAGAGCAGAGAGAGAGCGAGTTCAATTTGTAATAAAATATTTGTGATGTGGTTGTATGTATCAAGAATAGGTTGAACACAAGCGCTTTTGATATGTTTCTTACAGATTAAGCGCCATATAATGTTTCTTATTATTATTATTATTATTATTCATTGATATTATTGTTTCATTTTTGTTTGTTTAATTGCCCTATGACCATACATGTCATTATATTGACTGTCACCTCACTTAGTTTCATTAACTGTAACCAACTTACATTTACAATTTAGGATGAAGACCTCCTAATCATCCTAAATCTCTTCAAAGGTGTAGTTATTTTACGTGTGTTAGTATATGCTGCATAATAACGTTGCTCAACTGTATTTTTGTGATATGGCAATTCTATGTGTGAAGTGAAGCCTTCATTGTTATCTGATGGCAATATTACTCCTTATTCATGGGCTTCTATCACAACAAGTAACATTCCTTTTCATTGTTTGACATTGTCAGAAAGTCCAGATATAAGTTTGTATTGATGGAATAAAAAGCAACAATTTTATATAATATTGTCGGACTCTACTGTTTACCTGTCTGAAACGTGGACAGGGTGAAAACTGAAGTATTTTGATAAGCTTTTTTTCTATTTCGAATATAATTTATGGAAAAGAACATTTAAAGTTTGAACTGTTAGTTTCACTAAAATGTTGCTAACACTATAAATTGCGCAATTAGCTGTGAGCTATAGGTTATTGTGATCTTTATGAGGAGCATCACTAACTTCTAATTCTCTGAAGTTTGGAGGAGATCGTGTTGTCTGCCTTACTTGTTTGTGTTTTTTATAAAATCAAATTTAGTTTGGGGAAGGGGTAACTGGGGAAAAGGAGGGTGGAGGGGTAGCTTGGTTGGGATGAGAGCAGGAAATAGGGGGGGGGGGGGAGGAGAGAGGGTATTAATGGTGTGGGAGGTGGTTGCTTGGGAGGGGAGGAGTGATTCATCTTCAGTTAAGTCTATTCACATTTCTGGATGTTTAGACGGAAAAAAGAGTAATCTAAACAAGAGAACGCAAAAACACTAATAGAAAAGTGTCATAAAACAGGTATTAATAAAAAATAACTTTAACATACATCAAAAACAGAATTATCGGCCTTTTCTATCAATCCTAAAAACAATGTCCAACTAGTAAACAATGGTTCAGACCAAAATCTGATCCAGTGAAAACTTAGGTTACAGCGAGTTTAAAAATGCTTTTTAAATGTCACAATAAAAAATAACCATGAATTATTGGTAATCTTCTCCCCACAATATACAGTTTAATCTTGCAAGTATTTTGTCTGAAAAGCATTTATTTTTAAATCAGTACATAAGGGATAACCATATTTCTACGATTATTCCAACCACTATACTTTTGTTAGAATGAAAGCATTCCGAAAAATCTACAATATTGTTGTACAGCCAATATAAAGGACAATAGCCAGTCTATTATATTTTCTTTCTGAAGTTGTTCCAGCAAGAGTTTTGTAGCAGCTGTATCCCCTCATGCAGAGCTAAGGCACGTTTATTTTCACAAGACTATTTTTATTTCTCGCTTCATTTTTTGCAAGACTGTCAACATTTTTCATTAAAAAGACACAGTCGAGTGAGGGAACCCAAACAGAAAGTAATAGTATTGCCTTTAAATTTGAAAAGTGTACAAGATGCTGATTTCAAAGATTATGTTCTTTTTTTACTTTAAAGTAGAATTTTTTAAAGCATGTACAACAGATTTTAGATTCAACACACAAAGTATGTTGGAATATGTCTTTGGGAAGTCAAGTACATAATACAGTGCCAACACTATAGCAGGTTTAATTATCAGCTTTAAATATAGATTTATTTTTTCCCTGGTTGACAGCTCGTTCTACTTTAATGATGGAATAACGAAAAAGCCGCACCAGCCTCATTAGAATTTAGAACGGACCATCAGTATTAGATTTGAGATGATCAGGATGAGTTTTTGAATATGTTTTTTACTAGCGATGTAAGAATGTTAACATTTTCACTTTTCTTACAGAAGGAATGATTAATGTCAAAATGAGCTTTAAATAGTTCCCAAGGTCGGGTAGGAGCTGACTCGACTGATTTTGCATAAATTAAATTTGATTAAGGTTCTGAAATGTCTAAAAAGGGGACAAGTGTAAGTATTATTGTAGTAGCGAGTGATAGTTCTTGATCTTTCGGAAAGTGAATATCAGATTTAATTGGACTTATTTTCAACCTTGACTGTCATTGTAGTACTTCTTAGAACATATTTTGCCACAGCAGTTGTCGTATTATTTAAGGTAGAACTCCTACATCCATATATGTGCCTAGAGTCCGAGGCTGAGCTGGTATATCCTAAATGAGTCGAGAATGATATACAAACTACAAGACTGGTTTTATTCAGCAAATAATATGGAGCACTGAAAAAAACTTTCATGTCCATAGACCATTCTTTATCGCCACAAGGGACAATAAACATATGCTTTACATACATTAATATCTTGACCATTGTTAATATGGTTACTATTTAATCAGATCAGCAACATTCTTATTAATCGTTTCCATCTATTCCATCTGTTGCATCCCCGTTAACTTAGCATATAGTCCTACACCTAATACAATACCCGCAATTAATTAACTATAGCTACATCCATATTCTTCTAAAATTATGTAGAATTGTGGTGTCCCCACCCTTATTAAGAGGCCAAGGTTGCATTTTCCTTTGACCCAGGCAAGTGAAAAACCATTCTCAAAAAGATAACACTAAGTTTGTTCAATTTCAATTTTTCTATACTTTTTTGATAAAAACCTTAACTTCAAAAGTCTATGGAGAACATGGGGAATGTATTCAGCCGGGAAAATGATAGAATGGGTTCGGTAGTGTAGGTCCCTTTGGGAGCCCAGATCATAGTATTCCCAATGCTACTAATACAACTGGGCTAGCAGTCATTCTTTGCACTTCAGAAATTAATCCCTAGGCTGCTTTACTCCACGCCTTGCTATAGACACAACCCCCAAGTAGGAATAGAAAAAGTAAAAAGGAGTCCCCATAACTATAAGTCGCCCATTGGGGGGCGGGGTGTCGAGCCTCACTTCTCCAAGGGCCTGCACATTGTGGGTGGCGCCCATCTCCTCTCCCTCGCTGCTCTTACCTTCCCTGACCCTAAGAGGAACAGGATCCATTTACAGCTGGGTGACCGGGAACTGTTGCAGAAGCTAAGGCGCGCTAAAACGGGGTCACCCATCCAAGTGGTAACCACGATCTGATGCTGCTTGTTAACCTTGGATGGGGAATGCGAAGTGCTGATGTAGGAATCGCGGCTACATAGATCAATAGTAGGGGGAAAAGCAGGTTTTATGCGCTAAATATCTCACTATTATGGTAAACCCTTGGAGATTAAGCTGAGGAAAGACGAATAATCATATCATCATCATCGAATCATCATCATAATCATCATCATCATTCATCAATCTCATTTTCATCATCATCTCATCATCATCTCATCATCTCCATCGCCTTGTTACGTCGTCGTACGTGCGTAGTGTAGTGGGTAGTAGTAGTAAGTATGAATAGCAGCAGCGCATGCAGCAGCAAGCAGCAGCAGCAGCCAGCAGCTAGCAGCAGTGTTGTAGTAGTGTAGTAGTTGTTGTCAGTTAGTAAGAAAGTAGTAGTGAAGTAGTAGTAGTAGTGAACAATAGCACGAGCAGCAGCAGCAGCGCAGCAGCGCGCAGCAAGCAGCGCAGCTAGCAGTAGTAGATTAGTATTAGTAGTAGTAGTAAGTAGTAGTCCCAGTAGTTAGTAGTAACAATAGCAGCAGCATGCAGAAAGCAGCGCAGACAGCAGCAGCAGCAGCTAGTAGTAAGTAGTAGTAGTAGTAGTGTAGTAGTAGAATAGTCAGTTGTAGTAGTGTTGGTAGTAACAAAAATTAGCAGCAACAGCAGCTTAGCTGTTATTGTAGTAGTAGTTAGTTAGTCAGTTAGTCTGCAGCTCTAGCCAGCAGCAGCAGCAGCAGCAGCAGCAGCTAGCGCAGCTCAGAGCAGCCAGCAAGAACAACAGAAGCAATTGTTGTTTTTTAATGTTGTTGTTGTTATTTCTTCTTCTAACTTCTTTTTCTTCTTATTCTTCTTCTAATTCTTATTCTTCTTTTTCTTCTTGTTTCTAAATTCTTTCTACTTTTGTTTTGTTCTTGTTCTTCTTCTAAATCTTGTCTTGTTCTTCTTCTTTTTTTTTGTTTCTTGTTCTTTTTGTTCTTTGTTTTCTTGTTTTTCTTTTTCTATCAAATTCTTCTTGTCAAGTTTTCTTCTTCTTCTTCAAGTTCTTTTTCTTCTTCTTCAAATTCTTTTCTTCAAATTCTCTTCAAGTTTTTCTTCTCTTCAAATTCTGTTTTCTTCAAATTTTCTCATGTTTTTCTTCTTCTTCTTCTTCAAATTCTTCTTCTTCTTCGACAAATCTTCAAATTCTTTTTCGAACTTGTCTTCTTTAGGTTGTTTGTCGTGGTGTTCGTTGTTTTTATCCTTATCTTGATGTGGTTATTGCCTTCAGACTTTTCTAAGGACCTCAACACCAGCACGAAGTTTTGAGTGCCGTCTGTCTG
The DNA here is from genome assembly GCA_028751875.1 of Rapana venosa. Lineage (NCBI taxonomy): Eukaryota > Metazoa > Mollusca > Gastropoda > Neogastropoda > Muricidae > Rapana > Rapana venosa. The sequence continues at coordinate 39,418,469 of CM054157.1, read as the reverse complement.
AAGATTGTTATTGTCAGCTCTTCCATGTGGTTCCTTGTTTACCTTTTAAATAAATGAATTCAGACAACTTTATATATATATATATATATATAATATAATATTTATAATATATATATATATATATATATATATAGTATCATATTATATATATATATATATAATATATATATTATATATGCTCTTTGGGAAATGACCAATGAATTGGTATAAGAATCAAAGCGTCCCGTTCTCTCTCTACCTCTCTCTCCTCTCCTCTCTCTCTCTCTCTCTCTATCTCTCTCTCTCTCTCTCTCTCTCTCTCTCTTCTCTCTTCCAAAAGGATTCGAGAGGAGGAAGCAGAGGTCGAGAGAGAGTAGAGAGAGAGAGTATCGAGATGGGCGCGAGAGGTTGTAGAGAGTGTTCCGTGAGTGAGGAGAGAGGAGATGAATCAGAGAGAGAGTGAGAGCGAGATTTTGACGAGAGAGAGATGAGGAGTCTTTGACGCTTTGGACCAATTTTCCATTGTCATTTGCCCCAATGTGACTATTGGACAAGAAATACACTTAACTTACAAACCAACAAAACAACAACAATAAACCATATCAAATGCAACACAAATACTCCCCTCCCTAAAGGAAAACAGAAGAAAGAACATACAAAAACCAAACCAAACCAATCAAAATAAAACAGGGGTGAAAAATCCCAACCTGCATCTCATCGGGATGGCCTCATCATCTTTTAATTGACTTTATCTAGCCTAGCAAAGGAGACGATTTATTGGTTTGGGCCTTGTTTTGTTACCCCAGCAAAAGAATGGCTGTGGAAGGTCTTGTTTCATCAGCATGAGGCGTGCTTATTGCCTGTTTCCTTATTATGTTGTATCTCTACATTTCCAACCCGTCTGTGATTACTTTCAATCATTCAAAACTCACTTAACAGATCAAATTCAATGCTTACCAAGCCAGGCCAAGAATGTTATTGACAGCTCTCTAACAAAAAAAGAACATTATCCCATATCCAAGTGGGTGTCTTTTTGTCTGTGGTTTTTTTTTCTTCAACTCTCTTCTTTTTGTCTTCTATTGTAGATATTGTTTTTCTGTCCGTACTATAGAGTGGTTGAAGTCATAGCACAGTTCAATCGAAATCAAATTCTCCAGGTACACATTAAAGCTGTAGTGTTACGGTTAAGTTCTGTTTTAAAAAGAGCCCGCTATGCTTTTGTTTCAATTAATATAAAAAACACATTTTGAGACATTGTCTATCCCTGTCTTGAAAGACATCAATATTTAGTTGCCTGGACATTTTAAGCCCAGACTAGTTTTGCAATCGCTATTGTTGCTTGCGATGGTCGAGTTATTCCTCCCCCCCCCCCCCACCCACAAACACACACAGATATAGATAGCCAATGCTATGGTGCTTTTGTCAGGGCAAATGAGTTATCCCCCCACAGAAGTAGTTAACAATGCTACTGGAGCTTTGTCAAGCATGAGTTATCCCCACAGAATGTAGATAACATGGCTACTGGTGCTTTGTCAGGTATGGAGTTATCCCCCAGAAGTAGATAACAATGTACTGGTGCTCTGTCAGCATGAGTTATCCCCTTCAATAGCTACCTTCAGCCTCACAACCCACCTAAGGTATTGTGTGTCTACTACTTTTGGTATTCCCTTTATCCTTATATTTTGTGGACGGCTCTGCAGCGTGTGAGGTGATTTGAATGCAAAGGCCATTCGATTTATGTACTTTACAAGATTTCTAGCGCTATTTACATCCGTATACATGTGATAATTATAATATAATAATATTTAATAATTAATAATAATAATAATAATATTAATAACAATAATAATAATAATAATTTTAATAATAATAATATTATAATAATAAATATTAATAATACTAATAAAATAATAATAATACTTATGATGATGATGCATGATGAATGAATGATGATGATGATGATGTGATGATTATTATTATGTAATATTATACTGGGTATGTGCATCGCACAAATTTCGGCCGTTCAGATAGACTTCCCATTAGAGAGTGTTGCTTTAAGTCAGCATCAGAGATAAGTGCTCGTTATAAGTTTTCTAAACTACGCGGCCGCGCGTTTAAAACACGTTTGGCCTGCTTTGTCTCCGCCGTATAGCAAGCTGACATCTGAGCGATAACAACTGCAGCCTTCTTAAAGGTGAGCACGTCCCTGAGGTCGGGGTTGGTGTTAGCTCCTGGTGTTTGTGCATGGTAATCCTGAAAGCAGCACGCCGCTTGTCCTCCAGCGATGCATGAAAGTTCCACGTGATTCCCACAGCCACGCTGCTACCTCTCATCCGGCAAAACCGCTCCAACCCACTCACTCGTCACCAAAACACAACGGCTACACTATCGATATTCACCATCAACCGCCACCAACGCCACCACTCTACCTGTATAACCCCTTCCCCCGAAACTTCAAACTTAGCTCCTGATCATCTTCACCTCCACCCTAACGCCACCACTAGTATCCCCCCTCACCTTCACCATTAATACCTCCCCTTTCCTCATCCTCCTCCCCACACTCTTCCTCTATACTTTATCTTCAATCTGCCAACAGCAGAGCAGCAAACAGCATGCGGA